>JAREIS010000078.1:1800000-2180000 GCA_030060385.1 Muscicapa striata striata
TGCACTGACTTGCAACCACATGGAGAAGGTGAGCAGGGGGGCATCTAAATCTAGATAGTGACTGAAAAATCTAAGTGGAGGGTGCCTATTCAACCCAACCTGAGACTGCCACCCTAGTGCTGTGGGAAAACAAACATAAAATCTCTTGAGATAAAAACAGCAAGTGGCAGGTAGGAGCAATTGGTATTACTTTTATCCTTTTATATATCACTTGATATCTGTGAAGAAGCTTCACTGTAGTCAGTGAATGAAGGACAAATAAGTATCACTAAAATTATTATAGGTGGGGGAAAATGCCTTGCCTCAGGTTCTGATCTGTTCAGTTTATCATAGTGAAGTGTGGGTAGTGTCTGGCACCACACCTTGGAATACCTTTAGTGAGATGATCCTGGGTTGAAAGTGTCTCTCTTCCAGTGGCAGAAGACATGAGGAGCAAATGTCTGTGTTGGGACCAGAGGGATTCAAGTAGGACACAGGACATGTTTTTAATGCTATGGCTGATCATCTTTTGGAACAAATTATTAGTACTTTAATGATTTATTCACCCTTTTTCATGATTTCAGATTAGTGCTGAATGCCTTTCTGGAAGATACACTCCAGCCAACCCAGCTTTTGAGTTCAATGTAGAAATGATATGTGAAGTACAAGAATGTAGAATGGGTCAGATTGGATAGCATGGTTTACATCTCTGACCTTAATATATACTATTTAATCATATGCAACTTGTACGGTTTTAACTGCAAATGCCTAAGATAAGTCCAGCTGTTTCCATGGAAAATTAAGCCAGTGTCAGCAATGACAAGAGTTCCTGTCATGACTTCCTAATATGATTCTTATGGGAATTGAAAAAAATCACAGTGAAACATTTAAAACGTGGCACATTCTAAAAAGTTTGATCTAATTATTCTTTGCCTTTTTTTGTTAGATATTTTAATGAGATGTCTGCACAAGGATTAAGACCTCGCACTGTGTCCAGTCCTATCCCTTATACACCCTCACCAAGTTCTAGCAGACCTATATCACCTGGTAAATATTTAACCCAGTTTCTAAAATTATTGTATGCATCACATAGTAACGTGCCCTATTAATATATTTAGGTCAGCAGCCTTTCAAAGCTAGTTTGGAGAAAAAAATTCTGCATCATAAATGCAAGAATAGTTTTGCTTTAGGTGTCTTCTAGTGCAGCATGTTCTTGGATGGTGACCAGATATTCTGTATTTCAGATCTGTGGACAGATATTGAAGATCAGTTAAGTAGCTATCACTTGAACTTTATTTATTTTTTGCTCTTTTTTCTCTCTTGCTGTCTATTTTTTTCCCCTTCCCTGCACAAGTTGCACAACAGGACGCAATTCAAATGGATTTCTCGAGTCTGATGAAGAACTAGTAATGAGACTGATACTGTACTCTGAACCAAAACTTCTTAGAGAAGTTTAATCTTGAACATGTTGGAAAAGAAGTCAATTTCCATTTCTCTTCAGTAGAGAAATAGCTTCTGTACTTCTGATATTTTCTATTATTAAACAGTAACTATAAAATTAATAATTCCTGTCTCACATACTTTGTATAACAAAGGCAAACAAACCTATTCTGAGTTTCTAATTACTGAATATATTTTAAGTCAAATGAAATGCATTTGTGTTACTAACACATTTATGGACTGGAATTTAAAAATCCCTTAAAATTTCACTTGAACATTCATTACAAGTTGTTGGCAGTGAGTGTTACATGGTGCTCACAAACACCTTGTACATGAAGAAGTGAATTGCGCATGCCTCGCTTTCCCACGTTCACCTCTTGAACCTGCCAGGCAGATGAGATGTACTCTATGTATACACAAGGTGGGAATGAGACATTTTATTACACAGGTCTGCTAGAACATCTTTAGATCCTTTAATTTTCAAGGTTGACTGTGGTTTCTCAGAGGACTATCGATAGTTTTCATCCAGGTGTTGCACGTGTGAAAACCAGCTATGGCCATAAGCCACATTATGGTGTTAGAGATGAGCAATGTGACTGAATTTGAAGAAGGTATTTGCATTTCTGAAATGAGCCAAATTACTTGACTTTCAGTGTTTTGCAAGGTGTGTTACCAAGAAAATGATACACATTTTCTTATCCCTTTCCTGTAACTGGGTGTACAGAAGTGTAGTTGTGCCAGCAGCTGCTCTGGAGTAACGACTGGGTGTTCATCATTCACTGTGTGCAGCCTTTATTAACAGTACAGTATCCAACTGCAGGTTGGATCTGCAGTCACAGAGGGGTTTTAACTACAGCTCTGTGTGGGACAGATTACCTGCTAACTTACAGGCTTGCATCTTACATTACTTAGCAATGCACCCTGTTTAGGTGCAGGAGAACTGTAAGTTTATTGCTACACTGAGACTGAAGTGTATTCCTTGTTCCCTGTGGATTTGACTTCCCATCAGTAGTTGATACAAGAGTGAGAATTTTATCCCGCAGACAAGGGATGCTGAAACACACTCTGAAGCACAGCTGAAATGATAATTTCTAACAGAGTTTGAGTTTGGAAATTTTGGTATGGTAAATGTTCCAGGCTAGCTTGTCTGCACAGGCAGCTGCATTAATCTCCTTTTCATCTGATAAATTAATATCAACAGTTGGGAAGTTTCAGACTTCAGAAAAATAGAAGCAGCAATTTGTTAGAGACTTAATGAGATCAGTTGAGAATTTTGTAGGGCTGTCTGGGATAAATGAATGCAGAATGGATTAAAACAGTTTTTGAGAGTATTTTGTATCTAAAGTAGTACAGTAAGATGATGTCAAAAGTATCAGCAAAGAATAATAAAACAGCTGTATGTTGAATCAATTATTTGTATGACTTGGCATATTTCATTCAGGAAATGACATGCCTTGACTATGTGGAAGCAGAATTTGTAACCAGTTAGAAATACTATAATTTCATGTGGATAGCTGGTTTAATAGATTGGATTCTAGCTTCTGAATCCCAGAGTCTTTTGTGCCTGCATGGCTTGGGACACTACTTTTGAAGACTCTTTGAAGCTGAGATACTCCTGAGATTTCTAGCACAGTTATCTTTGCTAGAAATCTTCCAGCACTTTGAAGACAGTGTAATTACTGCTACTCCTAGGCAGCTGAGGATTAGTAGTTCTAATTACCAGTTAGTCTTCAGCCTAGATAATCTGTTTTGTGCTTTGCTGCTAGGCTAGGTGTATGTTTGGGGCTGCAGAGATGAACTATCCTATGTGCACTGCTATGGTTTTGCTTCTTTGGCTGCTGTGTAGAAGTGCATTTGTCAAGCTTGTGGAGCTGGATTATTCCAAAATGGTTCAAAATTGCTGTGTTGCAAAGGTGGCTCTGTTTTGCCTATTATTTCTAGGCTCTTACCTCTGATTGGCTGCCTTGTAACCTCCCTGAACATTGACTTGTTTCTATCCTTGTGCTCTTACAAAAGCACTTAAATATAACATGTGCTCTACAGATAATTAGATTGTATAGTCAAAAGACAGATTAATTTTGTTGTTAGTCTGTAGTGGCAGGGATTCCATGGGAATAACTCGTAATTTGCACCAGACATACATTGATGATGTAACAGAATCAAACAGATTTGAAGGAAGCAAAGGGAGTCTGTTTGTTTATGCGACTTCATTACTGATCTGAGGCTTGTTCTGTTTTCTCCTTGAGATCTTGTCTCATCTCTTGTAGACAGAAACACAGGTGCATGCTGACAGGGCTGATGCTGGGTGTTGCTGCAGGGACATTGTTCTGCATTGGTTTAGTGTTGAAAGTGTGAAAACTGTTAAATCCAGTGTGGTGTTCTAAAAGTCTAATAGGCTTTCAGAAATGTTTTTTGGTCATTATTCTCCAAAGCAGTTGCTTGAATCTAATTGTAAACAGCTGAGAAAAGTCCTGTCTTGTTCCTTATTATATTTTTGTGAGAAAGCAGCAAAAGGTTTTGGAAAATGTGCTCTTTTGAGAAACTCAAACTGTTCAGAGCACTTTAAGGTGTGAACTTGAAGCATTTGGCAGTTGCTGTTTCTGTTTTCCTTGGTTAAATAGAGCTGTACAGAAACTCTGCATTTTTATAATTGAGTTTTTACAGAAAGGAAATACTTGGATGAAAAAATTAGATATTGGCAGTTTTGAATATTGGGCTTTCCTTAATGTCAATAAAACAAGTTGTAATCTTAAATGTTAGTTGCTAGCCTAGTCCAGCTAGTAACATTTCCCAGCATGTTTTAATTTCCCAGCCCCACAGGTCTTTAAAATGCTGAGGCACAACAAACAGGAGGAAGCCTTGGTGCAGATCTGGTATGCCTTGGAGGAGCCACCTATATCCAGTTTTTTTGTGGAACCTCATTGTGACCCAGTCCTAGATGGCTTCTCCAGGCACAACCTGTCTGCTTCTTCAGACTGTGTGTAGCTCAGGGAGCCATTTCCTCTGTGGAGGAATGGAATGCTGAAGGGTAGTAGTTAACGGACTAGAACTAAGCTACTGTGGGAGTCTCACACCATTTATCTTAAGTGAAAAGTTATCTTTAACACTGTATAATGTATGTTTGAAACATATAATAATATACTGCAGGAAAAGAAAATAAATTTGCATCACACTTCAGTGCAATTAATATTTTCTAAATGTCTAATCTGCAGCACTTACCAGTTTTTAGACTGTTACTGATTCAGAACCAAAAAAAAATCTAAAAAACCCCTCGCACTTTAGTTTTTAATATCAAACAAGAATGTTGATGTTACCTTGTTTTAACGATTTTAGGTCTGTCATATGCAAGTCACACAGTTGGTTTCACACCACCAACTTCACTGACTAGAGCTGGAATGTCTTACTACAATTCCCCAGGCCTTCATGTGCAACATATGGGACCATCCCATGGTATTACAGTAAGTATTTAAAATAGTAAATACTTGTTAAGTACTTGTTACCAATATAGTTTGGTTTCTGGAAGTTATGATTGGTTATCCTCAAGCTTTTTTACAAAACATTTTTGTAAATGTTTGTTTTTGTCTCCTTACTCCAAGACATTTATTGCTGCTTTCTTCAAACCTGATTTTCCTCTTCACCCCTCAGAAACTGATTCTTTTTGGAGAACCTTGTTTTCTGCAAAAGAATAGGATATATTATCATCTTAAGGACAGTAATAGGTATCATCTTATGGATCAGCAGGCAGGGTGTGAAAAGTGATGTTCTAAGCTACTAAGTCTACCCCAGGAAGTAAAAACATTGCTTTCATTTTTCTCCTAGTCTCCACCATCTGACGGATGAGTCATCTGAGGTTGCTTCAAGCTCAGGTTTTCTTCAGGATGACACACAATGCTACCATCATGTCACTGTAACAGGCAGTTAACTCTTATTTTCTATTGTCATTGGCAAAGAAGAAAGTTAATATAAACATTTGTTAGGGCAATTTCTCATATCTTTCAACTGAATTTATTTCCTTTTTACCTGCGATGTTTGATGCATTTCCGCTTCATCGTGTTTCTTCTAAATATTTGTGGAGTTTAATGAGCAAACAAAGCCTGAGTATTAACCATATGGCAAAATACCTTAGGTTGTTGTATCAAGACCATTTTGATTTTTCTCAACAGGTATGGTAGTATGTAAATATTCATCAAGGTTTTTGCTTATACTTGTTATTCTCAGATGTAAAAACATATTTTAATAGAATTTTTAGTACCGTGCTAAAATATGGCTGCTTCTGGTTTAGGTGGGTGCGCAGAGGTAATTGTTACGATCTCACTGAGCTAAGATGGGGTCGGTGGGAACACTACAATGGTAGGTAGAACAGAAAGGAATCTGAGAAGGAGCTCAGCAGGAAAGTGGAATTCTGGTTGGGGCTCAGCCCATGGCTGTGTGTCTAACATGAGTTAGTCACAGGAAGATCTTTACACTTCTGGAAAACATGGAAACTAATTTTATAAATGAGTTTGTCAAGGAACTTGCTCTGTTCAGTCTCTGAAAATACTACTTTTCCTGAAACTATAAATTAATTGAGTCACTGAAAAAGATCATCTTGAGGACAAAATACTAATTGTTCAGAGAAAGGTGTCAACAAGCAGCTCATGGCTTTACTGATACCAGGTCCCCTTATATTATATGTTTGCAAATGCAGTAAATGATATTAAATGTTTCAGCGGCATCAGTCAGTTTTCTGGAATCTCTTATGTTTCACATATAACTTGAATCTGTTGTATGTAGTTGTGCAGACAAATAGATACAATGTATTTGATTTGACTAAACTCTAGTTTCATTCTTGACTCTTCGTTTTTGATTTCCATTATGGAATAAATTTGACTTTACTGATAGTACATTTGGTATAGAATTGTAATCATGCTTTTCCCCAGAGCTGACCACCTGTGGCTGCTTAGTAATTATGAGTAGGTGGTTTGTCATGCCGTGAGATTGTTGATTAATGCTAACCAGATTGGTAAGTAATGAGCCTTTTTATTTCAAAAGTGCAGAAGTTAGTGTTGTGGA
Organism: Muscicapa striata striata; assembly: GCA_030060385.1. Classification (NCBI taxonomy): domain Eukaryota; kingdom Metazoa; phylum Chordata; class Aves; order Passeriformes; family Muscicapidae; genus Muscicapa; species Muscicapa striata. Next base: position 1,806,472 of record JAREIS010000078.1, read on the forward strand.
GTATAATTTATATTTTTGCATTGCTAACATTAAAGACCATCCTCCCCCTCCTGCCCCTCAGTTTGTAAAGATAAAATGGGGTTTAAATCTTTCTGTTTAAATGTTGAAAATCTGTAGTTTCTGTCGAGGGTCATCTCTAACAACTGTTTCACTCCTGCAGCTCAAAGGGTAGGAGTGTTTTTTTGTTCTCAGAAAAAATACGGTTTTGCTCCAGTATGTGATGTAAGAGTCTTTCAGAGAGCTAGAAATTCTGGGCAGACTCTGATACTCAAAACTTTCCCACCCACGCTCAGGTACCACATACGGCATCTCTTGTGCCAGCAGCATGAAGTTCATGGTTCATCAGCACCTACTGGTCAGGCAGGCACAGCTGGGAGGTGCTGTGCCTGCAGCATCTCATTTCTATGTAGGTTGCTGGTCATCATGGGTAAACATATCTGCAGGACGTCTTGTGTTCATTTCCTGCAAGCTGACAGGAAGGAATGCATGTTCTCTTTGATGTCAAGAGTACTTCCTGTTTCCTTTGCTACTCCATTGCAGAGGAACATCTATTTTATGTAAAAGTTGTGTTGTGACTCCTGCAATGTTTTGAAATTTCTTCTTCCCACGTAATTGTTCAGACTTCTTGTTTGTGATTTTCTTTTTCCTTTGCCAAAATTAGAGGATTTGCACCTAGCGTTGTTCAGGAGTGTGTTAAACATAATTTCAATATTTGTTCTGCAGAGGCCTTCACCACGAAGAAGTAACAGCCCTGACAAATTTAAACGTCCCACTCCTCCTCCTTCTCCAAACACGCAGACCCCAGTGCAGCCACCTCCGCCACCACCTCCACCACCTGTGCAACCTCCGGGCCAACCCACAGCATCGCAGGCAGCCAATTTTCAACATTCAGTGCATCCCTCCTCTCAGCCTTAGTGCATGTGCTCAGCAGTCTCTATGTCAGAAGTGGACTCATAACACGGAGCAGTTTACTAAAAGCCAAAGGCTTACTTGGCATATTTGGATTTGACTTATTTGCACTGAGGTTATATAGGCTTCACTGTTAATTGTGTTGTAAACGTTTGTATAAATGCAGCCAGTGTTGTGGGTCTACAACACTAACTTAACAAAGTTTTCCATCAGTGTTTACTTGAACTACATGTATGTCCATTCTCTGGCTGGAACATTTGCTACTCTGTTTGGTAATACGGCATTATGTCGTTTTGCTTGGCTCCAAAGCTTCATTTTCCTTGCTTTTAGGTTTGTAAAATTAAAGGGATACTTTTTTATATTTTTTCATGACAATTTGCAGAAAATGAAAGGCATGATGGGCTACATGATAAATTCTGAAATATTACAGTGTTTACCAAGCTTATGGAAGATCACTATGTTTCAGTCATTTAAAATATCAGCTTCTAGTGCAAGAGTGAGTCAGACACCCTAATCAGTGCCCAAGACACAAACTCTCTGTTATTACATAGCAAATAAGCTTAATTCACAGAGGACACATCCATACTTTTCCTGTTTAAAAGCACCTCAAACGTATGGTACAGTCAGAGCTTTACACTGAGGGAACTGGCTTGTTGGAGTCTGTGGAATGTACAATTTGTGGACCTTAAGATGTCACTTGACATTTCTGTTAACCTGTAAGCTGCCCATACTGTGTGCCCTGTCACAGTGACTGTTGGGAAGTGTGGTCCTGCCCACAGGTTACTGAGAGCTGATTGAAGTGTGTGCTCTTGGATTTTTTTGCTGCAGAAGGCGATGTGATTGTAGAGAACAACTGATGCTAATTTCTTTCTTGTTAAAATATATTCATTGTGATTCCCCTGAAGCAAAGTTTGAACAGGTGTTTTAAATGTTCAGAAGTCTGTTAGAAAATGAGATGAGCATAGAGGAATATATTGGCATAACAGCCAAAACTTTGTATTGCTTGGTAGAAACAGAGTACAAGAAAGTAGCACAACATGGCACTAATGAATGCTTATTTAGCAGCCTAAGCCGGTACAATGTATAAAGAAATGTATTCTGAATACATTCTTTCCATTCATTTAGCACAAATAAATTGGTTTCACTTTGCAGTGGAACAAAGTGTCACTTCTTGATATTGACATCCTACTCGGTTATATTTTTCCTGAGGTTCCTGTTGAGTATTGGGGTTTATATATTATTGATGATTTTAAATGGTTTACCTCATATATATGGATATGTGGGCCATGGAAAATGACAAGAGAATGTTTATTTTATGAGAATATGTATCTGGCTATAATCAGAGCAGAACACGAGTAATTTATCTTTTGTTTACAAAAGTTTGTTTGACATGCCTAATGCTTTATTAAGGATATTTTTCAGAAGGAAATACAGCATTCTGGTAGTATACTAATACTTGTACATATTTTGTCATGTTTGCCGCTCACCAATTCAGTCAGAATTGCAAACTGAAAATCTTTATGAAAATAGTGCTCTAAATCAAAGTTGTAAGTTAAAATAATGTTGTAAAATGTTCTGCTTAGGGCAAAATTAGAATTTCTTCACTGTAGCTATGTAGTTTCAGCTCTGAGGGAATTTAGAGAAATGCATATATAGTCTATTACACTTCCTAAACCAATATGGGATCAAGTGCATTATCAAATTACATTACATTAATTATGGTAGTGACTCTCCAGTTGATTTGTGAGATTGTGGCAGACCTGAAATTTGACCACTGCTTCCATCTGAAAATAATTGACCATAGCAGATGCTCAGTTTTCTATAGAGGAAACTTAGCTCTGAGCATTATAATTTAGTAGAGCTCCTGAATCTGTGATAGGATTGCATGGGAGAAAGTGACAGGTAGTCCAAGGTTGGGACTGAGGTCAAGACAGGATCAGCTTAGTTTGTCGCTTGTCCTTTTGTAAACATAAGACGAAGAAAAAAAAATTCTTTACTAAGTAGAGTTCCAGCTCAAGTATCCCAGAATTTGAAATGGTGCCCTCCTTTCTGAAGTGCTTTGAGATCCTTGGATGTATGGCTCTGTGGAGAGCAATCTCATGGTGGTGGTAGCACAAATGTGGGTGGAAAGGGAGGAGCGTTTGATGGTGTTTTAAGATCTCAAAATGGAAAATTGCCTAGAATAATTTACATTTGAAGCATATTCCAAAACTGAATTTTTGTAACCCAAGTTCAGCTGCTGTTATAAAGTGTCTTAGTGAACTCTCCTTACTGTTCCAGTGGGACTGTTGCCAGAAGAAAGTAAAGAACTGACAAATGTATACTGAACCTTGAAAGTGTAAAAAGGCACTAAATTGGCTTTATCGAACTAAAAAAGTTGAACAAACATTTGCTTGCAATCAGAAGTGTTAAACTCTATTTGTAGACTTTTTAAATGAGAAGAGAAATTGTGCACAACCATCTCCTAATAAATGTAAATGGATTTTCAGTTTTCTTGTGAATTATAGTCATGAATTATGATTCTGCAGCTGTGATTTTATCAGATCTATAGACTGGAGAAACTCACTTGACAGTGAGGTCGAGCTCACTATGAAGTCTTTGTTTCTCTCAGAAGCACCTGGGTGGTTTTCTGACATCCTTTTCATCACTAATGCCTCTCAGTTGCACACTGCATTATCACTAGTTGTGTAAGGCCACAGAAGCAATTTTTAGCTGTGTAGAGTGTTTTGTGAGCATACCCCTTGACAGCTAAAGATTAAAAAAAATAAAATCTACTTTTCAGCTATTTCAGAAGTGCTTTCCTCTCTGACAATCAAGCAGCTTTCTTTTTATATTTTCTCTCAAGGGAACTGGTCTTGGACACTGGAATGCAGCTGATACTCTATAGAGCATTAAGAGTTTATTTTGTCCACGATTTGTTCCACAGAAGTTCTTTGGAAGAAGAGGTGGGACTGTTTGGAGGTAGTCTTCCAGCTAAAAGCCAGATAAGACTGTTTTAATTACATGTACTCTTCTGAGAGCATAGTCCCAAGTGCAGAAAGTACATCAGAGTTTTTCCAGAAAGTGTTAGTGCTTTTCTATTGGCAATTGCTGTACTGGAGCTGAGCAGAGCAGGATTCCTTTCCTGTTAAAATATTTTCGTTTAGGAATCCAGCTGTCTGGGTGGAATCCCTGTGCACTTCAGCCAAAAGAAAAGTGCGGACTTGGAAGCAATGAAAATGAGAAAGCTTCTTGGGATCTGTGCAAGTTGCACTGCTGAGAGGACAGTATATGGACTCTGTATATTGTTAAGTAAATGGAAACTGATCATGGAGACAAAAGAGCCTTAAATAGTTTGTCAAGTCAAAGAAGCAGAGTCTTTCATCCTCAGTATCAATTATTGCTTGCTAAGAGGATGCAGCCAGGGACTTTGATTGAGTTTTACAGTGTTTTTTCTGATCCTAATGCTTAGTTTTACAAGCAGTACAAATTCTAATGCTGTTCAACTCTTTCTGATGTTTCCTTTTTTTCAGTCATGGCAGTCTATTTCTTTTTCATCCTTGGGAGTCTACAGAGCATGGACTATGCAGAGCATATTTCTCCAGTTCAAGCCATCTCATAAGAAACCAGAAGGTTTATGAGTGTAAGCTATGAAACTGTAATACATGCATATGCTACAACAACCTCCTTGAGAGGAAAGATCTCTCCTCTTGAAGAGAGAGCAAACAGAGCCCCTAAATACCAAATGGACTGTATGCATAGAGACAATCTGGTTTCCTCAGTTCCCTGAGAACCTGAATTCCTCTTCCAGCCTTTTTTTTTTTTTTTTTTTTTTTTTTTTTTTTTTAATTTGGATCAAGGTTCTTAAAATTTTAAATTATTGTAAATTCTGTGTCTGACTATAATAAGTACTCAGGATACCTTCATGTTAGTTTTGAGTAACAACCCTTAGTCCCAGTGGAAGCAGAGTTTGAGTCAATGCCACTGTATAGACAGGAGGAAGTCACTGAATATGCAAGACTGTGGACTTTATGAAGCAGTTAAAGTAGGAATGTGTGCTCATATAATGATTTATTTTTCTAAGCAGCTGGTTTTGGATTTTAGGTGTGTTCTGAAGAGGAGATAAACTGTAGAGTTTGGCGCTGCATTGCAGACAGCTGCTGCTACTTTAGGGAGAAGAGTGTGCCTGTTCCACTAGTTGGGCTCCAAAGAAAAGTTCTACCTCATCTTTCAGTTGGGATGATGTGGCCGCAGGGTCAGCTGAAGTGTCATAGCTGTGTTAGATTTTATTCTGCATGTATTACCTGGCTGGGAGTCTTTCCTCAATGGAATGGAGCTCCAGAGGTTATAAAGCTTTTGTAGAGGAGGAGTGAAGGGTTAGGACAGATGGCTGAGGATTGAGTTTTTGAAAATTGTGTCCCTGTAGTAAATTGCTGCTCAGAGTGCGCTTTGTCTAGGCCTTGGGATTGCCTGTATTAAAACTGTCTTGTGGGGGCGCTTATTTTTTTTTTTTTTAATTGTGATTTCCTTTGAAAAAATGCTGTGTTGCAGTTCTTTAAGTTTACAGCTTTGTTACCTAATTGAAAAACAACAATAGCAAAAAAAAAAAATCACAAAAAGCAATTCCACTTTCCACAGAAATATTGGAAATAGTCTTCTGTGTGCAAAGGTGGGTTTTCTCATGATAAAACTTAATGCTGTATCAATAAATTGAGATGTTTTACTCTAGTGGTAAAACCTGAGCTGTCCAAGGCACTTTAGTTTGTGATTGCTGACTTTTCTTTTGGCAGGTGTTTCAGATGAAATCTAAGCCTCCTGTGGAGGAAGAAAAAAAATCACCTGACAGCTGTAGACTGTTCCTTTCCTGCAGAAATACAGCAGTTTCCTCAAATGCAAGTGGAACAAGCATCCTTGAGCTTTTCTGAAGCTTATATTTAATTTCAGTACCTTAATGATTGCTCTTGTATATTTAGAGAATCAAATGAAGCCTCATTATAGCTTGGTTGGATGTCTAGCTGGTTGTTCCTATGTTTTTCTGATCCTAGTGAAGGAAGCCTGTTCGAATTTAGATCAAACAATGGCCAAAATGCAGATTTGTTGAGCATGAATCCATGTGATGACTTTAAGAGCATTACATTATGTTGGTGTGGATCAGAGCTTATTCTAAGAACCTCAGATATGAAGAAGTGTGGTTTTTTAGCAGGTTACATTTTATTCCTGTTCTAGCTGTATTATTGCTTTTTTGTATATCTCAAGGTGTTTACATTTACTTGTAATTGTTACAATGTGTCTGTAATCAAGCTCATCTGTGCCTTCATGCAGACTTCCAATAAACACTTGATTTTTTGTATTTACTTGTATGGAAGACTACTGGGTGGATGTATATTTCTTTCTCTGTCAGCCTGTCATCACTGGGAAAAAGAGGAAGAAAAATGAGAAGTAGGCGTCAGAGAAAGATTAGTATTTGTCTTTGTTTTTGCAGTCTTTGATTCTGGTTGGGCCATTCTTTGTGTTAAATATCTTGAGTGTGTAATCTAGGGAATAACCTGTTCACATAATACAGTTTGCATACGAGGTGCTCCTCACTTTGCATTGGGTGAATATTTAAAGTACAATACATGCTTGACTCCATCAGTTTTGCTTCTGTCTTGGAAGAATGTAGCTATATTTCTTGAGTTATTGCTGTGGGGAAATTCCAGAGTACCTTTCTGAATTAAACATGTCTGCTTAACTTCTCACAGCTGCCTTCTGTGGGAGCTAAGGCTTTTTTTTTTTTTTTTTTTTTTTTGGCCACAGCAAAAGCTGCAGTATTTTTGTCTTAGTCGATCTCTTTACCTTGAGGATACTTTTCCTTGAGAGGGTGGAATGGAATAGGAAAATAATAGAATTTCATCTTTTTACCATTTTTTCTCAGTTCATAGGAACAGAGGTGCATATTTGTACAAACTAACAGAAAAACATCCTACATGTTCTGAGTCAAAAACTGTACATGGCAGGACAGCTATTTGTCTATTAACTATGAGAAGGAGAGAAGGCAAAAAATGTTTCCTTGCCTATGCTAAGGGGTGTGCTGTATATTCTGTAGCTCAAAAAAGACTGCTTTTGCTATTCCTTTGTAGTAGTAAAGGTCATGGTATCAGGTGCTTTCTTCTAGCTTTTCTTGATTGTCTTGTAATCACACCTGGTTGTTCAGTTAAGTCATTCTATTAGTCATAGATTCGTTTATTTTCTAATGGAGATCTGTCTTAAGAATCTACCATAATTTTTGCTGTTTTGACATATTTTCTTACTAAAACCTTAATCAGTTATTTTACTTAAAGATTTTAGAGCATGACCCAGTTGTAAACTTCAGATTGTATACATTTGTGTAAATTCTGTGAGCACTTTGTTGTGCCGTCCCTTTTGATGTTTCTGATTTTATCACTTTTTTATCCTGTGCTTTCATTCATCAGCTTAGCACAGAGGTCACCTGTGGCATACTCAGTAGCTTGTCTAAGTACTACTTGCTGTGTCTGGCTGTTTTGCCACGATTCTGAGTTTAAATCTGACAGTCTCAGAGGTGCTTAAACTTAGGCTTATCCTATATTCAGTGTCTTGAGTGTTGCTAAACTTGTTGGTTGAATCCGCTTGTGTCTGTGTTGTTCAGCTGCTGCTCTAGCCTCTCTGTGACTGCTTCTCTGCTCAAGTTAGCACAGGCCTCTGCCTGCAATGGGAAGCATGCTCTTCCATTCTGACCAGTAAGATCCTTGTATTCTGATGGCTTCAAATTCCTGGGCACCAGGCCACGGGTGTATTTCAGCAAATGCTAACCTGGCTGATCCGTGTTACTCTGTTCTTGGAACACAGACAGTGTTTCTTAAAAGACCTTTATTCTCCTCATGCCCCTACTGCAAATGTGGAGCAAGAAGTTCTGCCTGTCCCTGACTGCCACAGCTGGTAGGTCTGTGGACTGGGGGAATGAGCTGATGCTCTCTTTGTGCGTGTCCTTTGTTTTCTGATATTTGTCTGAACGGAAATGAGCCACTTGAGCACTTTAAAAACAGCAGAAAAAGAAAAGATGATGCGTGTTGCTGTGTCAAGTTCAGGTTGCCTCATCCAGGCAATCACCCCTTTAGATGGTTCTTTTTTATTTCTTCCAGTGCTTGTACCCCTTTATAAAAGAAAGCAAGTTCCCAGCATTTCAGGGGTTAACCTAGAAATCCTGGTATACTGCTGAGAGTGAGGGAAAGAATGGTGCATTGCACAGCAAGCAATTTTAATAAGCCTAATCCTTCCTGAATGTAAAGGTGCTGGCTTGGATATCAGTCTGTTTCACATGCTTCTGAGGCTATTCAAGGTACACAGCGCAGCCATCCTACAGAAGCAAGAAGAGGTTGAGGTCAGTCCTGCATTTCCCAGATGGAGACTGAAGGTATGTTAGTTCACTTGGATTTAGAAAACAGTAAATACAATTTGAAAGTCTGAGGTGGCAACCTTGATGGTTTTGAGCCTCAGGGCAGTTGATGAGAGTCATATCTGTTCCAAATTCTGTATATCAGTGAAAATGCTCAACACCATGTCCCATGCTATTTTCTCTTAAGCCTTGAACATAGCCTGGCATGTGAGTTTAATGAAACTAGAACAGTGATCTGCAGGAGTCTCAAAAATCTGTGGTGTGACCATCTGGCATTTTTGGAGCTGAACTTAAGAAGTGTACGCTGCTATCTCCTTTCTGCCTCAGTCCCTATAGTCACACTGGCTTCCCTCCTGTCGCTGAAGGGCCCCTTGATCTGGTGTGAAAAAGCAGTGTTATGAGCTGGGCTTTTGCCATTCTGGATCTGGGTGCTTTTTGACAGTGCTGAATGAAACAGGGTGTACTTTTGTAGTGAATTTTAACACTATTTTGGCTCTCAACAGCAAATATTAAATGCAGAAGAGGTCAAAAAGAAATGCTTCTATCTTTCTGCATTCAGATGGGAATTTTAGATCTGCTGTGAATTTTTTTCCCCGCACTTCCTAAAACTCAACCTGATTTTTATGTACCTCTTCAACACTGCTACCTACTCTTGTGTATTTTCTAGGGGAAAGAACTGAGGCTAATAACATGAAGCCATTTTGCAGTTCAGCTGTGATTGGTACCTGACTTTCTTTGGAATATGCAGATTGCTCATCTGCATCACCATATTAGGCAAATTGTTTTGGATCACTTGTATGTGAATTTTTTGCAGTTGTTTTGATATGAAAAACATTGGATGGTTTTTGGAAAGTGTGGAAAGTGCCCACGGAAGGGATGTGAACGTAGTGAGGATCCTAGAGGGGAAGCCATGCCAGGAGCAGGGCTCAAGTTGCTTGATCTCTTCAGCCTGGAGAGGAGGAGACTGAGGAGAGACCTCAGTGCAGTCACAACTCCCTCGTGAGGGGAAGAGGAGGGGCAGGCACTGATCTCTGCTCTGTGGTGACAAGGACAGGACCCGAGGGAATGGCCTGAAGTGGTGTCAGGGGAGGTTGAAGTTGGATGTCAGGAGAAGGTTCTTTACGCAGAGTGTGGTTGGGCACTGGAACAGGCTCCCCAGAGAAGTGGTCAGAGTTCCAAGGACAACAGAGCTCAAGGAGCATTTGGACAGCACTCTTGGGCACGTGGTGTGATTTCTTGTGCAGAGCCAAGAGTTGGGCTTAATGATCCTTATGGGTCCATTCCAACTCAGAATATCCCATGATTCTAATTTTTTTTTTTTTTAATAACTACCCTCTGGGTATTCTTCCCCTTTCGGGGTACCTGCCTGCCCTGGGACAGTGGCACCATACTTGGTTACCCTCAAGGGGGATCCAAAGCTGTGGGATCTGTGGGGGAAGCAGTGTAACGGAGCCTTCCTCCATCCATCCTTATAGCTGAGAAGGGATAAGGTGGAAACTGGAGCAGACTTGGCAATTAAGAAATTAAAGTTCCTAAATATTATGAAATCCCCAGCTGCAGTGGTATATATTTGCAAAATCTATATTTCCACAGAAACTGTAGCTGGAAATGAGTTTCTATAGATGAATGATTAAAGTGATGAAGGCTTTTAAACTTAATGTACTTCATGATGCTTTTGGTCATTAGGACGTAGTTCTGTATAATTTTAAAATTGTTTAGTCACTTTTCCTGCACATAGATTTTTATATAGCAGATTTGGAAACCAGTAAGTGCCAAAGGTTCTATTTAAATTATTTTCTTGTTTTGTTTTTTTTTTTTTTTAACAAGCATTAGCTGTTTTAGACATACCAAATGAATTAAACCTGTTGAAAATTACTGCATTCCTCACACTATTAAGGAATTCTAGGATTAGTCTGACTGTTTTCTTGAATATTAATTAAATACATTTTTTTATGCTGTTAGTTTCTGAAGGTAATTGAGAGGTTTCAAGTTAACTCTTTCGTATTTTGGAAAGACATTCAGTTTCTTTTAAAAAATTTTGTCTGGACTAAAGCATCCCATACTATTATATATATATATATCTATATAGACATCATGTGATGAAATTAATGTCTGAATTAAGAGGGGAACCTATCATTTTATATTAAACATTCCAAGAACTTTCATAGATGCTCTCAGGAGTGCTGTGCCCTTGTTCTAGCAGCCTCCCTGATTTAAAAGAGAATTTATAGCAAGAGCAATTAGTGTGAATCAAGATTGCAGCATAAAGCTTTGGCTTCTCTTTTAATGGTGTATTTTAGGAATCCACCTAACTGAAATGGTGGCTCTTTGCATTAAAATTTATGTTAACTATCTAGCTCAGATCTTACCCCTAGATTCTTGGGAACACATGTTCTTTTTTCAGCAATAACGTTGCTAAGCTTATCTTATTTTTATAATCTTTTTATAATCTTTTTTTTTTCTAGAGATTTGTTTTTCCCCCTAGGGAAATCTCCATGCATGTGCAAATGGGGTTAGAGATACCATTAATATCCTACCAGTTGGTTCAAATAATGAGATGAAGCATTATGGCAATACATGAAGACGTTTTGGGTGCACCAGAGAGATAACAAGGGTGAAGAGACCACAAAGTGAGCAGAATACTTGGCCTAGAGTGAAGGGGAAGTTCAACTTGTTTTCTAACAGAAAAGGAGACAGATTGCAGTACTTCTGCTGCAGTTAAAGAGCTTGGGTTTTCCAAATACTTGCGCTTTACTCAGTCATTACAGAACTCTCATCCTGATTCTGAAACTATTTCTCAGTTTCATGTTTCTGTTAATCATAAAAAGGTTTTGTTTTCCCGGGTAACTTCTTGGAAGACAGCTTTAAATGAAGCCAGTTTCTTTCCTCCAAAGTACTAATGTTTAATTGATTAGAGTCAGGATGCCTCATAATAGTAAAAAAGTTTGCTCAAGCTTTGGTAAATATTTCCAAGGTGAAGCCATAAAATGTTGAATAAACTACACTGTTGGAACTGGTTGTGACCGAGATAGTCTTTCAGGCTACAAAATCCACATCTTGAATAGTTTATACTGGCATGAAAATATATTTAATCCTCTTGCCTTCATTATTTAATTTGGATGTTTCATTGGGGTGGTTGGGGATTTTTTGGTGGGTTTAAGTTGTTTAGGGTTTTTTATTAACATGCTGCCAGCTTTATTTTCTTACTACTTGCTTCTCTTACAAATCTTGTTCTTTGGTCCATACTGCATTTTATGTCATAAAATCTTTCCTTTACCAGTGCAGAACTACATTTTACAGTTTTAACTTTAATGGTACAAACCTCCTGTAATTTACAGATTATAACGAACTTGAGAAGGTTCTATTGTCATCTACTGCTGACAGTGCAACTTCCGTACTCGCACATGCTTTTCAGCTATTTCCTTTCTTCCAAATTCTTGGTTTAAAACCTGTTCTGAAAAAAACACCCAAAAAGAGCTCATAATGTTTCTATTTTTTAACAGCACTGTCCACTTGCATTTATGAATTGTCATCTGATCTTACTTAAAATTTATTATTGCAAGGAATCTGTTATGATATAATTCAGCAAACATCAGTCAACCTTTGGTAAGTTTTCCAAATCACTTGCATTTGTGGAGGGCTGAAATTAGCACGTACCTAGACATTGTGGGTCAGCTGTTGTTCTGGTTCCATGGATTAAATATCTACAATGAAGTTGTTTTGGACTTAGAAGGGCAGAAATGAGGACTGAATTTGGTTGCAAATTCCAAATGAATGAGTGGGCTGTGAAATTAGTTATGACATCTACACCTTTTTGAAAATGTCACAGTGAATGCTTCCTCAAGCCTCAGATCTCAGAGTTCAATGAAAGGCACGGCAACCTTATTCCTCACAGGGGCAGAAGGAGCCAGGGAACTGTTTTGCTGGCAGTTATGCCATCATATTAAAGTTGCTCACATGGTGCTCAGGCTGCGCTTTCTTCTTCCACAACAAATCCCCAAAAATAGAACAGACACTGAAAGCATGACACTTGCTACAGCTTTCCAATCCAAGTTGGCCTAAGGCTGAGGTGGGGGAAGTCTCGACAAAGAGCAAGGATTCAGCAAAAACTTTTTTTGTTTGTTTTTCTCCTCCCAAGTGCTCTGCTCAGAGGCAGGGTTCCTTGCTGGTCCTCTCCTGTTTCCAGAGCAGTTACATAATTACTGCACGACTTCAAAGATAGGTTAGCAGAAGACATTAAGAATGTTTTCCGTCTCTGGACTGTAGAAACTTAAGGTGGTTTGTCAGCCTAAAGAAGAAAACTTCCCTTGGAGGACAATAGTTATCTTCTGCAAATGCAGCTTTAATTCATTGCTGACACATTCAAATTTGCAATTAATCTTTTAAAATCAGTTTTACTTCAACTCTGTTAACTAGGGTACATCTCCTCTAAGATTTTTCTCCTTAGTAGTAGATATATAAAATAATATTTAAGAAAAAACATTTCTGCAACTTGAAGCAATGGCATTTCCTATGAAAACCTTAACCTGATGTTCAAGATGCCATCTTATTGCATATGAAGTCTGTGCCAATTGGATTCTTGGTCAATTTAAAGTGACTTCCTTTAATGACCATAAGGGGAGATAGGAGAGGAGAAAACAGCAATAAGAAAATGGAAGAGGAAATTCAAGTGTCAGTTTGCACAAATATTAACTGTAGAGGAATGCTTTGTGTGTAAAAAATAAATTGCAAGCCCACATAGAGATATTTAAAACAAATTTTCTCCAGTGTTCCAACTGTTCCTGAAATTCACAGGTAAGTACAGAAGATTCTAATTTTTTTAGTCAAATGAACACTTTTCTTTGCCTCAGACTCTCAAATAATTTTAATATCCTTGCAGATCCTACGACTCAGTTTTGGAGGTAATGCCTCTTTTTTAGGTAATGGAGGGACTTTCCAAGTAATCCACGAGTCAGTGAGGGAATAACCTTTCTCTGAGGCAGGCTCATCCCTAAGAGAAGAATTTGAAAAGCTCACTCCAAGCCCTGCCTTAATCCTCCAAAAATCACACCCCATTGCTGAGCCTTTTCCTTTGGTCTTGTGTCACTCTGACTTGTGCAATCCCACAGATCAAGGCAGGAGTGCTTCCTTTCAGGAAGCACCCTGAATTCCTGCTGAAAGTGGTCAGTATTTTGTCTTTAATACATGAGTTAGCTGGGGGAAGGAACCAAACCAAACCAACAACTTATAACAACAGTAGCTTCTCCAAAGCCTTGTGAATCCAAGGTAGAGGCTTTTACTCTCTATATTAAATGTGGTAAGTGGGCTAATTGCTTACCAAGAAGCAAAAGCTTTTAAGGTTCAGCTATTGTAAGGGGCTAGAGGATGAAAGCAACCCCTAGCCAGAAACTGTCCAAATGAGTTCAGGCTGGGCACGAGCATGCTACAAGATTTCTAAAGCAGACCTGTCTGTGCTCACTAGAGTGAGTCACTTGCAAGTTCTCCAGTGACATTGTCTGAATGCCATCTTAATCAGTCGCTTAGGGCTCTATTTATGTGTGTGAGAGCACTAGGTTTTCTAAGATTGAAATCACTGAGCTGGTGGTTCAGCCTCTCTTCTGCTCTTGCTGTCATGGTTGGTTTTTTGTTTTTTTTTTTTTAACCTGGAGAAAAGAAGGTTCAGGGAAGATCTCATTACTCTGAACTTCCTGAAAGGAGGCTGTTGCCAGGCAGAGGTCAGCCACTTCTCCCATACATCCGGCAACAGGAGAGGACATAGACTCAAGCTGTGCCAGGGCAGATCCAGCTTGGATATCAGGAGGAATTTCTACACAGAAGGGATGGTTAAACATTGGAACCTTGGTCTTCCCAGGGAGGTGGTAGAGTTGCGATCCATGGAAGTGCTCAAAAAATGACTGGATGTGGCACTTAGTGCTGTGGTTTAGTTGACATGGTTTGGTCAAAGCTTGGGCTCAGTTGTGGAACTCTTTTCCAGCCTTAATGATTTCGTGATTCTAAGGTGGGATTACATGGACTGAAACATGCTGGTAGGAATTTGCCATTTGCTGTCTTGCTCAGATGTGTGATGCACAGACATTTTCATCCACTGTTTCTGAGCTCAGGAATTTTGTACATTAAAAGAAACCAATACACAATAAATGTACTTTGCAGAAGAGGTGTGTTCTCCTTGCCTTATACATCTTTTCAGCCTGTTCTACCAGGATGTATTACGAGCATCCCTTGTGAAATAAGGATAACACCAACTGTCCAAGGCTTAAATGCTGTAAAGAAACTCTTTCTGCCTTGTTCAAACGTTGAATTAATGTTTCTAAATATTGACAGCAGTTATGAACAGCTGTTCATACTAATGACCATGGTGCTCCCGCAAGCAGGATAAATCTGATGCCTGATTTGTGCTCTGCAAGACTGTTAAAAAGCCATGGCCATGTTGTGTAAGGAGTGTTATTTGTGACAAGTTTCTGGAGTCTTCCTCTAATAGGGTAAAAACCACAGGCAATGGCAATCAAAGTAAATCCCAATGCTTCCAAAATGGTAGAGGTGTTCTGTAGGGCCTTGTGCATGACCTGCTGTGTAGATATGTGGCATTAGAACTGTCACGTGAGAGTAAGGAACCTTCCTTGTCCTCTTTTCAGGTCAGGGATGTAACACAGATTTACCTACTAACATTTGTTTTCTAATTTTTTCTAGTTGTTCCATTATTTGCTGTAATGATTATTGGACAAGCTGGAATAGTTCGCTTTGAAATAGATTGCAAGATAGATCTTGTTCCATAAGGCAGTTGATGGAGGCTGTATGTCAGAGTTAAAAACCCCTCTAGATTCAGCTATTACCCTGAGGTTTGGAACCATCCCAAATGCTAATCCTGCACAACTCTGCCTCTGGATCAGCACAGGGGCACAGCTTTGACATTTGGGCTGCAAACCTGCTGCAATACAGCATTCCGAGCCTTTCTTCTGGCAATCTTTGCCGTAAGCTCTTTAAGTAGCAGAACCCAAAATCCAAAGCAAGTTTAACATAGTTAAACATTTATGTCTGGTTTACAGTAAAGTTACAGAGGAGTTCCCAAGTTTTTTCAGTGAAGACACTGTGTTTATACTTTTTTGGTAAGGAAGCTCCAATAATTAGTAAACAGACAATGGTTTCCAGTTCTCTTCACAGTCATTGGGGAGATGATTCACATAAACTTGGAGAGAGTATCACATTGCAGTGGTAGGATACACTGGATATATTTACATTGTAGTTGTCAGGGCAAGCAGGTTTTCAGATAATTTATTGATGGTAAGTTGTCCAAGCTCTTTGCAAATGCAGGAGTTTCCCAGACCTTGAGAGAGAGGGTCCAGCACAGCGCAATGTTTATGCTGCAGAATTAAAGGATTGACAACTCAGAGGCAGAGCAAGCATTAACAAGGGGAAGACAGGAATAAGCAGGAAACCACAGTAGGAAAGCCAGGATTTCTGAGTGGCAGAACAACGTCCCATACCTGCCCAGCACAGGCTGTTTCCTGCATGGTCACGTGTGAGACAGATGAAGAGGCCCAAGGAACGTGTCTGCACTGCCCCTTCTTGCCTGTTCTTTGCAAACCATGGTAAGTAAGTAAAAGACCTGAGCCTGAAAGCTGCATCCCCTTGGTGCACTTGCCTCTTATCTTGAGAGCTTAGATGGCTAAAGTGTGATGCCAACAGCTGGAGATAAGCTTTTCTTGGTTAATGCTTCTCTTTGGATGCAGAAACCCACTTACAAACTATTTTTTTAGGAACTGGTTATGATTGAGCACTATTGTGGACCTGAGTTTGGATGCAAAGCTTGTCTGTCATTGCTGAGTAACTGCATGTGTCTGCATGAAATGCAGACTAAGGGTGTTTACAGTGGACAAATCTATATTTAGACAAGCCCTGGATGTCAGCTTGACATAAGCTTAAAGTAACATTCTCCCTTTGTGGAATCTTGCTTCCCCTTTAGTCTCTCCACTCACCAAGTTTGTCTTGATAGTAAAAATTAAATGTTTTTTGGGGCTCTTTAAAGACATTTGGAGTGATTAATTGTGAACTATTTTAGTATGTGCTGTACTGCTAACAGATCAATGCATGAGCATAACCAAGAGAAATGGAGTGTAATTTGGATCGTGGTCTCAGCCTGTGAGGACCCAACACTAGGCTAAGGGCAGCATTAGAAATAATGCCACATCAGAAGTGGCAGGACTACATTATACTGACTCAGAAAAAACTGCATTTGCATTGAAAGGGGATAGCAATGAGATGAGTTTAGGTTTCTGGCTGTTTCATACTGCTACATTCCTCTCCATTTAATTGACAGAAAATAAATGCCTTCCTTGATACTTTAATGTAGTTAAATAAGAGAGGGAAAAGCTAACTCAGGTCTATTAAATGAACTTAGTACTCAAGCAAGATGAGAAGGTGTCTGTGTACTCTGCAGAGTCTCACAGAAATGCATTGGGCTGCTTCCTGCCGTGGTAAACGTGTGCCATTAAACTTCAGTACCCCCTGTTGGCAACAAATAGATGAATTTTCTGCAGGGAGTAAGCAAACACTACTTCTGGGGAGACATCTCCAGGACTGATGCTCTACCTGGTGACCACCTCAACAGAAATACTTGCCTTTGATTTGTTGAGATTGCAAATGTGGGCCAAACAGATTACTTCAGCTCCAGTCTTTACAAAGACTAAAATCTGCCCATGGGGAGAGTGCTAAGGATTTCTGGAGCATTTGACCATCACAGTAGTGAATGGTTTGAGTCCCACTGCAGCATCAGCAGCACGTGATGCTGGTAACAGCCCCCTCCGTGTCATGTGCTCAACAGGGAGAAGCTGGAGACAATTCTGTGTTAAACAAATTGGTAGTTATTTTCGTGTAGGATGTTCTTTAATGCCTTTCAGCCACCTCACTGTGCCCACTGCTACAGCTCTGATTACTTCAGTCTTCACTGGAGTTTGGGACATTCTGAGATTTGCCTTGTTCCTGATCACAATGCTTTTCAGCAGTACTAAGGATCCAGTTCCCTATTTTCTGTCCATCCACTGCCAAAAGTGAAAGTATATTTAACCATTTTGGATCATATTCTTCAGGTGGTCACTCTAGCCCATTAAAGCATGAAGCTGATACAAAATAGAACTCAGAAAAGAGATCTGATATTCCAGATTAAGAAGAAAAAAGCAGAGATAGCATAAACCAGTCTGCCTCCCTCTAGTTAAACAAGAACTTTATGTGCCCTAAATACAATAGGTCAGAAAGGGGTGTGACAGGAGGAAAAGGAAAAGACAAGTTACTGAATTATTTTCTGGAAAAGTGATTTATTTATATGTTGTGATTTCTTTAATATAGTGGTATTTTTGCTGTCATCTGGTAACCATACATACTTTTATATACAAGATTTGCTGTCATATGAGACAGCTCTGACTCTTGCCTTTCTCTGTAAGGAATCTTCTGATCTCTAAAGAAGATGTAATCTTTTTCCTAAAACAGTGAGTGCATTCTTTAGCTGTGGCAGTATGATAATACACCATCTTAAATGAGGATTAGCTTTACTGTGAGGGGCATGTGACAGGATCAGGAAAGGGAAGTTGGGGTTGAACAACAGAAAATTTGTATCTTAGTAAAAATAGCATTTATGGTTTGCACTGGCATTGATCTTTGTGAATTTATGGCAAACCTGAAGGTCATGAGAAACCTATGCCAAAATAAAAATATACTGCTAGGTATTTCCTGAAAGAAAATAGAACTGATAAATCCCTTTGCTTAGAGATACAGGGGTAATTTTATTTCCATTTTTCAATCTTAGCAGATGTGATTTATGCTGTCAGCACTTACTTGCCATTACATAGTGCACTTTTGTATTTTAGTTGTGCATGTGATTTTTAAAATAGCCTTAAAATAATGTGATTTTCCCTAATGTTCTAAATATGGAAAATTTCATTATTTGCTGAACCCAATAGTTCCTTTATCTGTTTAGGGAATGCAAATATATGCAACAAAGTCAGAAGATTATGTTACATAAAAATTGTCACAGTTTGTTACAATGAACTCTTACTAAGAAACTGTACCTGAGACATCTTCAAAAAGCACTCCTTGGTTGGTGGTGTTGTGTAGCAAGAGCATTGAAATGATAATAAGCAAGTTAAAATTACTTTCATTAGATAGCTTTTCCCTCATTTGGTAATACTCTCATGAGGAATACAGGTGATGTCCTCATTACCTACAATGGGTGGCGTAGGAACCTAAAAAACTCTTCACCCATTCAGTCATGTAAAAGGAAACGAATAAAAAAGAAGAAATTATAGACTGCAGTTTTTTAAAGCTAGATGACTGCAGCTTTTATTTTGTTACAAGCTTTGCAGAAGGTTTGCATGTGATGTTTATTTTGTACATGTGTAGACTTAAAGACTAACATGGAAAACTGATTTACAAAGTAGCACTTGAATCATAGGGTGGTTTGGATTGGAAGGGACCTGGTAGATCATCTTGTTCCAGCTCCCCTGCTATGGGCAGGGACACCTTCCATTATACCAGGTTCCTCAGGACTCTGTTCAAACTGGCCTTGAACACTTCCAGTGATGAGGCTTCCACAACTTCCCAGGGCAACCTGTGCCAGGGCCTCACTACCCTTACAGAAAATACCTTTTTCCTAATATCTATTATACACCTTCCCTCTTTCAGTTTAAAGCCATTACCCCTTGTCTTGTCACCGCATGCTCCTGTACAAAGTTCCTCCCCACCTCTCTTGTGTGCAGCTGACCAGTTTGTCAGACATGGTTAGACTGGGGATGCAGTTCATCTGAACACAGACTTCAGGCCTTGCCCATGTTATGGGACCACTGCAGAAGATGGTGGTGTGGAAACCTTGGATTTAATATTATCAGTGACAGCCAGACTGTGGGAGGGACAGTTATATCTGCACTGTATCTGCATCTTCCCAGACAAAGTAGGCAATATTCCCTGTCAGTGCTATTGTGATGGTACTAGGGAGCTTCATGCTACTTTACCAGCATCTCCTAGGAAATCTGTGTTATTTGCAGCTGAAACAGTCTTGCTCCCTTTCACACAAACCTGAGAGAAGATGTAGTGACCCTGCTTAATGTGGTCAAATAGCACTTGACAAGCCCCATGCTTCTCACCTCTCACATGAAGGGTTAATTTATAACTTCAGAAGTGTTGTCTTCTGCAGCTGCTGAAGATAAATGAGTGTCCTTTAGACTCTGTAAGTGCATCAATATTTAATATGTCTGCTTAAATTAAACTCCAGTCAAACTACTGATTGTTCTCCTCACCTTCTTCCCCCTTCAATCATTAATGGACATTTTCCATAAGCAAGTTAACAAAACACCTAAGATGGACTTTGCACATATTAGCCTTACCCTTTCATTCCAGACTCTCACTTCCTATGCTGATTGCATAAGGACTGCAAAATACAAAAGGATGCTCCCCAGCCTGGACCGCAGTTTAAAGGACAGTAGTTGATCAAAGAATTTGGTTCTGTTTTGAGATTTTCCTCCATTGCAGAATCTGGACCATCTTTAAAATCAAACAAGCAAACATACAAAAAAACCCCAACCAAAACTCCCCAAACCTGCTGCCTCTTTACCCAGGGTGATAAAGATTTTTATCAGATTTAGGGTGTTCAGCATCAGCTACATTCCTTGATGTGAAGGACCCCTTCCTAGATGGTTGTTTGAATACCCTCTAATTTTCCTCTCTCTACCTTCAGAAGCTGCTGCTAGTGCACTGTCTGTGAAGTAGAGAACATTTCTTGATCATCTGTTGACCGGTACAGCTGCGAGTGACCCAGAACACCACATCCTGTAACCATGGTTTACCAAAAATCAGGTAAATTTTAACTGGGTGCTGCTCTCATTCGTGGTCATGCTATGCAAGTACCCTTATTCTTTGGATTCCTAGACCCCATAGGCTGATGGGAAAAGTGGCTTATAGGAATTATTTGGTGTTTTACTTAGTTTTCTATTTTAAAGTGAGGATTTAAGAATTCTGGTGATGTGTGGTATGAAAGTGTAGTTATGAACAGTGCAGCTGCGGCACTGTTACAATTTACCAGGTCTTGGAAGACCATGTAGGAAGGGTTTCTGAAGGGAAGAAATTAGAAGATTAACCAGTGATCTGAAATCCAAGCCAAGTGGCAGTTGCCAAAATACTGTAGGCAAGTGAGCAGAAACCTAGAGTTGAACGGAGCCTCGTTGCTTGTTATGAAACCAGGAACAAAGGAGACATGGAAGAAGGACTGTTTCTTCCAACCTTGTTTTTCTGTGGCTTGTTTTCCCAGTTCTGTATGTTAACAGCAGGGCTGGCCTCTCAGAATTATGGTATGCACTTGACTGCCATGTTCATATTAAGAAGTAGTTTAATTAAAACAGGGGACTTGTCATCCGAAGGACATTCAGAGAAGTTAGAGTAAAGCAATTAGGCTCAGTATGTATTCATTTAAAGTGCATAATTATTTAATCAAGCATGGTTTCTTGTTCAGATCCAAAGCTGCCTGTGACCTGAACTCAGTTTGGTTTACATCTTACTGGGCTTGCTTCCTCTGCATGAGGATACAGTGTGTGTCAATATATTCCTGTCACTGATGTGCCTTAACTCTTCTGGACATTCCTGTACAACTAAACCATTGTGAACTTGTGAATACACTAATTTTTTCAGATGCTCATAACCAATTTTGCTAGAGTGAAGTATTTAATTTTAGCCTACAAGATTGTTTTTTAAGCTTCTGTATTAAGCACTGTAATAGGAACTGGAGTTTGTATGCACTTGATTGCAAAATGGTTTTAAATTGAAGTGTAGGAAACAGCACATCTTGGACAGTTAATTCAGAATTGTTGTTTCCCAGACATCTCTTGGGTGGCTGTGGAAAGATTTCAGTTACCCTTTCGGTTTCAGCCTGTGTCCAGAAGCCCAAGAAGCATTCGAAGTAAACAGCGTCTGTTTACTGTTTGGGCAGCTGTCTTCAGTCATTTGTTTCAGCAACCCCAGTGCACGTGTTCCGAAAATGCTATGCTTCCCAGGGAAATCTCTGCAAGCAGCAAGCTAGCCCAGCTTTTCCGAATATCTATAGCAGTTACCTGGGGGTGGAATTTAAGCCTACTCACCTCTTTTACTTGTCTAACACATATGCATTAGAACAGTTCATTCCTTTTGCCTCACAGTAACCTCTTCCAGTTCTTGAAGAATGCTATTATGTTTCCCCTCTGCCTTCTCTCTACCTTAAATGCCATTTATTTCAGTTCTCCTCCCTGGAACAGTTTTCTAGAGCTCTCGGAGTCCCTGTTCTCCTTTCTTAACCCCCCGCCCCCTTCAGTTGGCTGCCCTTTTCGACATGAGATACACAACACTACCGTATCCCAACTGAGATGTCTTAGGAGCGAAGCTTGACTTTTCTGTCATTCTTCTTTCTGTCAGTCCTTCCAGTAGCAAGTATTAATTTTGGTATTTATCTGAACACTGTGAGGTGTGGATCAAAGACATTTGAACTTCACAAACCTTTGTAAATATTGCATGAAGGAGTAAGTCTGGACTGCAGGTCTGAAAAAGGGAGTAATGTTCCTGTAGGAACTGCAGAGGGTGTGAACATCTGAGGTTGCATCAGAATTTCAGGTCTAGGAATATTTCAGAATTTCACTCCACTCTGGGAATGTTTATATTTCCACCTGCAGTGTGTGGTTACATGAACTCTAATTGTGTAGAGGTAGCAGCAGAGCTGTCACGCTGAACACACCCGGGGTAGAGGCTGGTGCTTGCCGAGTGTTCAGTCAGCTTCTGCGACAGCCTTTGCAGTCTGGAGGGTGAATATCGGAAGCGGCTGAACTTGGGCGACTTGACAACTACCTTGCCGTGTGCTTGACAGCGCTGGCCGTGCCATGCGCACGGGTCCGGGCCAGGGCTGTGATGAGACGGCCTCTAAAGGCAGTGGGTGTGATGATACACGAGCGAGCTGTCTCTCCCCTGAGCTGGCAGGCTGGGGTTGCAGTGCTGCATGTGAGCTGCCTGCATCGCCGTCTGCAGCGCAAGTTTGCGGCCTTTTGGCATCTCTGGCGGCGGGAGCCAGCGCCCATCCCCGTCCCGCGGCCGTTCCGCTGCCTCGGGCACCCGCGCAGGTTCCGAAGCGCGGCGGTGTGCCCAGTGGAGCCCGGCCCTGCGGCTGCCTCGGCGCGGCTGCAAAGGGCAGGGGATGGCGGTGGGGGGGTCACTGTGCCTCGGGGCCGGGCCCTCGCTGGGAATGGGGGGGCTGCGCTGGGGACGGGCAGGGGCACCCGGCGGGACAGCGCGGCGAGCGCCGCTCCCCACCGCTGCTTGGGGCACAGGGGCGGCTCCCGCCCGGCTCCGCTGCGGCCGCCCGGCCCCGGGCTGGGTACGACCCTGGCCAGGGACGCGTGTCCGCCTGTCCCCAGCAAGAGCCGGCCAGGGGGCGGCGGGGCGCGGATCTGTCCGCGCAGCAGGAGCGGGGCAGGGCAGCGCTCCGCGGCCGAGGTGAGTCCGAGCCGAGCGGCCGCCCCGCCTGCCCGAGGGGCGGGGGTCGGGGCGGCCCCCGCTCCGGGGCTGCGGGCGGAGGCGGCGGCGGTGGCGGCCCCCGGCAGCTCCTCCCCGCCCGAGTTACAACCGGTTCGTGCCGGCCGCGGCCCGCCCGCCGCGCCGCGATGCGGGGCTGCCCCGGCTCCCCGGGGCGGCTCCGGGCCCCCGCCCCACGGGCCGCCCGCCCGCAGGTAACGGGGCCAGGGCCCTCGGGGCGAGCCGCGATTCGGGGGCGGGGGCGCGGGCGAGGCAGCGCGGGGCGGGGGCGGCGGGGGCCGGGCGGCCGGATCCCCGCAGGGCCTGCTGCCCCCGGTTCGGCTCGGCCCGGTCCCGCTCTACGGCGGAGCCGCCCCGGAGGCTGGGGCGGGGGCGGCAGGACCAGGTGGGGGCCCGGGATGGCTCTGCGCGGTCTCCGGGGAGAGGCTTCGGAAAAATGAGCAGGGGCGGATCGTGCTGCCGACTCGGGGCGACCGCATCCCTTGAGGTGCCCATCGACGACCACCCCTCAGGAGGCTGTGGTGCCTCCGGGTGCGCCCTGTTGGCATCCAGTGGACACTGGGCGGTGTGCGACATAAGCACCTGCCGCTGACACACGGCAGCGGGCGCTCGTCGCCGTGGGTGTGTGCCCACTGCGGGCGCCCGCCAGCCTCCGTGTGTGCCCACTGCGGGTGCCCGCCAGCCTCCGTGTGTGCCCACTGCGGGCGCCCCGTGTCACCTCGGCAGCTGCGGCTGCCCCGGAGCGGGGCCCTGTGGCTCGACCGTGTGTGGCATCGGGACGGCGAGGGCGACCTTCATTCACCTCCCGGTGCGCGTCACTGCGCGGATGAGCGCTTCCCGTCGAAACTGGCCTGGAGGTGGAAGGCGTCAATGTGTAACGCGGGGCTGTGGGCTGGCCCCCGAGGGCGTGGGGAGAGGCGAGGCGAGCCGGGGGCTATAAGAGGCCATCCATCCCCTCGGAGACCCTGGCCAAGGGGACACGGATGGACTGAGGGAACAGATGCTGAAGGGAACCCTCGGAGGTTGTGATGCGTAAGGCGGCACACATCGTGCTCTCGTTTTGCAGAGGAGATCTCTGGTAAATCATGTTGCCTGATTTTTAGCAGTGCCGGCTCACATCTGCCCACATGGATGTGTGCTAGTGTCCGACAGGCACTAAAGGTGTGCTTTCGGGGGGGTTTTCCATCCACTCTGGAGCAGTGAGGCTCTGGAAACAGGTAGGACTGGTTCTGCTGAGCTGACAGATTTGTACAAAGCTAACTGGTTTATGTGCTGCCCCACTGATGCTTCTTAAAGTAAACTAATTTTGCACAATAGCAAAACATTATTATGTTGTTGGTAAGTTTTGTTCTTGTGTTTTGTTTTGTTTTAAATTTCACACTTCTGTCAGCCATCAGAAATAGAAGGAAACATTGATATTGACAACTCTATTGCTTAAATGACAGAAGGGCAAGTAGCAAAATGTGAGAAATAGGCAGACCTGAATATTGAGACCCAGAAGAGAAATATATATATTCAGTGTTATGCAGGCAGCTCCTGTAGTTAGAACATCAGTTAAAATCTGATGTTAAAGTCATGAAAGTTAAAGTCATGAAAGTACAGATGGATCTTTCAGTGAATTTAATACACTGCTTATGCTGTTGCATCAGTACATGTGCAGGTGTTTGGATATGATGAGTATGTTAAAAGCAACTATAATGCAGCAGTTCTCATGCTCTAGGTGTTGCTTGCAAGCTAAGGGCAAGAAGAAATTTAAGATGATAATTGCAAGAGCTTGCCTGAAACATAAAAAGAGATTTACAAGAAATCTGATTCAGCTTAAAATGAGGGATATTACTCTTCTGGCTGGTACCGTCTTGATTTGCAGCAGTGCCTTGCAGAACTTGACTAGCCCAGTGTTAATCACGCAATGTTTCTGCTGACATCTGCTTTCTTTGCAGCCATGTGCTGCTCGCAGAAAGCAACACACTTACCCAGGCTCCAGCTGCACAAAGAACAAACTGGAAACAATCACATTGCTACTGTCTTTCTCAAGATTCCCTTTGCCACAGATTAATACAAGTTGCTGTGCTGAGGGCTAATGTTTCGGTGGTAGTCATGTTCCTTTTTTGTGCTCATCTGTCATCTTTAAGCCAAATTCTAAGATTTATAGGAAGGGAGTTCAGTATTGTGATAATGGTGCTCAGAGCAAAGCAAATAGTTGCAGCCAGACACTTCTCTCTTTCCACATGGAAACTGTTGTTCAGTTTGTTCTCTAGGGTTTCTTTTTGTTGTGGTTGGTAAAGGCTTTCATCAAGCAGCTCTCTTCCTCTGATTATTATTCGCAGTGAGTACAACTCACTGAAAAGCTTTTTTTCACCAAATTTCAAGTTACTGTTCAATTCTTTATGCTTCATGTCTCTTTTTCAGTATTTTAAATTTAATTTGGTTTCCTGGAGTCTGAAACAATGTCCCTAGGCTTAGTGAACGTAAAGGTTTGTGGAACTGTTGCCACCTGAATCCTGGATCTTAAATGGTTGTTTATCTGTTACCAGGATCACACAAGTCTTCCTGGTTCGTTCTTAGAAAAAAACCCCAAAACTATTGACTCCCCACACTCCCTTCTGTGTGGGCTCCAGCTTCTTAATTTTTGGTGTTCACATTTATCTTTACAGTTTGTGTCCTCCTTCTACACAGACAAAAGATAGTAAAAGGCACTTTGGATTCCTCCCAGGTCGATGCACAGATTTGATGTCCATGCAAGGGAAGGTTCAATTCCCACTATCAGTTCTTTTCCCTGCTACCAAGCTATTACAGTACAACTTGCCACTTTCAGAGAAGCATTAAATAATGTGCCAATAGAGAGTGGATTGATATCCAGGCCCCTGCAGTGGCTTGGTTGTCCAGGACAGGGTTAACTGGCATAGCAGAGGGCTCTGGGGAGCAGGCTCCTCATGCGGGTCTGGCAGCTCCCTGTTCTCTGTGACCTTGAGCCTTCAGGGGAGTTAGAATATACCTCAGTTTAGGTAGCAGGCACACAGCAGTGTGAGGTGAAGGAATAACCTGCAAAAACAGGAAGGGAAGGAAAGGGAGGAGAAGGGAAAGGAAAGCCAGGTCATTAAAAACAGACTCTGGGATTTTATAGATCTATTATTCCTCTGAGGATTATTTCTGGAGGGGAAATGATGGTGTTTTTTGCTTTTTGCTTGACAGTTGTGGGCTGTAAATGGCTTGGAATATTCAGAGAATAGAGATGGTTTTGATGTCTAAAGTTTTGGATTTTAGCTAAATGATGCAAAAGAGGTCTGTGATGCATAATAGGAGTTGTCAGGATGTAGAAGGTCAGCACCTCTACTGCTGTAAATAGGGTGCAGTTGGTTACATTCAATTTTACCGTGCAGCATTGCAACAGGTGACAAACTAATCCGGAGGTTTTTAGTCTTTCTGTTAGAAGATACTACATGATCTAAGACCACAAAAACTACTTTCCTCTCCTGCCCAGTCCTTGCTTTCTTCCCTTCAAATGTTTAGAGCAGCAGAACCGAACTCAAGAGTTGTCTTTGTGCCAAATTTTAGGGCATCAATATAATAGAAATCAATATAACAACTAAAATGTGTTTGTTTTCCGAAGTTTATTTTTTAAAAAATGTTAACTGAGGCTATTCACTATCTGCCACCATTATTGTAGAGTTTTTCTGAAAACTTCATTGCTTTGTCTCATTGTCTGCTTTTAAAGCTGTTACTTATTTCCACTATTTTTTCCTCTAGGCAGGGGCAAGACAAGCTAAGTGATAATTACTTAATTCATGGAGAGATGTGTAAGTCAGCTCTTGGGGACTGCATTCAAATAACTCAAATATTTAATGTAGAAATACAGGGATCCCTTTTTGCATAAAAGGTATTGTTATAGGAAAGTGCCTATGACTTCTGCCTGTCCCAGCTGCCACCCTGACATCTCACAGGATCAAGGGGCACTCACCAGGCATTGGAGTAAGTCAGAGCTTACATTTATAAGCTTAAACAAGTAACTTTGTAACATTTATAACTGGGAATGTTGTATCTTCAAGGACAGTCAGTATATTAAAATTGTAAATCACTCCCAAAGGGTCCAGGATGTCAAATGTATTTTACATTAGTAAACCATGTTTTTTTTGTTTGAGGGCTCAAGGCTGTTGTCAGATGTTAATTAATTGCAGAGGATCAGTAGTTCTCCACTGAGATAACTTGTTTTCTTCTGAAGTTTCTCTGAGAAGATTATAAAAAGAAATTTCATGTGAAGCCACCATTTTTTCAGAGTTATGTTAACTGTTGCAGGGGTATGTTGGCTGAAAACTCGCTTTGTTCTTTTTCTGCAGGTAGTTTTCACATGAAGGTACATTTATAGGAAGCTGACGGACTTTTGTCATCGTCTGTATCTACCCTCAAGGTAACATTTAAATGCATCTGTAAATTAGAACTGGCCTTTTTCATGTCTCTATACAATTTCTCAAAATTTTATGCTATAGTGTTTTTGTTAAGTTTTCCATGCAAATTCTTAAAAAATTCCCCAAGAAAAGGGTGTGAGGAGCTCAAATGGGAATTCTGTTATCATCTGCTTGTTTTCCCCATTGCTTTCATACAGCAGTAATCTTTTTCCATTTCCTCTCGGTTCCTAAGTAAAAAAGGCAGTGCAATGCATTTATTTTTCTGCTTTGCCTGTTGGGAGTCTCCCAGAGCAGAGCTGTTACTGCAGCAGTCTTAATGCTTAAGCTGCGGTGTGGAGATGGTCCTTGAGAATATTTCATGAAGAAAACAGGGTAAGATCTTATCTTTCTGTCTTCCAGGGTGAAGGAAATAAAACTGTTGAGAATTATGTATCGGGTTGTTGGCAGAGCCAGGAGCAGAGCATGTGTTTTGTGATAATCACTTAGGAAGATTGCTCTCTGTAGAGAGGGAAAGCAGGCTGGTTGTGTGTACAGGGAGTCTCCAACACAATGTAGCCTGGAAAACCTCTAAATCTGCTAGATTTTAGAAATATTGATCACTACATTCACACGCTTGTCTTGAGAAGATGTGAGGGTAGTGGGTTATTTAAAGCCACCGATACACAGGTGATGGATTGTGCCGTGCAAAGGAGCAAGGTGGTCTTTCTGGAGTCCAGGAGGTGATTGCCAGTTTGGGGAAGGCTGATGTGTGCCAACTGCACAGAGGGCAAACACTATAACAGGTTATAGCCGATTTTTGTGTGTGTGTTTGCTGCTGTCATGTCTTGGCGTATAAGCCACACCTGTACACAGTCTTAGAGCTCACTTCACTAATATATTTAAAGTGATTTTTGGATGCAACTCTCTATGCATTGCTTTGTTGCCAGAGCAGAATACTTAACTGTTACTACTGCCAAAATGTCAGTCTTCCTCTTGGTCTGCCCCTGCAGAGTACACTATCTGGTGGCAAATACCTAAAAAAAAAGGCAAAATACTGTGCTGAGATGGGAACTGAGTAGACATTTTTTGCTCATTTTTTGGTATTCATGGTTTTAACAGCAGTTGACCATGGGGCTCTCTTGTTGAACCGTGGCAGATATTATTGCCTGAAGTTTTCACAAAGCCTGCTTAGCACTCAGCAAATTAAATGCTTTTCTGTCCTACAGTGCTGGTGTATGTATGACCTATCATGCTTTGGGTGCTGTCTTTCTGTTAGACAGCTGAGGTGCAAGTATGGCAGTTCCAGTTTCCATTGCCTGTGTCCTGTGCTGCAGCTGTTCACAAAGGATGGCTGAAGCCAGGCTCTGCCTGAGCGTGTGCTTCTCTGCACAGTTCCCTTGTGTCTCAGCCCTTGGTCAGTCACGTTTCTAACTGTTCTGTTTGGGTTTTGTTTGCACAGGTGCTGCCCCTGCCTCTGCACCCAGCTGACAAGATGGTATTTCGGAAGCCACCAGATGGTGGCTGGGGCTGGGTGATTGTTGTCGTTTCCTTCTTCACCCAGTTCCTGTGTTATGGATCACCGCTGGCGGTGGGAGTCTTGTATTTAGAGTGGCTGGATGCTTTTGGAGAAGGGAAAGGCAAGACTGCTTGGGTTGGATCGCTAGCAAATGGAATTGGATTGCTTGCCAGTAAGTGCAGAAGCAGAATCTATGTTAAAATGAAACATTTCCAATTGATGCTTCCATCTGTGTGTGCTCTTGGAATTGTATCAAAGATAGCTGCAAATGAGGGTGCTGCATTTTTGCTTTAGGTCAAGATGGGTAAGAAGAATATATTTATATTTTCACTATGCATAAACCAGAGCAATATAATGATAAAAGGGCAATAAAAATATTCTCTTTAGAAAATTCAAAATGGTTGTATTTGAATAAGCTAGAAAAGCCAGACACTGGGAAGCTGAACAGTAATTTCGTTGATGCTTTTTTTTTTTTTTAAAGGAGACTTGAAGACTAACATTTATATTATTGTCTTAAAATCAGAGCAAACAGTTAGTCTGAAATTATTCAAGTGCCTTGTGGAAAAAAAAGTCAATAAATCAGTTACTTATTTTTCAGCACTAGCAGTAAACCTACCAGTGAGAGTGAGTGAGGGCTCCTTTGCGTTTTCTGTTTGAGAAAAAAGCTGCCTTTGAAGGCTGGAAAATTATAGGTAACAGCAGCGTTAAATAAAGCGACTTTACTGGAATTTTTTCTTTAGTAAGACATTGTCACTTGGAGAGTAACAGCAGAGTTTTAGGGAAATAAAACCCCACCTTGAAATTTTCTAGGTTGCTGTTGTTTTAACATCAGTCACAGGTATTTACTGGGTCATATCACTAACTTCTGTTTTTGAAAGATTCACCGTGGGAGCTAGTATCTATTTGCTGGATCTGGAAGGAATTGCTTGTCAGCAGGGCAGCTGCCACAGGCGAAAACAATAATGTGGCTTAATGGACAAATACAGCTCAGGATCCTGAGGAAACTCTCCTCAAAATAAATTTGGTGTTCCAACAACAGTACAGATCTGAATAAAGAACACTGCTTTGTATGGCACTGGAACTGATCAAATCCTGGTGTCACACCTGTGTTAGGGTTTTTTATCACCAGGGAGAAAATAAATGAGCAAAGGCAGGTGGATCACTAACCACTAGAAGACTATATTCAGTCTCAGGGTGTAAGTGGGTGAAGGACTGTAGATTGCTTTTCCATCATACTTTTTTATTTTTCTGTGTTATGGGTATTAACTCCTGCTATCAGTTCATCAAGACCTAAATAAACATGAGTGAAAGGGTGAAGTGGGAGGAAAATAAGGATAAACAAGGTAATTACTGAAGGAAAAACTAGGCAGAAGGAAATTTCAAGGGATCGCCCTCTTGTAGGAGACCAGAAGTCTCTGGCTTCTCTTAAGAGCCTCAGTCCCCTTTCCCTTATGTCAACACCATGCTAGTTTTCCGATTTTAGTGCCCTCTGTCTTGCTACTGTAAGCAATTCTCAGCAGTGTGCTTTGTAGCTGTGCTGGTTTTGGCTGGGATAGAGTTCATTTTATTCTCAGGGACTGTGTTTTGGATATGTGCTGAATACAGGGCTGATAATGTAGAGATGTTTTTCTAATTGGTGAGCAGGGCTAACAGAGCCCAGGTCTTTCCTGCTGTTCTGCTGCCAGGCTAGTGAGGAGACTGGGGGTACATAGGAAGTTAGGAGGAGACACACCCAGGACAGGTGACCCCAACTGACCAAAGAGATGTTCCATGCCATGTGACATCCTGCTCAGTATATAAACTGTGTGGAGAAGGAGGAAGGGGGGGATCTTCTGAGATACGTGGCATTTGTCTTCCCAAATCACCATCACATGTGATGGGGCCCTGCTCTCCTGGAGATGGCTGAACACTTACCTACCATGGGAAAGAGTGAATAAATTCCTTAGTTTGCTTTGCCTGCATGCAAAGTGTGCATGGCTTTCCCTATTAAACTGCCTTTATGCCAACCCAAGAGTTTTTCAGCTTTTACCCTTCTGAGTCTCCCCATTCCTGCTGGTGGGGGAGTGACATAGGGACTGCGTGGGCTTGGTTGTGGCTGAGGTTAAACCATGAGAGTAGCAAATGGAAACTACTGTGATGAATAATACAAATCAAAGGTGCTCTTGTGACTAATTTTGGTATGGAGTGATTAAATGAAGGTTTGACAGGTTAGGAGGAATGCTGTCTGTCCATATGATTTTATTCTTTCAGTTTGGCATTCAGAAGCTTAATAACCATTCCTATCTTTTATGCCTTCAAAAGAAAGTACAGGGAGGGTCTTTTTATTACATTGATGTTACCAGAGTTGACTGAAAATAAATTCTGTGTTCCCAGATTTACCTGAAATGAAAGATCCCACTATTTGTCAACCCACTGGGATGTGACTCTATGACAAACCTGCTAAATTTCTTCCTTAAAAGTATGCAGTCTTATGATACAAATTATTTAGTTTTCAGCTGATTAATAACATTCTCTTTAAGTGGTATATTTTGAAGTGACCCTTGATTAGTGTGATGGATGTCTAAAGAATGTAATCAAATTACTTCTAAGTTTTCTTTAAAGCTTGTAACTAGTTACAGCCTTTTTGCCAAGACTCCCACACTTTTAATTAAGGCTCTACTGGAGAGCCATTAAAATTCTTCTGTGAGCTTTCTTCAACTTAACATCACCTTTCTGTAGAGCTGTAGAGGCCAGACAGGAAAAGGAATAACAATTATAGTGGATTAGCAGCCACAGACAGGAAATAAATCAGTGTCCATTTTCTTAGGAAGACTTTTCTCGTTGATAGCACTGGCAATCACATTCACCAGCTTCTGTAACAGAGAAAGTCAGACCCAGTGACTGCTGTATTAGTACTGTAATTACACCAAACTCAAGAAGATATGTATGGCATCTGGCACAGAAAAAGGTTCTTTGTCTTCTCCCCTTTCCTCTGTTCGTGTAGTCTGAAACATTTTTTTAAGCAGCTGATGCTGGTAAGCACTTTCATATTTGCTGCATTGGTATCCTTTCTAAAATGTTTACTTCTGACTTATGTGAGAGCTAAACTTAGACTGGAGACATAGAAACCCAGTACAGCACCTTGTTTATTTGGATTCATTTCCTGGGCGCCTGGTGTTCAATTTCTGTCCTTTTGCTCGTAGCACAGACAGTGTTGCTAAGGCCAGTGTGTGGCCTGAGCTGGACTGTTCACCTCGTCAGCTGGAAAGGAGGTGGGGCAGGGATCTGGTCCTGATCCTCTTCCTCACAGAATGGTTGGGTTATGTCTTCCTGTGATGACACCTCAGAGAGCAGTGGAAGAAATGTGCCTAGAACACATGTGAAAGGCAGGCATCAGTGTTATTGTAGAAGGAAGAAGTTAAAGCTCCTCTGCAAAATTAGGTGTTACAATGTTAGTCAGGCTATGGCAGATGTGGCACATGGTTCCAGGGCTTGTTTGACAGGAAGAAATTTAAAAACTTTAGTAGGTTTTCCTTACTAAAACAAGCCAGAGAAGGACATTTATATTTATTCTAGAACATCATGTGTTTCTCCTGCACCAAGTGTTCTTAATTTTGCATCCATTTGGAGCCTGAAATGAAATTTGGTTCATGTTATGCTTCTTAAAAGCAGAACAAAGACCTTGGCACCTGTGATCAGCACCACAGCTGTTAATAGTAAGAGTTGACTTCACAGTCCTTGGCAAAGGAAGAGACACCAATGTCTCCATTCCTACTTCCCTTCATTAAAGGAGAGAGAACAAAGGGAGGATTCTCTCTTGACAAGCCTTGATAATTTGATGGGATGTTTCTGCTGATCTGAGGCATTCAGTGCTAGATGTTTAAAGGCTTAATTTTGTGTTTTCAAGCAACAGTTTTACAACTCTATAACTGCCTTTGCAGCATCTACATATTTTTGGACAAAAACCTCACACAGACATAGCCCTCACTGTAAAGTATGCAAGCTGTAAATAGCTTGTGTGTAAGTGAGAGGGTATCCCCAAGATTCCTCTGAAAAGAAGCTCCGTTCACATAACAACTTTTTTTAGAAGGGAATTGTCTTTCCCATCAGTTGGGAGTGAGTTGCTGCCCAGTGTAAAAATTTTTTTCTGATCTATATTCACATCCAAAGTATAGGCATTTAGAGGATATTATATTTATTATAACCAGGTTTTAGAAATGCACTTAATGCACAAAAAATATTCTTGTATTCTGTCAAGTGGATTTTTACATGCATGACTATTTTTTCTGCTCTACAGTTTCAACAGGCTCGGACAGATGCCCAGGTAGGGTGGGTCAGATTAATGCAGGTGATAAGAAAAGGAACTCAGTTGTCCAATATAGTTTGTTTAGCAAAAGGATTTTGTGTATGAGATGAAGGAGGGAGGACCCTTGAAATTAGTGCAGGGAGGGAGTGTTGTTTTGCGGTTTTTTTTCACTTTATGTAAAAATATGAAGGAAGAAAGTGTTAGCTCTTGATATCCATAAAACAAAACTTTGTCAGGAGGTCAGCACGAAGGACTTACTGACACATCCAGGTCTCATTGAGGGTAAAGTATTTAATTCAAAATAATCTTAATGAAAATACCAATGATCCCTCCATGGTATTCTTCCTCTTTGGTCTCTCTGTATGAAGATCTACTGTGTAAACCAATCTTCTTTCCCTGCCGCTTCCCATTTTGTCTGGGGATCTTGTTGCTGCTCCCCTGATAACTGTGTTGCTGACTGCTAGCCATGACAGGTCACGTGCAGAAGAACAGTGTCTGTTCCTGTGCCGAGTCTTTCTTCCTAGAGTTAGCTTTCATTCCAATAAACTGTGCTGCTATTTTTTTTTTTAATTGAGTTTGGTCTAGTTTAAAGATACATCATTTGGAAAGGAAAAAGCCCTAGGGATTTTATTTGTAAAAGAGGTAAATATTTATCAATGTCATCAAATATTGTACTAGTTCCAGTGCTAACCCCTGGAGCTGCTGGCAAACTGAACAAAATGCTGGCTTAAGAGCTATTTTTCATGCTTACTTTTGAGAATTGCCACTGGGATTTTTTTTTATATTGTTCATATTATAGTGAGAGTCAGCTAATGAAAACCCTTATGCTTCCTGAAGATCTGTTTCCTATTGGCTATATGCAGGCTCCTGCATTCTTCAGAATGCCCACTTTGAGCAAAATCCACAGGGCAGGTCTCAGTCCCATTCTGTGAAAGCTAGATTTTTACTAGAATTTACTGCCTTGAACCCACTGTTCTTCAAATATTTATAAAGAATAACAAGTTTGTATACAGTCAACTCTTGTGCAAATCTCATGGTAATAACTGAAGTTGCTGTGCCCGATGGAAAAAAAAATGCCAATGTTATGGGAAACAGAGAAAAGGGAGCAGTGCAAGGAGGCAGGAAAGGACAAAGATGCTGACTGTTAGGGGGATTTTCTTTTATGACTCGTTTTCTAGCAGTGTGGAAGTTGTGCCTAGTATGAAGGGGAAGACGGAGCTCTTTTTCTGCTCAACCCAGAGACCTATAATAACTATTTTAGTGCTTATGCTTGTGCTCCTTCTTAAAAACAGGACTGTTGCTGAGCTGCCAGATGTCTCGCTGTGTGAGATGGCAGACTAATACTGAGCTTACTGGTGCGGATTCTTCAGTTTTGTGCAGGTTGTTTTCCATGTTAGAGCAAAAAAATCTCTTTGTACTCTTTGTTCTCCTTTGGGATTAGATTTTCTGAGTGGGATAAGCTGGGAGAGCATCTCCTTGGGCCTTCGTCAGGGATGGTTTTGGTCATACTCCAGTGGAAATGTCCTTGTCAGGTTATGAAGCCACATCTTCCAGATCTGTGTCTTGTTCTGGGACGAGTCAGAGGGTCCAGTTTCACCTTGGATGCTCTAGTAGGGGTCAGTGATGTCTGTACCAGCATCACCACCCCAGACTGGACAGACACCTTCTGAAAGTAGCTGTGTCAAAATATAGAAAGCAGGTGGAAGGGAAATGCTATTTGTCTTAGCAAGGTAGTCAGAAATAAAGAATAGAAAGAGTGCAAATTCCTCTGCTTAATTGAATTATGTTAACACTACCTTCTGTTCTTTTAGTGTAGAAGAATTCTTTATATAATACAGAGTCAATCCTTTGTTCATTTTTAAATCCCATGGTTTTAGGAAACATACCAATCTTAATTTGCCAACTCTAGTAATTAATTCTAAGAATCAGCACAGTCTAATGCTCTCAGCTTTTGTTCTCAGCATGTTACTCTGCCCAGGTTAGGCTGGCCAGCTTTCATTCCTACAGTGTGCTGACTCTTGAGAAGCAGCAAATGCTTAGATCTTCCTTTTTCTTTGCTTCCAAAATCCAATTAAACCTTTCTTTCTTGGAATATTTTCTTGATTCCTCTGTAACTGTGACTCTTTGCCTGGATAAGCCCCAGCTCAGACTCACCCCATTTTATGTTCCCTGGGCAGATAGTTCTAATGTAGGGCAGAAGTTCTGGCCTGCCTTGTCTTTGAGGATCATTTCACCTGCTGATGAATCTCTGCTCCTGCCTGCCAGAACTGCTTGTCCCATGGCTGGCAACCACAGGAAAACCTTGCCTGCATTCCCAGCTGCTCACTCCTGTCTACAAACCTAGGCAAACACCATCCCCAGGCTCCAACTATTTACCTTGTATCACCTTTCTGGGCTCACCTCCCATCTGCTGGGAATCTCAGTTACGTGAGTCAGGGAGCACAAACCTTGACAAATGGCAGACTCCAAAATTACTGCTTTTGCAGATTGAATTGACCGTGGCGTGTATGTGTATCACTACAAATGAGATGCAGATGTTGTGAGATGGTTTTGTTTCTTTGTATTAAATAATGGCATTCATCTGTGTATCTAACGTCTAATCTTAGAGTTGCTGAGTTTAGAAATAGGGCTAATATCTAAGTTTATATATGAAGGATTGGAACTGCAGGGTTTCATATAAGTTGCCTTTGCAAGCCAAGTCCCTTGCTGGTTGATTATTTATGCAGGGCACCAAGCTTGCACGCTACTTAAGATTAAAAAGTGTATTCCAGGTCACAAAACTGAAAATAAGTACTTGTTCTACAATTTCTGTGAGAACTGGCTGAGTAGAGGCAGGATACAAATTCTTCCTCACTTGTTCTTGTTTTGAAGAACTAAGAAAATTAAGGACCAAGAAATAGTGGGGAGTAACCCCTCATGGTCTTGAATGTTGGTCTGGCTGTTCCCAGGAAGTGACTTCTATTTTCTATGGTTTTACAGGAGAAGCAGACATAGGTAGTAAAGGATTCTTTAGCAGCACACCTGACTAGTGGGTGTTTAGTTCCCTCAAAATCAGGGAAGAGTGGTGTTTGTCCTTGTCTGGTATACCAGCAGATATTCCCTCTGTGTAAGCACCAGGTGGCATTCTTACTGTGACTCTGGTCCCAGGTTACTGTTTTTCCATTTCAGTTTTATAAATCGCACAGTTTTTGTGCTCTGACAAGAAATACCTGCTTGCTTAAGGCTTGGCTGATGGTCCACCTTGGTTTGGTGTCTCAAGATGAAGATTCTTTTCCGAACCTTTGTACACCTTAGTTGTGTGGTGACAGTGTTACAGTCCAGTATGTTTTGTATCTTCCTACGTGTAAGGAATGTTTCACTTGCTCTT
This sequence comes from Muscicapa striata striata, assembly GCA_030060385.1. Lineage (NCBI taxonomy): Eukaryota > Metazoa > Chordata > Aves > Passeriformes > Muscicapidae > Muscicapa > Muscicapa striata. The sequence goes on from JAREIS010000078.1 coordinate 1,842,832, forward strand.
TCCCTCCCAGCCCGAGGACCCTTTCATGGCCTTGATGTTTCCTTTCTCCTTGAGAAGTTTTGCAAGCCTGACCTTGAATATTTTTATAACTGACTACTTTAGAGAACGCAGTGAAAATGAGTACTCTGAATTGTTATCTATTATAATTATACATTTAAATAGTTATCATAAGAAACACTTCCACAGATTGATTTTTTTTTTTTTTTTTTTAGAAGTTCTTCCTGGTGCTGGTGTTTACTAGGAATGTTTTCCTATTTTTTCCCCCTCTAGGTCCTGTCTGCAGTATATGTGTATCATCTTTTGGAGCAAGACCAGTAGCTATCTTCAGTGGCTTTATGGTGGCTGGGGGCCTCATGATGAGCAGTTTTGCACCTAACATATACTTCCTATATGTTTCATATGGGATAGTTGTTGGTAAGAAACATGTTCCCTTCATTTTGAGACTTAGTCTTGATTATTTTGAGTCTTGGTTTATGAAATGGGGAACTGATTCACAGAGAAAGTAGCAGTCTGGGACTTGATTTATGAAGGAATACTTTGCTTTTGGACTGGGAGGGATGTTGCAGGGGCAGGCTGTTACCATGCAGCAGAAGATAAAAACAATGTAAATGTTCATAAGGGTTTGAAAACAGTTTGTCCACTGTTGACACAATTGTTAGAGATGGAGAAGCTAGGTTTTACCTAAGGGCTGGAATCGAGCAGGTCTCCTGCTGGCACTAAATGCCAATCTTAAAGGAGTAATATCTCTTCTGGAATTTTGTCACATACTCATTCTAATTTGATAAATTAGAGATCATTAGGGAGCAATGTTGTTCTCCACACGACTGAATTGAACATAAAATGCTGCGCTAGAGGCATGGAAGCGCTGCTCTCATGGCAGGTGGTGACCTGCCCCTCTGTGCTGCTATCAAATTAACTGTGTCAGGCATTTGGGCACCACGCTGGCCGGTGGGGCCCCCGGCGTCGTGCTGGCCAGGCACGGTGCCACGGGGAGGCAGCTCTGCCTAGCCCTGCCCAGCCCTGGGCTCAGAGCCCTGCAGCCCGAGCACAGAGCTCAGAGCTCAGCTGGGGAGCTCCTCAAGCCCAGCGTGCTCCACCCAGGCTCACACCCAGGGACGGTCAGGGAAGGGAGGGACAGTGCAGGCTGCCCTGTGCTGAGCCAGAGTTAAAAAGTACCTCAGTGCCCAGGATACACCATGACATCACCTGGGGGATAACAAAGGGGCATTCATCTCCTAGAGGATGTAGCATGTTTTATATCTAACTCTTTTTATCCAGGTCTTGGATGTGGCCTTTTGTATACTGCAACAGTTACCATCACATGCCAGTATTTTGACAAACGAAGAGGCCTTGCACTTGGTCTGATTTCAACAGGTAGGACTTTTAATTGTCATTCTCTCCAGCTTTTCAACTCTGATACAGCTACTGTTACTGTTATTACTGTGGCAATAAAAACCAGAATATTACGATTTTCTCAGTTACTTCTTAGTAACTTAAGAAAGTTACTACTTTCTTAAATCAAAAATATCAGTAGCAATGAAGAGGAAAACTCAGGCTCCAGATAAAAAGTAACTACATTTGCAGGCTTATGCTATGGGTCATCAATATAGGTAAGGAAAGGATATTCCCTGAAGTGAAAGCAGACTCATGTAGCTTGGGTTGGTTGCTTGCCATGGATAACGAGGGGAAGCCTTCCATAGAGTCCTCTTTTTTTTTCTTAGTTCTTACCCAGGATCAGAGGTGAGAAAGAGATTGGAGGCGCAGGATATAAATGCTGCATCACCACTACCTCACATGAGCTGTATCTTTACACTTTTTAATGGCCCGAGTAGGAATGGTTACAGATGGCTGTTATCCCATGCCTTGCTTTCTGTGTGCCATGGGGAGTCTGCTCTGACCTCTTTTCTCGAGCAGCTGTCAGTGACGAGACACAGGATCAGTATAGTCAGTGCTGTGGGATACTAATACCATATCCACACAAGCTGAGTAAATAGGAGCTTCTTCAGAAATGCTTCTTGGGATAATTTGTTTTGGATTCCAAGTAGGTTGCCTTAAAGCCTGATCTTACTGTGCCCTGGTTAATTTTAGTACCTGGAAGGCAAAACAAGTATGGATTTTGTAATTGATTTTTCCTGTGTGTAGCACCAATGTATATAAATGGCTTGAATATAACCTAGAGACAGTCTTCAGCAAATAATTTTAAATTTTGTCATTAAATTGACTTGAAAGCCAATGTTCTGTGTTTGAGAGGATATCCACTAGTTAAAATGGATATGTGCTCACTTCAACCAAGAGCCTTTTCTCTGTATTACTGGGATTGCATTAAATGCTTGTGCTCACAGTAATTTCTCACTCTTCGGTGCTTTCTTCTGAATGGTCAAATTTCTAAAATGCATGTTTAGTCTTGCTGAGCTTCAGAAATGCCTTTGGAGTAAACTCCCACCAGGCAAACCCTGCTCCTTAAACACCAGGCAGTCAAGGGCTGCTTCTAGGAGGTGTCTTGGTGAACTCCTGGTCTGTTTCTGCCTGGCAGGAGGAAAGGGGCAGCAAAAAGGAAAAAGGGCAAAATGTTGGAGTGGGAAATTCTAACTGTGCTAACTCAGAATGATACCTGAAGGGACATATGTATATGAGTGCAGGGCAGAAGGGTGGCTTAATAGTTCTTTGATGTTTTTAATCAGATATAGGATTGATCCTACTTGTCTATAAAGTGTCTCTGCTAGTGTTATTAGTCACAAACTGTAACTTCAGGAGGGATGATGATTTACCAGTCCATTAAACTTGGGAGAGAGGAGCACAAATGAATTACCATTCCTGTGGCAGGGTATTCACAGCTGCTGAATTGTGGAATTTTGTTAGAGTTGAAGAATGGTCTTGGTTCTTCAATTTAAACCAAACTTATTTTTCTTTTATAGGCTCAAGTGTTGGACTCTTTATATATGCAGCACTGCAAAGAGAGCTTATTGAGCTGTATGGACTGGATGGCTGTCTGCTAATAGTTGGTGCCCTATCTCTAAATATATTAGCATGTGGCAGCCTAATGAGACCTTTGGAATCATCCAGTTCTCCTCAACCAGAGAAAATGTGTGTAGACAAAGTCCCAGATCAATATTTTGTTTACCATGAAAAGGAAAAGACCATTGAAGAAAACATTAGCATCCTTGAAAAGGGCTATATTGATGAAAAATGTGTGAACAATGTGCCTGATTGCAAACAGGATATAATTTTGAATAAGAATGTGTTAAGCTCAATAAATGTAAATGAGAAAGACACTTACAAAAAGAAAGTTGTAGAACAGACAAACTTCTGCAAGCAACTCGCCAAAAGGAAGTGGCAGCTCTATTTGACCTACTGGAAGGAGACCATGGTTCTTTTCAAGAACAGAGTATTTTCAGCTCTCTTTGTTGCCATCTTGCTCTTTGATATTGGTGGATTTCCTCCTTCTTTGCTCATGGAAGATGTAGCAAGAAGTGCAAACATTAGTGAAGATGACTATTATATGCCCCTTATTTCCATTATTGGCATTATGACAACTATTGGCAAACTTATTTTAGGAATACTGGCAGATTTTAAGTGGGTTAACACTTTATATCTCTATGTAACTACCTTATTAATGACAGGAGTGGCCTTGTTTGCAATTCCATTTGCCAAAAGTTACCTTACATTAGCGATGCTTTCTGGGATCTTGGGTTTTCTGACTGGGAATTGGTCAATTTTTCCATATGTAACAACAAAGACTGTGGGGATTGAGAAACTGACTCATGCCTATGGGATATTGATGTTCTTCGCTGGACTCGGGAATAGCCTCGGACCACCAATTGTAGGTAAGGTCAAGGTGGAGTATAAACTGAACATGAGCTTGCCACAACCAGACAGAATGCTATTGCGTGTCTAATAATAATGGCAAGATGAAATCAAAATCTGCAACAAAAAATAAAGGGTGTTTGGCTGATTGTGTTTTTAATTTGGCTTTGAGGAAAAACACATTTCATGTCTAAGAGGTCAAACGGTATTTTAGGTTTTGTGTATTAATTTTTTTTTTTTATTTTGTTGTTTGTGGTTTTTAAATTCATGTGTTGTTTCTCTATGTTATCAATGCTGTGTTACATTTCACTGATGCTCTTCTTTCTTATCCCCACCCTCAGGCTGGTTTTACGACTGGACGCAGGAGTACAATACTGCTTTCTATTTCAGTGGCTGTTGTGTCCTGCTGGGTGGATTTCTCCTGCTCTTGGCAGCACTGCCCTGCTGGAATGCCTGCACCAATCAGAGCTCCAAGTTGCCTCCAAATACTTACTCCTACAAAGTTGCATCTAACGCTTAGGTGACAACTGGAAAACGCTTTGCACCTTTTTATATTATATAGCAAAGTGTTTTAGTAATTTTCCACTTATTTATGAAGCCCATAAATCCTCTTTCCACTAGAAAAATTCCATTGTTGCTTGTTGTTCAGTTCAGTTCAGTTCAATTTCTTTTTTTAATGTTATTTTTAAAAACAGTCTTATTTTGTGTACTATGCACCATGTTTTTAGCCTTTGTCTACTGTAATTTCCTTTCACCCTATAAAGGGGATGTTCTGCTGTATTATCAGCTGTACTTTTTTTTTAAGGGGGGGTTGGTATAGAGGGGTGAACACTTTGAAGCAAAAATGAAGGCCTGTTCTTTATAGGAAAAGGCTGGCATTTCTGCCACCTTCTGTAGGTCTCCAAGTTGCACAATTAGGCTTTACAAAACAAGAATTTGCCTTATTAAAGTGTAATACTGCAGCAAGGTGCTTTTAACATCATGCTTAGATAAACTTTTTTGTCTTTTTAAAGTTTCTCCAATTTACAATTTAAGTGCCAATTGTGGGAGGGAGAAGAGGGGAAACAAAATCAGCCTTGTGTTGCATAACTGAAGTGAATATTATGATGAAAGTAAAGACTCTTATTACCACTGTGGCTAACAACCATGTTTATAAATATTGCACATTTTGTGAAGCCTGTTTATAAAACTGTTGAACCAAAACCTTTTAAAACCAAGGAATAAACATGATTGTTGAAACCATGAAAGGAAATGGTGACTTGGTTATGCAAGTTCATAATCCTTATATCAAAGTTGGAAAGATGCTCGCTGAAGCCCACAGGTGAGTGGTTCTAAGCAAGGCACCCATAGTCTGATTGTCCTGGTGGCCTCTCTTGTTTCACTACCACAGTTCAGTAGATTGAAGCTGCTGCAGAAAGCTTAATTGGGCTATTAACAAGGTAAACCTGATTAAAAAGGGGAAATTGTGACAGCAATGTCATCTCTGCTGTCCTTTTTTGGAATGAGTACAGCAAGAAGAAAAGTATTGGAGAGCAAGAAAAAGCATGGGGGAGGGCTAGCAGAAGAGGCTCAGAGAAAGATGATGGGGAAAGAGTTGCAACACTTGAACACCAAACAAGTCAGTGAAGAGAGAGCCCTTGAAACCTCCTGCCCCTCTAGCTGCAGGCTACCACTGTGTGCATGTTGGGTTTTGCTGGCGTAGCTGGGGGAACACTGTGTGATGGTGAAATTTTTCCTGAGCCAGGCAGGTGCTCCAGCAAAGGCAGGGTGACTCAGCTGGCTCTGCACTGCCCTGTGTGCCCTGTGCAATGGCCTACAGAGCTGCTCTCATGCCAAGGCTGTGTCTGGTTGCTCCTGCCTAGCAGTGACAGAAATCTATCCATGGGTGGCACATCCTGTGTGCTTTGGCTTCTTGCTGTAGGTTTGGCATTTAGTGGAGTGTGTTGCAAGGCTTGGGTGAGGTGGACTCCATACATCCTGCGTGCCTGCCTGCAAATGCCCAAAAAGTTCTCAGCACTGCTATGGGCTTCAAGTGTCTAATATGATTCATTAATAATTCTCAAGACAAAAACGAGGCATGCAATGAGCGACCTGTATTGTCAAAGTGCTCTGCACAGAGATACTGTGTTTGCACACCTCATTAAGCAAGAGGGATGCAACAACAAAGTGGGGCAGACCTATGTACGTGCAAGTAATGTTCTCTCATCTGGTCCAAGGCAGGAAAATCCAGCCTGCCTTCAAACAGTTTTTGCTGACTTTCTGGGATTCACTCATTCATTTCATTTCCCTTTCTGTGATTCACTTCATTTGTTTGTATTAGAACATGACTAAGATACAATTAGTTTGTCTCTTTATTTTTTTTAACCCTTCCATTTGTCTGCTGATTGTAACTACTGTGTGGGTTTTCTTCCTGGATTGCTTCAGTGCATGTGGAAAGAATATCGAGTATTCTGGATAGTCATAAATGCAACTCCAGTCCAAAAATGGAGTCTTGGGTATCTGATATGGATTTCAACCCATTTTATGTGGTCTTATGGCAGCTGTAGTCATATTTTACCACATATATATAAAAGTAATACCATGTTTTAGACATCCTAAAGAAACTGTGGGGATGTCCTGGGTATGATCAGGGCACGTATGCCTTCAGATTCTTCTTTTAAAAGCTCCCTTCCTGCCAACATTACATTCTGAGTTCTTTAAATATGAAACTGATGTTAAATTAGTGGTCGGTCTGAAAAAACGCAACTGGAATTAATGCAAATGGTTAGGTGGTATGTAGCACACTCTTGCAATGGAAATGGAGTCTATTATTAGGCAGCCTGATATGTGTGGAAATATGACTAGTGATCTGTAACAGTTTCCTGATGTAACCCTACCCAGCAGTGAGGAAAGAGCCCTGACTGCTGAAGAATTTTATTTGCCACTGCAAGCAATACGTGCTAGGACTCCTTGCCCCAGCCAGCTGAGCACTGTGATTTTATTAATCTTGTCTTTAATTAGTAAACAAGACCAAGATTTTGATGTTTTTAGTTTTACTTTTCTAGTTCTACAGGGTTCCTTTCCAAGAAGATATTTCCAGAGATGCTGCAACTTACATTTTATCTGGGAGCCTTTCTTTCTGTCTTCATGTTTCATTCAAATCATGAGCCCATAGGTTCAAATCTTTTTTAGAATGTGGCAGAACAGGTACAATGTGATAATCTGTTCCGTATTTGCTTGAAAAGTAGGTCATCAGCATTGACAGAGTAGCAGGGGTAGGTAGAGATGGTAGAGGTAGGTAAACAGTTCTACTATGTAGGATTCTGGATTGTCTTGAGTTTTATAGTCCCTGAAAAACATCTGGAACAGATAGAATGAGATGCTAAAGTAATTACTCTTTATTGTACAAGAAAAATTTATTGTTTATTGCATAAATTATTCAGTCACTGTGGACTCAGTCATGAATAGAACATTTATCTTCTTATTTGCTGATCCTATGAAAGTTTATCATAGTTGCCAAAACACAAAACAAATGAAACTGTGAAATATTATTAGTTTTAAAGTGCACTCTGTGCCTTGCAGAATTGATGGGCTTTATCATTAGCTGCAGAAAGAGATTACATTCCTTTGGCAGCTGTTAATTTGTCTACATCATGCTGATCCTGGATTCCTGCATCCAGCACTGACATTGAACAATGTGCTGAGTAAGAGCTATAAAAATTGATGGAGATGTTTTCATAGCATTAAACTGACAGAGAGGTATTTTTTTATTGGAGAGATATTTCACTTCAGGTCATTCAAGAGGGCCTTTTACATATACATATTGTGAGTATGTTGGGCTGAACATGATACCAGCCGTATTAAAAATGGCAAAATTGGAAATTATGCAGAAATCCAGTTGAACAGGACAGAGAAAGTAGAAAAAGTTGATTTCCTATAAAACAGAATTTCTCAAACTCTGAAGACTCATTTCAGTGATGTTTTTCAACTCAATTAAGTTGAAGCACCAAGTTAAAGTCTTGTCAGTCTTCATACAAGAGATGTGCCAACATGCTCGCTGATTGCCAAAATCCATTTAGATTGTTTTTTGGGGGGATAAAGGCATTTGTTCTTTCAAATGTTGACTTTTAAACAGAGGTGATACACACATGCTCAACTTGAACTGCGCGGTGTCACATAATGAGTTTGTTGCAGGAATTAAATCAGAAAATTATCTTAGTTGAAAGGGACCTTTAAAGATCCTCTAGTTTAAATTCTCTGCCATGACACAGTGATTTCAAGTTTCTCAGAATAGTTGCTGTTCCTGGTTTATTGTCACTTTCATGGCTCTGTGAGGAAGGCTTGACTGCTGTTTCTTATGTCCTTGTTTCATATGCCCTCACATTTTCTGTGACAGCATCTTATGTTAGTTTTCTTTAGTGTGTCCATTGCTTCTCACAACAAATGTGTTGGTCAGCTTTAACCATCTGTCTTCAATGTGTGGAGTACTTGCTTGCTTGGGCTTTTTTCATTAGTATTAAATAATCACATCAGTCCAAGCAGATTTTATTAGCACTAGTGTTATTTCATGTTTTCAGAAACTAGAGGCCCAGATGTCTGAAATAAGCAACTTGCTGGAGTTCTTCGCCAGAGCTATATAAAGAGAATGAAATTTGACTGGTATGTACACAGATTTCTCTACTCTGCCTGCAGATGCTCAAGGCTTCATCTGTTGAGGAAAGGGAGTCTTGTGATAACGAAGAGCTCAGACAGGACAGATCCTGCAGCTCTGGGGTCTCCCTGCTGTGCTTTCTTCTCTTCGGGTCTCCAGTGTCAGGTCCAGCTGTTCTGCTGTGTTTGGTGTAGTTTGGTGAAGGGGAGGAGAACACATGGCTGGAGTGTGAGCCAAACACAGAGCCCCCTCCAGTCTGCTCACTCAGTGTGCACCAAGGAATATCATGGAATGCTCAGGTGTTTACCCTGTGCCTCAGGAGGCTTCAGGCAAGCAGCCCTGCACCCATTCCTGACTGAGTCCCCGTGCTTCTGTACAGGGATTAGGTGCAGTGGTTATCCAGGTCACAGTTTTACACTGTGTTTGCTGCCAGTCAAAGTGCTTGCTTAAGGCATCCAGCTGCATTGTTTGGGTGCATTGCTGTAAATGCACTCACAGAACCTCTGAAAATGCTTTTCTATTTTATCAGCTGGATGCTTCTGTAGTGTGAGCTCAGGTGTGACTGCTGGCACAGTGTGCTGTAGTGTGCAGCATGGCTGGGAAGAAGGTTGGAGCAGTTCCTGAGTGAGCTGCCTTTACAGTCATGGCCCTGTGCAGTATGACTGCAGCAAATCCTCTTCTCCTCTGCCTTTGGCTACAACCTTAATCTTACCTGGTCACAGTTAAACTTGCAAACTCAATTTCACCTAATTCAAATTAATGTCTTTTCTTCCCTTGTTTCTCTTGTTGCAGGATGCAAAATCATCTGCCTAACCTCTTCCCTCCTTTCCCATGTCACACAGAGCTGATGTTGGAAAGTAAACATGTTTTCAGTGACTAACAGCAAAGACTAGATGCACATGAGTAACAAGATGAATACCTACACCTCCTGTTTTGTAAATGGCCAGTGCTCTGACCAACTCTGTATTTACAGATTGTATCTGAATTGTGTGGGTTTTTGTGGTTATAACTTTAAATTTTGATATATGACATGCATATCAGGTTGGATTAGGTCATGCTGTCATCCATTGGAATCAAATTACTTTGCTTTTTAATTAAAATGACCCTGGGTTGGAGTGGCTGTATCCCGGCTTTGCATTACTTAGGGGACCATCCCCCCAAACTAAGATAATGAAAATAATCTGGCATGTCTTTCTCAGATTCTGTGAATTACAATAAAGACTTTGTATGAGATTGTGCAAGAGATCAGAAAAATGCTTAATTAAATAATATTTGCTTCAAGTTAAACAGAGTCATGTGGAGATGCTGTGAAGAAGTAGGGAACAAAAAATATATTTGTGAGACTAGGTTAGACTATCTGGTGCCTCCCTGGTAAATCCATGGTATCAAACAATTAAGAAGTCACTCTTCTGGGTGTATGAATTTTAGCTACCAAAAAGATTCATGGGAGAAAGAGATGGGAAGAAGAAATTCCCACTGAGCAGAGCATTACCTGGTTGCTTTAGAAACAGGAGACCTGAATTTTCATATGACAGACTGAATAACTTCAAATAGAGTTTCATCATATCTGAAACTGGGAAGCTTGATGGAGATGCTGCTGCCATCTCAGTTCCTCTGGGGGGGAGGTCTGCATTTTGAAGGTCTTTTTTTGAGTTTTCTCTAATTTTGTTCAAGAAGTATCATGAGACTGCCTAAAGCAGAGCTTATTGAACATAATAGGAGCAACTCTTTTGCAATGAGCCAGTAAGGAGCAGTTCTACGCCCTTGGAGAAATGCAAATGAAAAACTGCCTCTGCCTGGCTTTTACATGGGCTAGGGAGGGGTCCATGGTCCAAGAGGGTACTGAAGCCTCTACTTAGTGTACTGCTTCTTTTTCCTTTTTCATCCCCACCTCAGGTGCTGTGCAGCTAGAGACAGAGAGGAGGCAAGGACTAATCCTGTCTTACATCTTTACAGCTCTTCAAAGAGGCAATTTTGTGTTGAAACTGTATTATTTACAAAAAATGGCAACATATGGTGCCAGAGATACTTGCTTCGGCAAGAAATTAATATACCATGAGCAGTCTGGAGCTGAAGCTGGAAGCTGAGTTTCCCTTCAGCTGTGGGAAGCTGTCAGAAACCAGCAGCAGTTTGTGGATGGAGCCTCATGGAAGGTATGTCTTCCTGGGAGGATGATTTGGGATGCAAAAACTGGCCTGCTACTTGCAACTTTTGCTGAAACTAATCCAACGTTTCAAATTCCCTTTGAAAATGAGCAGACAGGGAACAAACTATTTTTACAAAAACATTGTGTTCCTTTGTGCTTTTCCTTTCTGTTTCTTAGAGAAATAAACATGGAATCAGCCAATTTCATTATATAGAATGAAATATAATAGAAATACATACTTTCAATAATTTGTAGGGCCTGAAAAAGAGCTCTACTTGCTTCATTACAATAATTTTTAGCTTGTGGCTATTTTTGCTGATGTTCTGCTCTTTAGCAACAACAGCGTGATAGTGCCTTTAGATAATGAAGCAATACTGGATTTTGAATGCTGACTTGTTTTCCCTGGAACAGCATCAAGAAAATGAAGAGGTTTAAATGCCAGGTGGAGATTAGAGGAAGAAAATGAAATTCAAAACAGGAAGCAGAGAGGCAGGCTCCAAAACAACCTTCATGACATTTCATGCCAAGAGAGGAATATTGACAGTTATTGATCTGTTGTCTTCAAGTCACTCTTAGTTCCACAAAACTGCCAAGGAATTCTGCAGCTTTCTGCAGGCTCTTCAAAAGCCTTTAAAACAAAGATGATGCTAGAAGGTTTAATAGGCTGGGAAGACAAAAGAAAAAAAAAAAGGCCAGCAAGAAGTCTGAGCATTTGCCTCACGCTGTTTCATTGGGCAGTTCTCCACATGCCTGTAATTCAGCTGCCTCGAAACAGGCTTGGCTGAGCCTCCTCAGGACACCAACACATGCCTTGCCAGAGATGGGCTCAGATAGAGAGTACAGCTCCAAGCCTGCCAGGTGCTGTGTCTACAGTAGGAAGGAGCCTTGCCATGACTCAGGGGATATCTGCTCAGGCACAGCTCTGTTCTCGTGTGTGCCTGGCTGGTACAGAAGGGGCAGCTCCCCTGTGCCTGTCTGGCACTGGCTCAGCAGGCACATCCGTCTCTGTCCTTGGGCATCCTCTTCCAGAGAAGACCCCTGAGCAGTTGTGAGCAGAAACCAAGTTAGAGGGGACATTGCTGGGCTGACAAGGGCTTGCCTGGCAGGAGATGGTGTGGCCTGCGTGCTCTTCCCATAGGCACAGCGAAAAGCAATGCAAGAAGCAGAGGGGAAAGCTGCTTTCTTGTCAAGACAGCAACTCTTCCTGGCTGATAATTTAACTTTGCCAGTAGGCATGGTTGGCAATCAGATTGCTGTGATGAAGGATATGTGGCAACGAGTCCTTATGTCTGTGCTATGACTTTTACCAGCTAAAATGTAGGAAAACTCATATTGATACTGTAGTAATCAAGCAAGAGAGATGCCTCATTTCTTGCCAATGATTACCTAATATGAGATGCATTTTTCCATGTCTACTTCTGTTTTGGTTGTAGCTCTTATTTCCATTTTTTCCTTTTGTTTGAGAAGCCCTATAGTTTATCTATCAGGTCTTTATACCACAAAATGTGCACATTTTCAGAATTTACTGTTTACTGTTTAGAATGGCTCATGATGAATTGGGATAAAATATACAAATGCTGCTTGTGAGATGAAAACCTGCTTTGAAAGCCAGTAATACAGGTTTGTCTGATGGAATCTCAGCTGTGTGTATCAGCCCTGACTGTTTCTCGTCATAATTCAGTGATGCTTTTATGGGCTTAGCTCCCAAGGGTTCTCAAGGCTGAGGTGGTGCAGCTGATGTATCACAGTATGACAGTGCCTTCTCAAGGCCTACAGCTGGCATCAGCAGAGCTGCTTGCCCTGGTGTTTGCCTCTAATCCAGAGCCACCAGAGCCTCTCCAGCTGGATACGGGCCACGGCAGGACTGCCCACCCCACATCCCACTGTAGCTCCCTGCAGGGCGTGCACTCCCTGCTCGGCTCTTGCGCACCAACAAGGGCTCTCATTCCTCCTTGGCTGGATGCTTGGAGACTCCTGAAGCTGAGACGCATATCACCAAGTTAGCAGAGCAGGCTGCTTGCTGCTTTGAAGGAAAACTTCAATGAACCATGAAGCCTCAGTTAATAGTTTTTCTTGCTGCTATTGTTTTGTACTGCTGCAGACAGGATTTACCTCTGCCCTCTCTCACAGGGATCCTACTGTTCCTAAATGCTGCTGTAAAAACCTGGTTTTGTAAGGAATAAACCTAAACTTTTCTGTTTTCCTTTTGTGTTTATCCTTTCTCTATCTTTTTGAAACATCAGCAACCCTCACAAGTAGCCCATTCAGCAACTGGAGGCCAGAGCCCAGAGGAGAGAGTACAAAGGCAGCCCCTGGTGCTCTCCACTCACACATCCAGGCTGGGGCACTGCCTTTCCTCACAAGCCTTCCCCTGGCTGGCAGGGTGCTGGGAGACCAAAAGCTTTGGTTTTAATTCAGACACAGCCCTTGAAGTCCAGGTGGCTTCTCAAAGCACCACACATCCTTTTCATACATCTGAAGTCCCACAGGGGCTGACTTTGATCCAGAGGTTGTGAAGGAAGGGCTGGAATTTCAGCTACACAGTATGAGCAGTTTTATGTTTAATTTGTGCTACCTACAGCCTCCTGCTCCTTGTACATTTGCGACGCGAGGAGAAATCCTCCCTCCGGCCCCTGCTGTTTGTTAGGAAAGGAAACCGTGCCCGGGGCTTGGGGCTCCTTGCCACGTCTGCAGTGGGGTTTGCAGGACCACCTCTCCGGCGAGCCTCGTGTGCCCTCTAGCTGCTGCGGGCTTCCAGGGAGCTGGGGTGTCCGCGTCTTCGTGAGCCTTGCCGGAGCTTGCAGGCAGGGCTTGAAAGCAAATTCTTCAATAATTGAAGTCAGAGCAGCAGGCGAGACCAAGAGGTTGATTGCAGTGGCTGCTGCCTTGTTTGCCCTGGCATGAGTCAACAGATAAAATTTGTGTTTGCTGCTCAGGTGGAGAGTTTGTTGCTTTCAAAGGTATTTGCCTGAGGTTTACAAGTTCAGCTGAAGCAGGGGTGAGTGACATGTAAGCAGGATGACTCCTATGGCCCCTAGTAAGAAGGAAAATGAAAATATGCTGTGGGGCAGGGAGCAAAGTGTTAGAGAGTTGAAATTTTTTTGTTTTAATTTTGTGGTTTTTGCACAGGCCTTTTTGTGAGGTGCTTCTCTACAGAGTGCAGACTGCTTCAGGCTCACAGACATGGTTAGCGAAGGTGACTCTGAGTGTGCGGTGCTTTTGTCTGTCCCAAAGGGACCCAGCAAGGTGGGGGAGCTGCTCCAGCTGCCTTGCAAACACAGCAGTAAAGGGTGTGAGGGTGGGGAAGCACTGCTGGTGGTGACTGGAGGGCAGAGGGTTTGAATGCAGCAGGGAGGAGATGTCACACCAAAATACCCCTCTCAGCCACAAGAGCAGAACGCCACACGGCTGTAAGAGGGCACTCACACTGCTGGCCTGTGGGGGCCAACACACTTTCTTCTCTCTTCTAGCAGTCATATTTAGCAGTGTTGGGGTACAGCACCATCAGCCCCAGGACCTCCCCTGGGCCCAGCAGCTTGAACAGGCTGAGCAGCTACAGCTGTGAGGCCAGGCTCAACAGGCACCGCTGTGCTGATGGGCACAGCATCTTTAACAGGCTCAACAGACACAGATGGAGCTCATCTGCAGAGACAGGCCAGGCTGAGCCTGTGGAGTGGTGAGGCGGATGTAGATTTTTCCAGGTCCAGCTCCGTAGGCAGAGGAAGAAAGCTCTAAACCACAGCATTATTCAGACCTCCTTGTGGGATCTTGTGGAGAGGTAAGTGAGCAAAAATTCTGCTTTACTTTTTAAGTGGTATTCCTTCTGCTGTGGAAGAGGGAACCATCTCTGCTATCTGTGCTGCACCAGTGTGGTGTTAGATTAACTCCTGCTGTTCTAGTGTTCCACCAAGGGGGTCTGGCTCAGAACTTCCACCTTTTTCTGCTTTGTGTGTTTTGCTTTTGTTTCGTGTGTACCTACTAAGTTTTTGTTTAAAATCCCCCTCAATTAGATTTTTACTGCAACATTATTTGTTATTTCTTAGGGCAGGCTTTATATCTGAAGCAATTATAAAGGGTGTTTGGCTTAATTGCATCTTCATATTTAAAAAACTGGATGGGCTCTTGCCCATACGTTGGCCAAAATGATCGTGTATGTGTTATATAAACAAGTAGCTATAATGTGTACACAGAGGGCCTTCTCATAGTATTTTCCTTGCTGCTGTAGCAGGCAGGAGGAACAGCAGGCAGTATGAATAGCTGCAAACCTGCACTGCAAAAAACCCACCCAAGAGCAAATATCAGGCCCAGGATCAGCATGGTTCGGGAAGCTGTGGCATTGTGTATGGCAGGTGCCATGGAAACATCTCCTGGTGGTAACACAGCCCTGGGCTTGTGCAAGGTGCCTCCAGAGGGAAGTGCTGGCTGCAAGGATTCCACTTTTACTAGGAGCTAATTTCTGCCTTCCACCAACTCTGGAGGGAAACCGCTGACTGAGATGATGCCTGGCAATTATAATGTGATCAGTTAATTGCAGAGGAGCAGCCCAATGGCTGCAGTCAGCTTTGGCCAGGCTGCACGGCTTTGTGGAGAGGAAGGTGAAGGTGTCCTGTGAGCAGCACAGCTGAAATACTGGCACTGCTGCAGTCTGACATGGGAGCAGGCGCCTCCCTTTCCATTTGCGTAAGTGAACTTAAATCTGGCTTCTGTGGTCCTTTCTCACACCCCTCCTCCCTTCTGAGAAGGCTGACAGTCTGCTGCATGAAAAGGGAAAAGGGAGGGATTTAGACTAATGGTGCACAGGTATTTTAGAGGCTTTTGTAGCACCTTGCAGCTTATGTACAAAAATGCTGTAAAATATATTTAGTGCATGCTAATATTTTTTCTTTTTAGATAACTATTCATGCTGTAACACTAACATCATAGTCCAAGCTTTCCTATGTACTGAAGGAGCAAAATGGGCAGGGCTGTTTTGAGGGCTGTGTGTGCTTCTGCCATGGCAGCAGGGCTGTCCTGGAGCTCCAGCTCATGGCTTTGCTGCAGGCATGTGTGAAAAACAGCTTCACTGTGACAGTTCAGCCTCAAAACCATAGAAAAATCTTTCTCTTCTGAAAACATTCAAGAAGCAGTCGGTTTCACAATGTATTGAAATAATGCTACAAAGAAAAATTTAAAATCCACCTTTAGATACTGTTTAAATAGTCCTAATGCAGAAATGGTAAATCTAGATGTTCCTGGTTTGGACTTCTGATCTCATTGCCTGGTAGGAACACAAGGAAAAAATGCAGCAATTACTGTGGGCAATGGCACGTGCCTATGAGGCAAGCAAAGGGCTCAGGGGAGGTGGGACAGAGGGCAGGGCAGCCAGGACTCCTTTCAGAGTGCCAGGCAGCATTTCCCCTTTTCTTGAATATTCCTCCAGGGTATTATTCTTAAATATATGTTTTATATATATATATATATATATTTAAAATGTATCTAAGCACATATTTAGATATATATTTTCAAACAACCCCCCAGGGAACCCTGCGGGGTGCAGAGCTGGCTGTGCCCACCAGGGCAGCCCCTGTCCCCACAGAGCCCCTCAGGGACAGGACCCCCCAGCAGAGCCCACAGACTTCCCAGCCCACGCTCTGGTAGGATGAAAAAATGGCTCCCTTCATCAGACAGGATGAGAAATAAAAGTTGTTTGTGATGTCTTATGCTTTAGCATCAGTTGTTGGGGTAAATAATTGGGAATAGCTGGGTGAGCAGAAAGGAACCCCTTCTGAGGCTTGTGCCATGGCTGCCATCTAAATTCTACTTCTGATTCCTTCATTATTCTTGCATTTTTTATTAGGAATTAGGTATAAATTCACAAATTTCATGGGGTTGGGAGGCTGTGCACCAGCACAGGGGCAGCTTTTTCCTGACTTTTGGGCTTCTTGAGGGGTAGCGACCCCTCTCTGTCCTGAGCAGCCCATCTGCCTCAACACAAGCTCCCATTTTCCCCATGGTAGGGGTGAGGGGGCTTCACTGGAGTTTACCCCATCACAGATCTGGTCTCAGCTCTACAGAAGAATATTCGTGTTTTAAGAATATACAGTAGAAATAAAATCTGTCCTAAGATGCTACAAATAAAGCAATAATTTCAACAAAGCTGTAGATCTTTGGAGGCTAAAATAATAAAAGCCAGTCACTGTTTATCACTTGCCTGTTTTTATTCCCCAGAAATCATTCTCTTCCATAAAAGTTAGGCACACAACAAATAAAGTTGCACCAGATCTACAGCTCAGCAGAGAAGGAAACACATTTGGTGTTCCACTGGAAAGCCTTGTACAGGATGTGAAGCAGTGTGGGGTTCCTTCTCTTGTGACACAGATGGTGGAGTACCTGGAGGTATTTGGTAAGTTCATATTTTTCCTGCTTGACTTTTGGAAACTGATATTCTTTGTTTAAGCTGTACTTTTTATCTGTAAATGCTGAAAAATCCTTATTCACAAATACTGTGTTTTCTTAAAGGAGCTCTTGCTTTTTGAACTCCAGTTTTTACCACGAAGATGTGGTAAAGCAACCACTGCTTACTGTTCTGTATTTCTTACACAGGTCTGGAGCGTGTCGGTATATTTCGAATTGGTGGGTCAGCAAATAAAATCAAGGAATTGAGGCAGAAGTACAATCAAGGGGAAAAAGTAGACCTTATTCATGATGGAGATGTTGATTCTGTGGCCAGTCTCCTGAAGCTCTTTCTGAAAGAACTACCAGTGGCTGTTTTTCCAGACAATATTTGCTCTGGCTTGCTAAAAACTTTCCAAGGTACAGAATAGGCACCTTCCAAGATTCTGTTCTTTCTCTGACAGTGACAGATAATGTGTTCATTGTACCTTCTATAAACAAGATTTTGTGTTTCCTTAACCTGAGATTGATGTCTAATTTCTTTGGAGGGACCAGGCAACTATGAACTTGTCTACAGTCTTTTTAAAAGTCATTAAGTCTTTTGGATTCCTTTCCTTCCTGTGGTGATGAATCCTGCAATCCAATCCTATATTCTCTGAGAAAGCTCCTTTTCTGCATGCTTTCTTTTTCAAATTGTATACCATTCTAGTTACTGAGATAATATTTTTAGTTTTAATGTAATCACCGCCATAATGCTGCTTGTGTCTTTATATAGCCATTGCCTCTTTTTTATTTAACCTTCTCTAGTAAAGGAGGTTTTTCTGCACATCACTGTTATTATTTAGAGCTTTATTTTTATTTAGTTTTTATTTTACCAGTCCTCTTATAATCTTCTTGGGCAGCAGTGTGTGGAGCAGCATGCAAAGCCAGGATGAGCACCCCCAGCAGTCTCCACTGCCTGGCTCCCCATTCGTGGCTGTAATGTCTGAGCTCTGTTCTCAGTCTGTCCGGTGATTTTGACTGGTAACTGATTCAGGTGTTTGCATACAAATAAGTGGGTTTTGTGGGCTACTTTGCAGGCTGCTCTTGTTCGAAGTGCCTGTGTAGGAGTTTACAAAGAAAGAGAAAGGAAGTAGTTTCATGAACTGTGAAAGTCTGTGCAGAAAGACCTATGGGGCTTTTGCAAGTGTCTTGTTTTTTTTCAACCCTGATCAGTCTCACTGCTCTTTTTTTTTAAATTGTTTTTTTCCTCTTTATCCCCTTTTCCATTTCTCTCATTAATCAGTTGAGCACCATGAGCCTTGACCTGCGCAGAATATGTTTTTTAGGGCTAAAATTACCCTCAAGGGCATGATTTGCTTACAAACAATGTCAAAGCTACACAGATGTGTCCTGGTGATCTATGGCAAATCTGAGCATCAGCTGCCAATTATTGAGCACTGCTGTCATCTCAATTCTAGTAACCAGGAGACTTTATCCTACTGATACAGAACTGCTGATCAAATGGAGTTGTTTGTGAGCCCATTTTCTGCCTTGTTACCCTTCTTTGAAGAACAAGAACCAAGAAAATGTTAAGTGTCCCCAATTTAGAATTTTAAAATCTCTTGTGGAACTACAGTTGCATATTTATAGAGCAAAGATGTTTTGAGTCTGAGAGCTGCCAATTAGTCAGGAAATGAAGATGATGTGGGGCTGAAAGGGGACAATTTCTCATTCCTCTTAATGAGAATCATACAGCACATGTAAAATCTCTTGGGAGAGTCAAGGCTGACAACCCTGTACCATCTTTCAAGGCAGCTTTGAGGATTCCAGGTATATGACTCCTGCCTGCAATTTCATTAGGAAAGCAGCAAGTGCTGGGTGATTTTACCATAAGAGGAAAAATACCAGAAACAGTGAATGTAAAACTCAATGTCTGGAAAATCTGTGGTTCTTAATATTCATAAGTGAAAAACATATGTCAAAATTTAATGTACAAATTCCTTGTTGGGGATGTATTCATTCCACACTGTGTTCTAACATATTTTAAAACCTCTCTTCTTTCTTATATCTAATATCTATTATGAAATTGTGTTGATATGAGGAATATCTATGTTGTAAGTTCGGGTATTTTGTTTTTCTTTTTTTTTTTCCCAGAGCACAAAATTAACACAACAGAATGCATAGAGAACCTGAGACAGTTGCTTAGCTTCCTGCCCAAAGCCCATCAAAACCTTTTTCAGTTCCTGTCTGCTTTCCTGTTAAAGGTGGCAACCTACAGTGCAGTGAATTTCATGACTCTGGAAAACCTGGCCATCGTGTTTGGACCTGCTCTGTTCAAGTGAGTCCTCTCTATTCAGCTGCCTCGAACTGCACAATAAGATCACGCCTCACAGGGAGGCTTTCTGTCGTAACTCTGTGTCCAGTAGTCAGTGGAGCATTTTGTAAGTTCAATGTTTTTATGATGTATTATGGGCAGAGGTGACAGGTTCTGAGCTGGCTGATCACTTTCATTCTCTTGGGCACTGACCAGACTGGGCAAGCCTCAAGTAAGAAACCATGTGAAGAGACCTGGGGGCTAGAGAGCTGTTTAATGAAAACTACTTCTCTTTTCTTAGCCAGGATAAGTGCTGGCTGTGGAGGCTACTTAGTTGTTGGATTCAATTTTGAAAAGCTCACCCTCACTTTGACTTTGTAACAGCGCTTGATTGCAGAGAAATGGATCCCTGTTATCAAGAAAGTGAAGCAACTAATTCTGCCCTTGCTGCTAAAATTCAAGTTGACATCCAAGCAGAGCCAGCTGAGCTTGCAAGCAGTGAGTGCTTGGCTGGAGCTACAGAAGGCATGTTTTGGGTGATGGTGAGTGAGCACAAAACTGGAAGCTAAAAAGAGGGGGTGGTCATGCAAGTCAAGATTGTAAGAAGGAACAGCCTAGTATGGTCAGATAATGGAGCATTTTCCCTTTCATTGTTGACACTAGAAGATGTTAAAATATTTATACCTGTTACAACTTGTAAATCTTGGTTTTAGTGGGTCACAGCCATGCCAGCTTAATATGAACTATAAGCCAATGACACTTTACTATATATATATATATATATTAGCAGGTAATATCTTCTGTGAAGTAAAAAAGCCTTGTTATTCAGTTGGGTGTTTTTTTTTTTTTTCATGGCAAACCAAGTTCATTTTAAAAGTATGTATTCAGCAAAATTGGTACCTAGCATCAATGACAGGCTTTGTTTTGGTGAACTGTACTTTAAAATTTTCTGCTGTTTCATAGGTGGTCCCTGTTTCCCTGCTCTGTGTGTTTATTACCAGGTCTGGCAGAATTTGACCTTTGGACTTGGTACAAGTTTATAGCTTTAACAAGAGCGCACAGCAAGGGAACCGAATCTAACAAGATGTGGTGTGGTTGGAGCTATGCCACTCTGTCCTCAGCGAAAAAAACTCACCATGGAGGATATTCAGCAATTCAACAAAGCAGTTTTGTAACCAGACCCCAAGTTCCTTACTATCTGAATCCTAAAGTTAGTAAGTGAGTGGAGAGAAATGAGGTTTATTTCTCAATGTTTGATTCAGTTATGTGGAGATACGTATAAGCTGATGCTTATATTGTATTGGCTGATGCTAAAAGGCCTTCACCAATTATCTTTCCCTTGGCCCCCACATTCATTCAATAAGCACTTCCCTGACTGTCACTGTTCTGCCATCAGGTGACATTTGCTCTCATCTGGGGCTTCTGTGTATGCACACACATGCAAGAAGACTTTATCTCCATTCCCAAATTATCCCAATGTGTGCCCAACTATTCTGTATCTGCGCATATCCAATAAGTTCCCTTATTAATTGATGAACTGCTTCAGTTTTTAAATATCCCACTCTTCTGGG
This sequence comes from Muscicapa striata striata, assembly GCA_030060385.1. Classification (NCBI taxonomy): domain Eukaryota; kingdom Metazoa; phylum Chordata; class Aves; order Passeriformes; family Muscicapidae; genus Muscicapa; species Muscicapa striata. The sequence continues at coordinate 1,863,651 of JAREIS010000078.1, forward strand.
ATATGGGCCAGCTACTTCTGAACCTGTGCCTTTGCCTGTTTTAAAGTACATTCATTGCTAAACTGAGCACTTGTGGCAATGACCTGTCTGAGAAGCCTTGAAAGCAATCAGCATAGGGTTTCCCTGCCAGCGACCTGTCAAGACAGCAGCAACCATAAATAGAAGTAGGTCTGCCCTATAAATGTTATCTTCACCTTTTTGCAGTCATTCTGATCTCACCAGCTCTGGGAGACAACCCAGTAAATCTGGAGCTCAGGATTTCTTTGTGAAACATTTAACTGGTGCTGTGCTTGTAGAGTTACCTCCTAGGGTTATGAAAAATCACCTTTTTGGTAGCTGGGCAGAGGGAAGAGCCTTGCAACTGGCTGTGTCAGTGAGATTGCTCTGTACCACTTCCTGCTGAGTGACCTGAGGCCTTCAATGATTCAGAATAAGTAATTAGTATTGTCTTGTACAGCAGCAAAATTCAAGGTAGTCAGCCGTGGCAAATGATATCTGCTGACACAGGGTAAAGTCATAAATATCTATGTCTTTCAGAGCAAGAATTAGTGCAATTATCTGGCACATTATGAAACATTTGGCAGCCAGAGTGTAGGAAATTGAGACACGTTGGATAGTACTTGCTATAGTTCAGTGTAAATGTGAAGGTTACGGGAAAAAAACACTTGTAGATCTAATCTGCAGGAATGTGTGTTCCATGCAATTGCTGCAATTAACCTCCTGGAGGTAATGGCAGCTCCACGTACGGCATAAATTCATTGCAAGTGTTAAAACTGTTCTTCGTGTATCCTGGCAATCTGCATTTTTCTGAAATACTTCTTCCTTCTTTGACATTAAACAACTAGACGAAGTTGTTTATGAGCCTTTTTACTTTAAATTTCTTATCTATTTATATTCAAGTGTAAATTCTGTCTGTGATTATCACCTATCTCAATCTTTTGGCACTTTTATTTGTGGAGACCTATCATGCTTATAGTTTCACTGAAGTGACTGAGTAGGAATATTCAGTAGTTAGAATGTGGAACCCTCATGGGCCTTGGGAACACAAAAGAAAAATATTAAACTTTGTACATTATAAGCCTAAACTGCACATACTTTGTGATTTGTAGCTATGGTTATTGTAACACAAAAGTTATAAGGCTTAGTACAGGTATTATATTGAAAGTCTAGTTAGAGGATATAATGGAAAACTCCTGGTATTGTCCTAGTATCTGTAAATACCTAGGAGTATGTGTTGCTATGCTTTTATCAGAGATTGGACTGATGTTACTTACATTTCCATGGATACTTTGTTGTGCTTCATCTTGGTTAAGAGATTTTTAGTTCTGGTCTCAGTAAGCAATTCTTGCATGAGTGCGCAAGGACGCCAGCCAGCCAGCTGTTTGCTTCTACTCTCTTTGACTCATTGTTCCTGTAAATTTGCAGCAAGCCTATGGTGGCAGGGAACCTTGGCAGATCTTCTGGACAAAGTCAAGGCAAGGGACTTGTGTGGACTTTTTAGCCTGCAGTTTGTGGCAAAGCAGCTTTGAAAGTTTTAGACTCACTCAAGAAACCAGTAGCTAATTCCTGATGGTCAGGTTTTACTTGTTTTTTTATTTGTATTGAGTACTCTCCTGTGATTTGTACTGCAGGTGATATGGGGCTTTTATAGGGGAGTACAGAATACACCTGAGTAGCTCTGCTCTTCCTGGGATCGCATGCCTGGATTTAGCAATGTGGGAACCTGGTTCCCCTTTACTGTCACCCCAGTAATGCAGTTTCTGATAGGGGCAGAAGTATCTGAAGAGGCAGGAAGTGACTATTTCATAAAATTAATTGAAAGTCATTGTGGAAGGTGGATGAAGAGAAAACTAAAAGTGCATTCTCTATATTTGGACTGCACACCTGTTGCCATCCATGAATATCTGCTTATGAGAGAGACATCGATATTTGGAGTCAGCTGTCTCATCCCAGTCTATAGTTTAGATCTGTTTCAGAATGAAATGAGAACTGGGTACACAAACACAGGCTGCTAATAAGGGAAAGGAGGACTCAATGAGTGGTCTGAGAACCATTTGTCTTCCTGAATAGGTTGTGCAGTTCTCCTTATGGTAAGGAGTTAACAGCTGGTAGAGGTGGATTCAGGAACAGATGTCTAAGCTAAAGAAAGAAGCTGAGAAAGAAGACAAAGGACTAAAAATATTGCTTTTCTGGCCTGTGAGCTGAGGGTATTGATATTTGGGTAAGTGATGAATAATCTCTTAGGACTGTTGTATGCAGCAAAGGCTATTGCTCAGTCAACCAGGTTTTACAAGCAGCCTTGTTAGTTATGATAAACTGAGTCTGTCCCAAGAAAAGTGGGAACCCAAGAAAGAGAAATGTTAACTAATCCTAAAGAAGGAGCTGATGACACAATGATTCATCCTGTAAATCTCCCTATGTTGTGCCTGGCTATAACTCTGCTTAAATCTTCTGCTTTGAGAAGGAGCCCAAACTCAAGTCCTTACAGAAACAACAGTAAGTTTACAAAAGAGGAACATGAATGAAAGCAATTGGACTGGGCCCAATGTGTATATTTGTACTTTAAAATTGCAAATGAATAATGAATGTACTCATTTGGCAAAGAGAAGACTGGTGTATTCATGCCCCACATTAGCCTCCAGAGTCTATGCATTTCTTGTTTAAATATTAATATTGTGCTGGGTGTAACTGAGTTGGTGCAGCATGGCTGAAGAAGCTCCATTAAGGGCACAACATTTATGCAAGTGTTATGCTAGATAGTTGGCAGGGGGGAACACACAAGTCCTTCAGGAGTTGAGATTGGAATCCTATATAAAAAATTCTTTCAATTAAATTATTCTGACTTGATAGGGATAGTAAAAATTCAACTATTATTCATTAAAAAAACCCAAAATATGGGGAGAACAAGCAAGAAATAAAAAAACTCAATGGTTAACGGGAATATTTGGAATTTCCACTTCCTGATATATCTGATTTCTGTGGATTTATAAATTAATACACTGAAGCAGTTTGTTACCTGTGCTTTTTTTTCCAGACAGTTCTGGTAATAAGACATTCTAGTGATCAAAGTTCACCTTCATAAATGAAGGCAGAACAAAACCACTCTTTCCATCCCAATGCCAGTGAGTAATAGCAGATTGATAGGGAGCTTTTTTGTCTGTCCTTTTCATCCTTGATTTTGCAAACCTCCTGTCTCAGTTACTGTCAGGTTCTAACTACTTTGCTGTTCTGCCACAAAGATTCATTGTGTTGTGAGCCATTGCAACAAAGCTGGGGCTCTGGCACTGAAAGTCCTGGTGTTCTGAACCTACCAAGCTCCAGTGGTCACTGTCCCAGCAATTCCTGAATTAAATCTTGGGTACTGGGGAGGCCTCCCTGTGTCACTCATGATCATCCCCTGATCTGAGAGCTCCTAAGGCTAATCCATCTGCTCTTCCTTTAGGATTCCTGTCAGTCCCTTGGCTTGTGAAGAGCAAAGGCTTTACAATGGCCTCCTGCTGTATTTGCTTCAACACCAGGAGATGCTTTTTGCTGACCTGAACCCTTGTTTCTCACAGACACAAGCAGAGGGTCTTCAGGTAAGAAAGTTACAGCAAGAAAAGAAAAGTGCTTTGTCAGGTTGAAACCCAGAACTGGAAATACATTTGCGTGCACGTATGTAATTAATGACAGTAGCTTGTAGCTAGCAATGTAAATACTCTTGATATACCTAAGCTGGAGAGGAAACATGAGTGTTAAAATTCTTACTTGGAAAAATGTGCAAGTGCAAAAGTAAAAGGTCAAGAAAAAAATCTCAAGCTGCTCCACTTCAAATATATTAATGCCAAGTTTTGTTAGATCAAACCACTGGGTTTTTCCTCAAGTGAAACGCTTTCTATTTTGTGTGTGTGTTTTTCTACATATTGGTAATGCAGGAAAGCAAAATCAGAAGGTTTGAAAGCCCTCTTTTATATTTTAGAACTCACTGTATGTGTTCCAGCCTCTCCTTGGGCATTTTCTTTTCCAAAACATTGTTTGCACTTTGATTCCTTTTTTGCCTCTTTGTTGAAAACCTCATAGTGGAAGAAATGTGATAGAATTCTGGTTTGGGTCAATATAAATCTTGTTTTCACTTTGTGATGTAGTGTTTCATTGCTGCTTAACTTGAAATTTTTTTTGGGGGGGAAAAGACATGAAGGAAATGTTATGGCAAACCCCTTCCCAGTGCAGCTTTGTGATCCTTGTGGCTCATGGTGAGGCTAGGCAGCAGTGTGTCAGGCCAAGTGATGGACTGTGCAAGAGATTAGCACTGCATGTGCATGTGGATGATGATATTTGTGTTTATGACTCCTTAATTTTCTGGCTTCTTTCCCCAAGTATCCCTGCTAAGGAAAACTAGCAGACTTCTAATGTATTTAGAACATGTTGCATATCCCAAAGAGAATATTGGGAATGTAATGCTCCTTGGAGGCTTTCTTAGAAAACAAAACTTGTACGGATGCAGGTATAGAGAACAGACTATACTGATAAAAGGATGTTTCTAAAATAATGCTTCAACATCACAAGACATGTAATGCTAGGATTGTTTCACACTAAGACAGTGTTGGAGCCCATCTCCCAGCCCCCCTTTCTGTCTGAAGAAGTCCCATGTCACTACCACCTCTGGGAGTTTCTAAATGAGTACTCAAATGAAGACACAAAATAAAAATATTAGCTGTTCCAAGATATCTGCTTCTGTTTGCAAATGCTATAGGAAGCATCAGCAGCTAAAGAAACTGGAAAGGTATTGGAGAAGTCAGGAAGCCTGGCTTCCACTCGCAGTGCTTTTATTTTAGAACCAGCTTCACTCCCTGTAATTCTGCAAAATGTCAGTCTGTCTGGAATTGTGTTCATGTGGGAAAGAATTCTGCTTAAAAGCTCCTTTCAAGTTCTTTAATAAAACCTCAGTCAAGGCATAGACATGGGGCACTCTCCTGCTCTGAGGTAAGTTTATGAAAGAAATCCCATCTGTGGGTGAGAATAGAATTCAGTATTCTGTGGCTGATCTTGTTTTTGTAGTTTTTGGCAGGAAACCCAGCACATTGGATAGGTACCCTTCATCTTTCATAATATAACAATTGCTCAAGGTCCACTAAACTAGAAATATCCAAGTTGAGTTTACAAACTAAACATATTAAAAGTCCATGTTTTTCTTCCAGTAAAACAAGCAAAAAGTAAAATGGCAAACCTGGCTCAGATCCCTTGTTGCATCCTGGAAATGAAACTTGTTTTTACTGGCTTTTACACAGATACTTGCAGTTGGACTACTTAATTCCTTTAATTTTGTTCTTGGGTTGTAATTTTTTTTCTACTTCAACATTTTAAGTTAAACTAAACTCTGTCAAACTAAAGCCATGCCAATCTGGCAGGCCTGCCATACAGATGACAAGACTTAACCTTCAGTTGTGTTGTTTGTGGGCTGAAATGGACAGATTCATTCTTCTGAGCAGAGTTCTTAGTGTCTCAAAGTGCCAAGAGCCATCCCAGTTACACTATGTGTGCTGGCTGATTCAGACTGACAGACTGGGAGAAGAATTTGCAAGTTTTTGGTTGTTCAGGACTATAACCCTGGGCTGGACATGATACTATTCACAGGCAATTATACGTAAAGAGAATGGTTTAAAGTTATATCCCAGCCATGATGTATTTTAACTTGTTCTTTTTCCTGTATGTTGTACTTACATTTTCCCCGCTTAAAATAGAGTCAGAATGCTGCAAGATCCTACCAGGCTGGGGTTTTGTGCCTATATGTGGGGTTTTTTAATGCATTTTATTTGAATCTTGATTTTATCCTCCACTCCACAGCTCCTGAGCATTCACCAGCATTTAAAGCTGCTCTATAACCTTCTGTCCTAGCCCAAAAGCTGCACTGGTACTAAACTGATTTGCATGTTTGGATTAAATAATTCTTTAAAAAGAGGTTAGGCACTGTGGTGTTTGTTTTGACCTGAGGCCTCTCTAGATAACTGTGTTGAATCCAAGGAATATCAATAGCTGTGTTGGAGGTGTGCAAATTATTCTACCTTCTATAGTGTAATTTAACCAAACCTTGCTAATAGCAATTTGTCATTTCTGAATCTTACATTCCAGATAGAAGTTGAATATGGATTTTTTTTTTTTTTTTTTTTTTTTTGCATCTAGTCCAAGAATGTGTTTCTGTATCCCCTCTTCTGTACAGAAGTCATAGATAAATCCTTCTTGATTTATGCACACTACCTTTATCTTGCAAACAAACAGGAGCATGACTTTATGGGTGCCTCCAAGCTACTGCTTGTCTCTCCATTAAAGCATGGGTTTGGTTAGGAGAAATGCCTGCACCCTGAGGAAAGGAGTCTCATTTCTTGTTCTCTTCTCTTGCTTTGTCCTTTTATGCACACTTCACCATATATCAGCAAGGCTGCTCTCTACAATCCTAGAACCCTATTATGAAGGGCTTGCAGAGATCCAGGGGGATGGGAAAGGGGAGCTGGATAGTATCCTGGACCTGCAGGTTGAACACAGACAACTCAGAAAGAAATTCTGAAGCTGTAGTGTGGTTTGGAGCTGGTCAGAAAAGTGCAACTAAATATTTCATGGATACTCTATCTGCTCAAATTATGGCTTTATTGGGAAGGTTTTTTGGTCTGGAGAGTTTTGTTAATCTTATGGGTTTGGCTTTTTTCAAAGAGGAAATGGATGTTTCAGCATTAACTTTGTTCTGTGGAAAAAAAAAGTGGTACCTCACTTGCATGTGAAGTTGTCAAAAAACAGAATTGTGTTCTCTCAAATGGAATATCCTCAGTGTGGAGGACAGCAATAATTTACTGATGTTTTACTTTGCTAATCCCACGACAATTCTTGTTGAGTTACCTGAAATCTTCCAGAACAAACGAATAACCAACCAACCAGACATTATCTCATTATGTGAAGCTTCCAGGTTAGATAATGGTATGTTTTAGGTGTGAACATAGCAAACCTGCATGTAACTCTTGAAGTGCCAGGAGATTTGTCAGTGTATCTGTAGGGATTGTTGTTACATTATAGAAGGACTTCTTAATATTATTTTCCAAAAGAAAAACTTTTTTCCCTAATCTTTGTAAATTTGCTAAAATACGGACTCATTAACATTACATGTTAATTTTCTATTTGAGTACTGACCAAACCAGAAGATTGGATGAAAAATGCCATTCATAGACATCAAAGCAGATAGGCTCTATACCCCTCACAAATATTGTGGCCAATAAATTGTAAAGATGTATTTATTCTCTTCTGGAAAATCGGAGTATGTTACTGACTCTAGGCATAAGGATTTGATGAAAACTGCTGTAGGCTAGGGAAGTTTGACTTGAAGCAGCTCAAATTGATGTGGCTGGAGTACTCATTATTTCTTCTAGGTGTTCAGTGCCAGAGCCTTGCTGCCTGTGGGTGGAAGGAATAGAGCTTTTCTGCACTGCCACTGTGATCTGCAGCAGCCTGGCCTTTGTACTGGAGATCTGTAACTTGGAAAGGACAAGTGTGCCTGGTTTCCCTTTGTGGGGAGCTGCAGGGTGTGGAGGAAATGTCACTGATTTAATGTTTGCTCCAGCATTGCTGGAGGTTTCTCTTGACTTGTATGCTTTTCTCTCTTTCCCCTCCCCAGTACACAGAAGCTTTTTTTTGTTGTTGTTGTTTCTGTTGTGGGTGAGGCTGCACTAGCAGAGCAGCTTGGCAAAGAGAGGGTGTGCACTGTGTGACAAATGAGGACACTGCTGGCTGTGCTTTACTGTAACAAGCAGGTCTCACACAGAGGAGGGGAGCAGCTCAAGCTGAAATCCTGAGACTTCACTGCAGTCAGTGGTATGAGGGCAGTGCCACGAGCTGCTTACACTGATCACTGGCTGTTGTTCCATAAGGATATAAAGTGTATGAGAAGGGAAGGTTTTTCTAAAACTGGTAACTGATACAGGCCTTCCCCGGCTTGGAAAATGGTTTTGAAGGCACAGAAGCAAGGCAGTGGATTCTCACCTTTGTTAATTACTCTGTGAATTCCCATTTTCAGTTTGGCAGCACATCAAAAGCTCTCACCATGGTCAGACTCACAGAACCTGTATAGATTACAGATTAAGGATGTTTATCTGCAGTTTGTGAAGGGGAGCAATACCTGATGTGTTCATGGCAGCAGCAGCCAGTTGCTTTGCTCACAAATATCAGCTACACTACAAGGAAGAGGATTATAATCTCTGGTGTACCCAATAGAATAAAACAGATCTCTGCTTTCAGAGGATCTGTGTGGTCTTCCTCTGATGCTTAAAACATTTAACACCTGACCCAAATCTAAGATTTTCAGGCATCTCAAGTTAGCAGTTGAGGAAGGAGCCAGCAGCGTTTTCTTCCACGTGGTGTCAGCATTGTTCTCTCTCACTCCAGAGCTGTTCTTTTCTTTGAACACTACCTTTTAATATGTCCTGAGAACCTATCTTAAAATTAGGTATTGCATTTCTATTTTTATAGTGTATCAGAGCATCAGCCTATTCCTTCCTCAGATAATTAATTGATATTAGAGAGGTATGAAGGAAGAGCACGAATTCACCTCCAAACCATTATGAAATGCAAGCCTTTTTTATTTTTTGCCTGTGTCACCTTCCTTACCTAAGCAGGACTCCCAATAAAATCTCTTACCACTTTTGTGTTCCTTTTCTTTGGTGAACAGGGGCAATTTGATTTGTTTGCTGATATTAAAAACTTCTCAAAAAAAAAAAAAAAAAGGCTTTGATAGGAAAACCAGCCCTTGGGAAATAAAATGTATTTGTACTGAAAGCCTTATGATACATGGGCATCAAATATTTCAGGGCTTCGACTTATCTTTGGCTGTGAAAGTAGGGGAGATGAAAGACATTATTTTAAGCCCTTAGTGGCTTTTCATTTCATGCAAGGTTAGGGTTGGTAGTGAGAAATGTTTTCAGACAGAGAGGAAAGAAATGTAGAGTAAAATAAAAACCTGAGAAAATATTCACTGTCAAAAACACAGGGAAAATAAGAAAATCCAAGGGTGTGGGGTTTTTTTGTTTGTTTGTTTTGTTTTTTGTTTTAAACAGTAGTTAATTGTAGGTCATTTAACTGTATTTAGTTACAGAGCTGTGAAAGAGTGAATTTAATAGGCATATTCTGAAAGCACAGTTTCTTCTCACGCTGCCTCTCCCACACCCACCAGCTCCTAGACTGCTTTGTTCCTCTTTAATTAGTTTATTTCGCCTACTCTGGCAAGTAAGCAAACATCCTTAAGCACTTAAACAACACCAATTGAGAGAAGAATAGGGCCAGCACTTATCGCCTGCATGCGGGGAGGCTCGGCTGAATCTTGGAAGGATATTAGTGTGTTAGAACCTAATGCAGTTTCCCTCTCCCAGTTTATTTGGTTTTCTCCTGCAGAGTGAAGTCTACAGCGTTTAATTGATGTGTTTCAAGTAAAAATGGAAATGCATGTTCATGAGTCGGCATTTTTGCTATATAGTTTCCAGAACTATCAAATGCTGGGTACCTTTTTATTCAGAAGAAAAGGGATGAAATATGCCTGTAAAAATACAAGTGCAGTTTAGTCAAAAAATGAGAAACAAAAGGAAATGTACGGTGAAGTTGTGTGCTATGTACCCTGAAGTCTGTGGTTAGAAAAGTTATGTCCAAGTTGTTTTGATTTACTGATACATCTTTAAGAAAAAAATCTGAAAAGAAACTGAGGAGGAAAAAGTGAAAAAAGCATTCCAAGGCCATTTTTAATTTAAGGAAATATTACTGCAGTTGGCTTTGCATGCATGGGTCAGGTCAGCTTCTATTGCTGGTAATTTAGATGGGCGCTTGAAGCTGAGGTTCTGCCAGCAACTTTAATCCTGACCTTTGGATTTTCACTGACCATCTGCTTTAATTAGAGGTTGCCCTATTCCCAGGGGACTGTGGGTGTACTCACAAGGATTCTGGCTGGTGAGAGAATCATAGTGTGGGCCTTAGGCTGTTCTGCCAAGTGGTGGGGTAGTCAGCTGTGCCTGGAGATGGTTTTGCAAAGAATGCTGTTGAGGACTGAGTTTTTCTGGAAGCTGCTAGGACAAGGAAACACTTGAGGTGTTGCTGGTTTGATCCACTGTTGTTTCCAGTATGCAACTGGAACTTTGCCTGGGAGCTGCTGGAGTCACTGGCTGCATGTGAGAGCAGCCACGGGAGCTCAGCTTTTGGGTAGTTGCTACACATGGGAGTCTGGGCAGAGCAGGGAGCCAGATCTTCTACAGCTTGAAGCTCACATTTGCTCTTTCTTGCCCATGAGGGGGCCAAGAGAGGCTGAGGTTTGCCAAGATGGGCAGTGCTGGGACCTCTGCCTGGCACAGGCAGGAGAGGGGCTGGGTCAGGGAAAGGCTGATCCCTGTGCAAACCCTGCAGGCATGGCAGTGGGAAAGCTGTGCAAGTAGAGGTCTAAGTAGAGGAAGACAGAAGATATGATAACATGTCCTTTACAGGCCCAAAGGTCTGTTGCTTTAGGAGTTTTGTGTGTTCTTTTGCCCTTCACCAAAGACATTAAGATAAGTGGGACTATATTACAGAGAAAAAAATTACTCTAAAGAAAAAAAAAAAAGAAAGTAAACATTTTGGTCTATTAGTGATTTATACAATATCTTTGGTATTTTCATAGAGTTGTGGGGGAGATCAACTGAAGAAATTGTGATTTAGAACTCTTTACTTTACTCATTTGGTGGTTTTTAGTTCCTCGATTTCTGATTTTATTTCCAGACTCTGAGAATTCCATAGATAGCTTTTCCTTGGTCGATACAAGAGGACCATGCAGCAATAATAGAGAATAAGCTGGATCTGGATACAGGGAGCACATTGTAACTCAAAACTCTACAGTAGCTATAAAAAATATGTTTGTCTTATGCATATTTTCTGTAGGAAAGTATAGGAAGCAATCTACCACATAATTGCAAGAAATTATGGATGAACAAAATATTTCCTTGGTTAAATATCTGATATTCTGCTTTTCTTCCAGCTCTTGCTTTGATGTAAATGTTTAGTCTAATTCCTGGCTATTTTGCTGATCATTTAAATTCCATGATGCCTTCCAAGTTTAACCAAAATACTGCTTGGGGTGGAGGGTGAGAGAACACAAAGATAAACTATGTTTAAAATCAGTTTTAAATGGGCTGCAGAATAGTAAAGTGCTGTATCTGTTTAATTAACCTTTGCAACCACCAAGCATGATTTATGTTAGAGGCCTGAAGAACTTGTGAAAACTGCTGTTTACAGACCTGCAAATTGCTGTGTTCTAGATAACCAGTGAGCTGAGTCTTTCTCTCCCCAGCAATTTGTGTATTTCACCAAAATCTCCTTCTGGATCTGTCAGGAGCAGGAGTTAAAAGGAGTTAAATATTAGCAGCAGCAAACACTGTTGACTTCTTTCCCAGTGTTTCTTATTCTCTATATTTACATGCTAACAGTCGTTGCATTTTCTAACCAGAGGGAGCGTAAGTCTCTCTCAGATTTAATCTCTTAAGATGAAATTTCAAGTCAGATCCATGAAAATGTTGTTCCTTATAAAGTTTCTTTGTTTCCAATGTCTACAGCAAATCCAGATCCATGTGGTTGTCATTCTTTACGAGGTCAGTTTGCTTAATTATAGAAAAAAAGGGAGGCGATTAATTCATTTGTATGCTTAAAACTCACGGATATGCTGTTCCTGAGAAGTGTGCCTAGGGATCTCCTAAGCCATGATTTAGTAAAAAACCCAAACCCATCAACAGACCAAAACCCCAACAAAACGAGCAACCAAACCCCCCACACAAATAACTTTGCAAAGCTTTGCTCTCATTTCTGTTTTTAAACCCTTTGCTGAGAACTATAACCTGAGACAAACATTTCAAAGTTATTCTTATGTTTTCCTCTAGTGAAATCTACTTTACTTCTTTAAAATAGAGAAGTTCATATTTAGTGGAAATCAAAGCAAAAAATACAAAGACCTTTATGTGCAGCTAAAGAGGGCAGCATTTTTTAAATTCTTATTAAGCTCTCTCTACTGAGGAGCTTGGCACTGCCATAGCCACCCCAGAAAGAGAAAAGAAGCTCTTCAAAGTGAGATATGGTAACTTCAATTACAGGACAGGTCAGTTCCTAAGAAAACAGAGCAGAATGATGGATGTCTTCAACTTCTTCCCACTTAATGGATTCAACAGTATGTGATCTTTCCTTGTTTGAATTTTTTGTATAGCCTTGGATTTTTTTTTTTTTTTTTTTTTTTTTTGAAATGAACTTCATAGTTGAAGGGTTGCTGCTGTCCCTTCATACTCTTCAATTGTGGCTTTTCAATTAGTTGAAAGGGAGGGAAAAAAAAAGTAAAGTAATGGAAAACAGAAGGAAAAAATAATTCTTTGAAAATTAATTCAATGAGGAAGTAGAGAGTGCTGTCCTCATCTCACTCTGTTGTAGCTTTTCTACTTTGAACAAAATATTAATTCTGGAAACAAGGTCTTTTGGTATTCCCTTTTTCTAATTCCCTTTTGCCTCCTCTACAAATCCTTTTTCTTGAAAGTCAGAGTATTATATACTGTCAAGTTTTTTATGGGTCTGGGTCTTCAAAGAGACAAGAGCAGTTGTTGGTTGCTGCAAAGTTGTTTATTACAGAAGTTCATCAAAGTCTGTGCTAAAGCTTTCTGGCATAGACACCTGAGTAGAAGCAGGAGCAGCAGCTCCCTGGCATTTCTTCTTCTTCTGTGTGGAGAGGGTAGTGGTGGTCTCTCACCCTAACACAGGGGCTTTTATTCATAAATCATCCAATGAGCTAAAAACATGAACCTAAAACATTCTTTCTACACCTATTAGAATCTTAATTCTAAAGTGCAAAAGTAGTGTCAGTTCCTAGACATAATTTATGCATGTAGTTCTATCTATTCATGTAAATGGTTCTATCTGTTCTATCTAGAAATGCAAGCAATGTTCTTACTGTGTTTTTGTTATGTCTGGGGCTAAGTTACTGAACTTTTAACTAGGCTTGAACTTTAAACTAGACTTTAGGGCTTTTTATTTTCTTGAGGAACTTAAGTATATTCTTACTTAACATTAAAACTTACACTTCTGCTTCATGTCTGTGCAATTTAATATATTTTAATTTCTCTAAAGGCTTTAATTCAATCCCTGCATTCTTTTCTCTTTCTGAGGGACTCAGAGAGGCATCTATTTTATACACTCCAACAATATACCTCTTTGAAAACATTGATGTGATGAAGTAGAACAAATGCTTGGCATTGGGGGTGTACCTTATTTTTTATTTAGAGAAATTTTTATTTCCTGTTCCTTGTTAAATTAAAACGAATGAGAGGAAGTTTTCACAACCCCAACTCACTTCACACTTTATAAACTGTTGCTCCTTGGTCTAAAATGGCACTGAAACAAGGAGAAGTCACCTATCTCTAAATTAGGTTTTATACTGATGGAGGTGATGTATGTTGCTCCGTGTAGAGAGGGATGGCAAAATTTTTTCTTTACTTCGACACATCTCAGGCTGGTTCTGCAAGTCTTGCTGTAGAGTGGTTTTTCTTTTGGTTTTGGGTTTTTGTTTTGGTTTTTCTTGCCCTAAAAATGGAAACCTGTTCTCTTTCAGCTTGAAGCTGTCCTCCCTTCTGACCTATCACTACATACTCTCATAAAAAGTTTCTCTCCATCTCTTTCGTGGGCTCCCTTCAGGTAATTAGGTCACCCCAAGCCTTCTCTTGGCAAAAAATAAGAGATTATGGTTTTCTTCTGCTCTGCACATCCAACAGGGAAATTCTCACCACAGCAAAAGCAGAGCACAAGTTCCATTGTGAATAGAATCACAGGACCATTAAGTTTGGAAAATACCTCCAAGACCATAGCCTTTAATATTGCTATGTCAATCTCACCACTCTAGGTGGTGCTTAGATATTATTGTGGGCAGGCTGGAATTTCTTCAGTGAAGTGGAATGCATATTTGAATTACATAACGGTGACTTTTTGACATTTTCACAGGGTGTCTCCATTCTTTCCTCAAATAGACAACAAGTTAACAAATTCCAACTAAAAATGCTCACCATGCCAGTACTGCATGAGGATTTGAAGGCATGGTTGGGTCAGCCCAAGGGCCTTGTGTTATTCCCCAGTAATCCTTGGAACACCTTGTGAATTAACCATGCATTGGGTTAATTCACCAAATAATAGTGTAGTTGGGATGGTGCTATTTTTCTTTCAGGAATCTGATGCTCAACAGAAGAGCTGCTAGTGTGAGATCTGTGTGGACTCCCTCTCCTGTGTGGAACTCAGGAGAGGGTTAAATCACATTGGGCTGGCTCTTTTGCTAATGTGGGTGATAATTAAATTGCTAATTTAGCTAATGTAACTGCTTTCAGTTCTTCTGGTAGTGTTCTCCCTACACTGGATGCATCCATGTTCCTCAGTATGTTACAGATATACCAGTTGTTTTTAAATGATGAGGTAAAACAAGTTCAGAGCAACTGACTGCACTAGGGAGGTGGCCTCTCTTTAATGCACCTTTTTTTATTATTTATAAGTAAAGTGGGCAGGAGTTCAAAAGGTGACTGCAGTCACAGCTGAACCTTCTAATTAAAAGCTCCAAAGTGCCAGGAAAAATATTGGATGAGGTTTCTTTGATATGTTCTTTCGTACTGAAGAGAATATTTTAAAAGAAGGAAGGAAAGAAAAAGGGTCTGTAGTGTTTAATTTTTTTTTTTTCCTAATCTTGCCCTTGCATTTTTGGAGACTTAAAACCTGATCTGTGGTGTAATCCAGAAAAACATGTCAAGAGGATTTGTTCATAAGTGTACAATGTGTTGACATCAGCAAATTCTCATTATGGCTGTCATGTTCTCTCTCTATCCTGAAGCCTCATTCTAATCTCTTGGCAGCATTCAAGCCCAGTGCTTTCAATTTTGATTGAATTAATTAGTGGAGTTTAGATGACTACCTGATTCTGAAATTGTCAGAATTTTTATAGCAGGCTGTTTTCAAAGGCTATTTTTGCCCTCGTTAATAGCAAGTAGGACATCTGACTGCATTTCTGTATTGTGTAAATTGAAAATACATGGCCCATTTGGAAGCAGAGAAAATGGTAAACGAGAGCTATATTTATGTACTTATCTTGCCTTTAAAGTTAATCTCCTGTTACTAGTCTTGAGCCTTTCAGGTTGCCATAGAAACTGCCACAGCCTCCAACTGTGCTTCTCCCAAGACTTAATTGCATTCTGAATTTCATGCGCTCTGTATTAACTGCAACACTGGCAGACACAGACACACTGCAGAATGAGTTGAATTAACGATTCAGTATGATGTATGTGTTTTTTAATACTATGTTTTCATATCCCTTTTCCAGTCTTTTTTCACCAGCTGGTTATATTCTTCTGTAACATGTAGTGATACCACAGGGATGGATTCTCTCTGCTGCCACTATATTTGATGTTTTCCAGTCTTAGATGCCATCAAAGTAGCTGCAAGAGTCATTAGTTTTAAGGACTGGGTTTTTCTTTTTTCCCTTGGAGAAGTCAGATTATTCCTGAGCTACCTTATCTCTGCTGAGGTTTTTCTGAGTCTTCACCTCTGAAGGCAGCATTGAAGTGCATGCCTGCTGTCTCAGTAGCTCTGGTAAGCTTTTGCTGACTCAATGCTTTTACCACATGATTTTTGCTTGATCAGTGTGGGTCAAAGGCAGTTGTTCAGCCAGGCCTGCTTTTAGGTGGGGAATATAAATTCATTAAAGTAGGAGAGGAATATGTCTGTATGCAAGGTTTGATAAGGCTTTTCTCGGAATTATTTATTATGTCCTTGATGAAATTTTTTATCAGAACTGGACTAATAATGTCTCATTCAACTAGCAGAACAAAATCTGAGAGATTTGGTTTCCCACTTGGCTCTCAGCACAGTGATGCAGTCAGTGCAAGTACAGTGTTTTTATAGATGCCATTCTGCCTGTAGTGGGGGTGAACTCACGGAACCAGTGGTTAATATCACTTTGTGCTCATTGGATTTAAGTCCAGAACTTCATAACTAAAAAAGCAATCCCCACTGTTCTTGTCTTGTGCAAAAAGAGGAGAGAAAAATGTATCTCTCTGTTAAGCCCTTTGCCTCAGCTCTGCTCTGCTTGTGTCTAGTGGGTAAGAGAGGGGAGTAGACAGTGACCCCCTGTGCACTGCTGCTCTTGGACTCAGGAAATTTCTGTACTTGTATTAATGCAGGCTTAGATATGTGCTTTTGTCATCAATAGAAAACACCCCACAAATGGAGAAAGAACAAAGGCAGTGATGTTGAAAAACAGGGCGAAGTGAGGATTTCACCAACATGTCATTTCATGCATGTGAGTTATGCTTTTAGACACTGGCCTTCTGAAGACTGTATCCACTGTAACTTTTAAATGTTTCAAATATCCTGTAAAATCTGACACTGTTGCTTATGTTTTTCCTGTGGTTCATGTTGTTTACTCTTTTTGTAATTCTCCGTATGTGCTACTTTTCTTGAATTATGTATTGGTGGTCGCTTATAAAAATATTTGTAATTAGGTCAAATAAGTAGGGTAGCTTGTCTGACCTCAGCCTAACCACCAATATTTCTCTGTGAATTTGTGTGCTAGTTTTAGCTTTTTCAACCAGAAAGAAGAATTGGGCAATGATGAAATTATGACAATGTTGTCAGGATTAATCTGAAAGAGTAAAGATGGTTTTCCAGCACTCTCCTCTCACCCCCACATTCTCTTTGTTTTTTTCCCCAGATTCCTTTTTTCATTAGCTACCTACTTTACACTTATTGCCACAACACAGTGCACATTCTGTCTCAGAACTTTAATCTCTTCCAACCCATTTCAGCTTTTTTTATCTGCCCTGTGAGCTTGCATGTTGAAGAGAGTTGGGTTTTTCTGCCAGCTCTGCTCAAGCTACATTTCCTTGATTGCCCTAGGGAATGCCAACACATATTCTCAAAAATCTGTATGTGCTGGAGATCTTCCTCAAACATTCTAAAAACACTTGTTTTGGGACAGGATTCATTTGGATTTGAATATAAAATAAGTATTTTTTGTTGGCTTCTTGTCAATCTTGAGAAGCCAAAGAGCTGCCATGTCTCCAAGTTGGCTCCATGAGCTCTTTCCAGGCAGTGACCACACTTCCTTTGCAGAAAGCACTGCTTGCACTGTCTCTGCAGACATTCAGATAAAAGACCTTGCCCATCAGCTGGACAGCCCAGTGTGTGAGCATGTGCAAGCATCTTGACATCAATTGCATGAAGCTCCCAGCAATCCAAAAAGAGAAAATACTCATTAGAAGTCTGAGGTGTGCCAATAACAGCTTATTTTATTCCACTGTGGAGTGTATTGTGAAAGCTTTTTCACACAAGCCATAATTTCTTCTGATTTCTGTAGTTTATATTAATTTTAGGATGTTCCCACAGACAATGCCTAGTTGTCAGGCTTTTCTATAGGCAATGGGATCTTTGGAGTACAGGTGGCTGGATATTTAGGGTGTCCCTGGGGTCACATCAGCTTGTGCAGGTCTGGTTAGGGGTTGCAGGGAGGCACTTGTTGTGCTTTGCTTCTCCTGCCTTGCCAAACACTGGTCTTCAGGTACCTGTTGCTCATCCTTCCTTCCTTCCCTTCCCTATCCTGTGGGAGGAAACTGACTCACAACTGCTTCTTGTACATCACCCACAGATGAGCAAAGAGTAGGGATGTTGCTTCCTCACAGCCTTTGTGCTCCTCTTCCTCACAGCAGATGTGATGCTGCTCCTGCTGCTCCGGGATGTTTGTGCTGGAAGCCTGGCTGCTCCTGGGAGCAGGAAAGAGGAACAATGCAAGCTGCTGGCAGAAGTCAGGCAGACAGATCTGGGCCAGACTGCTGAGTGGAAGGGTTAAACCTGGTAACTGACTCGGTGCTTTGGGTACATCTCCTAGCCTTGTTCCTCAGCATAAGAAAGGGTGGAGTGAAATTTGGGTTTTGATTAAGCAGAGGTGCTGCCTAAGAAGTTCATACGTATCTCAAGTAAATATTCCCACTGGAACAAGGAGAAGCACTGGGAAGGGGATGCACAGGTAGGGACAGGCTTGTTCAGCAGTTCTCTTGAGTTGGTATCACTTTTATTTTTTGGTTTTATTTACTGCACTAAATACAGATTACCTTTAGCACATACTGAGGAAGATGGGAGGTGACATGGGGTAGAATGTAGGCTCTGTAGGGCTAAACATTTAAAAATCTTGAAGTCTAGACCTACTACTTACTTTCAATGTGATGTATGTCTGTGTACTCCTCATTTGTGCCTGCAGAATCAATCCCCAGTGAAAATTCTGTTTTATGTCTTAACCCTGCTCACCTCTTAGCCACTTAGTGGCCACTTAGCAGAAGGTTTCACCTATGAGTTAACTCAATGGGTCATTTTATGTGTGGCATGCAGTGGAAACATGCGTGGGCTCTATTAATATCTGTCCTTACATAAACAACCGATTTTATTAAGTTCAGCTGCTAATGAAGCACTGTGGGAACAAGACAGCCAAAAGCTTGGGAATTACTCTACAAGGAAGAATCTCAGTATTTCTTGGCAAAAGCTGCATATGTTCAAGGCTTTCTTGGTAAGAGCCAACAGTAACAAGGCCTTATTCTGAACAGGAGTCTAAATAAGCAAAAATTTTCTGCCTTTTTTGAAAGCTCACCACAGAAATCCCAAAGTTTATTTGAAAGAAGGCTGAATTTTTATCTAGTTACAGCCAGATACTCAATTTTGAGAAACTAAATTTTCTTTCTAATGAAAGAAAAGAGGAGTTGGAGTCCCAAATGGAGACTTATGGAAAATTCTCTTTTCTTTTTAATGTCAAAATACTGACAGGATTGAAATAGTGGGGTTTTTTTTGTTTTGTTAAGGTTTTTTTTGTTTGTTTTTGTTTTTGTTTTTTTTGTTTTTGTTTTCTCCTCAGTTTTCTGTCTGTTGATTTCCTTAACATAGACAAAACTGAAAGGCCTGTGGTGACTTACTTAGCAATAATTGGATTACTAGCATCAGTTACTATCAACATTTTATTGCAACAGCTACAGAGGTGGCCAAATTGTTGTAGATGGTCATATATAAAATGCCTTTTTGGGGGGTGATGGAGAGTATAATAGAAGCATTAGCTGGCATTAGATTTATGAAATCATAACTTCTAAATGCCCTTAATTTTTAATTTTTTATGTGTATATTGAATTTAAATATTAAATTCAATCTTATGCCTGGAAGGTCAGTATCTGCAATGCTGTGTTACGCAGGTGAGCCTACAGCCTCACCTACCTGTCTGTGTGGTACTTCTCTGCTGCACACAGGTGTAGGAATGTGGGGAACTCTCTTTGCCAATGTTTCTTAGCTGGGCTGACCACTGATAGCTCTGTGAATGTGCTATCAGCACCAGAGACTCTGCCTGTTAAGCTGGAACCAGCACAAATGCCATTTGATGCAGGTGCTTTGTCTCAAGGGGTGCTGATTCAAAGGTGTCTTTGGTTTCCAAAGATTGCCTCTGGCTGGATAGTATTTCACTATAAAGATAGCATCATCAGAGATAAGAATAAGGAAAAGATGGATGATCCTGTTTATTCTTGGGTTATTGCTGTTTGTTTCCCTTGTCCTGGAAGACACAGTTAAGAGGAATTTCAGAATGAAATCTTGCATGCTAAAAGCTGCAGAGCTGGCAGGAACTGATACAAGAGAGGGTGAGGCTCTGCCTTAAATCCTTCTCCTTTGTGCACTATTCTCCCCCTTCCAAGGCAAAATCCTGTCTTCAGTCACCTCTGTTTTTTCTGTTTCAATAACAAGCTGCGGTGAGAATCTCAGACTGATGGAGAAAATGTGACCGAGAGTACCTGTGCAGTGCAGAGAAAGCAGGAGCCTGTTTCCCTTGGCCAGTTTTCCAATTGCCAGTATGTCTTTATATTATCAGTGGAAATATTAGTAGGAACCCAAGCAATCACTACTGTATGCACTGATCTGCATAATTAGTCTTTGAATAAATCAGGATAGGTGCTCAATCTTTTGCATTCAGTGCACATGGCAAGAGCTGATGTGCAGCAAGGCCATTTGCTGAGACCTGCATACAAAAGAAACAGTAAAGGAGACACCAATCTGCAGAACAAAACTGAAAAACATTCATACCATATATTCAGCACCAGTGAGAAAAATGAGCCATTTATTCCCCAGTCCAAAAGTAAGTTTATAACTCTCTTTATGAACTTTTTTTCCTGGATCCAATAAAATGCAATAAAATGCACACATAATTTTTTAACTGCTCACAATTGTGCCTGACCACTTGAAAGATATTTCTGGGGTCTTGCAAGAGCCTGTAAAAATCAGAGAAGGATGAAAAAAGAAAATCACAACAATAAAACAATTAAAAGGCAATAACTTCCAAAATAATTGAGGAAGTATTTAAATTAAGAAATAATCTCGATTCCCATTTCCTGGGAATGTGTACTGTTCAAGGAAATAGAGGGCAATTATGCTAAGAAGACCTGTGGTAAAATCTTTAATTATAATAATTCAGAGAGAAGTTAATTAAAAGCACATCTTTAATGTAGCAGAATGGTTTTCCCTACATACCACCATTTGGGACTGACTCTCTTCTGCCCTCTCTGTTATTTAACTTAAATAGTTACAAATAGCTGTGAATGCAGTTCTAATTTTCTCTTATCTGCTGAACAATGGCTTGTGTTCCAGGAGGGGTTGTGCAGGCAGTTTAGCCTTTTCTTTTTGCAGGAAAAGAAATAGCCCCTCTCAGTCCTTATTGCTGCGTAAAGAGGTTACAGGAGTAACTGCAAAATGTGAATTTACAATTTTCCTAGAAGCTGGCCTTAGCCATGCTTTCTTTTTGCCCGTTTTCCACCTCCAAGCCTATCCCAGGTGTGCTGGGCAGGGTTGGTATCCCTGCTGGTGCTCAGTCTGCTGACACCTTCCTCTGCAAGCTGCTGCTCTGCACTCATAGCACTGCCCCTCTGCCTGAGCTCCCTGGGTGGGAAATAATGTAAAGAAATAGCAGGTGGGCATGGAGATACAAACACAGCCGTGCAGGTGAAGTTTGGTGATGCAGGTGGTTTTCAAACGCCCAGCAGGTTAACACTGCTTCTCTTTAAGGGGGGAACTTTGGTAGCAGTGCCTACCTGTATGGAGAGCAATGTCAGGCTCCCACAGATTTTGGTAATTAATCACAGCTTATGAAGAACAGCAGAGAGGATTTTCTCCAATTTTTTTTTCTTTTCCCCCAGAAGTGGTTTAAGAGTTTCTCAAAAGGTGGAGAAGTTGACAGATGGTACGATACCTTGAATGACCTACGGGTAGGTACTCCCAGTCCAGCCTTGCTTCTGTGTGACAAATCCATGCCCAAATATTTGGCATGTATGTTTTGGTGTTTGGTGGTCTTTTATTTTTGAGCAATGAAATTTGTTTCCAAAGCATTTCTATATCTCTTTCCCAAACTAGGGTGCACTAAATTATTGCTGATGGGGGTAATGTTTCATTTAGCTACAGGCTTCCCAAATTAGGCTTTAGCTTATGATGTTCAAAACCAAATCAGTCCTTCCACTGTTGCAGTTGTCCATGTTTCTGACTCACAAACCCCACACCAGTAGTGAAATGCTTCCTCTTTCTGCTCCTTGCCACCAAAAAGTCAGAGCATGATAAGGCAAGTCAGTTCTGAAGTTTCTAGGTGAGACATTAGGAAGAACTTTTAAAAAGAGACAGACTGAAAGAGGAGGGTTAGAACTTCTGGGTCTTAAAAATGTTTGTCTGTCTGGCAGGCAATGTGCCAAAGCAATGTGTGCTCTGAGGCCATGTGTCAGCTGAAATTCGAGGGAGGTGGAAAGCTGATTCCAGCCGTAAGTGAACAGGACAAACACTTCCACCCTGCACAGGTTTTGTTTTCAAGCTATTGTGCAGTAGACACTTGAAAGCTGCTCAGTAGCTGCCTGTGAAGAACTGAAGGTGCTGGGATGATACAATCGATTGATTTTATTGGGCAAAGCCTCCCCTCTGAAGACACCTCTGAACACCAGAGTGAAGTGGCATTGCAGGGCAGATCTGAGTTGGGGCAGGCAGGGAGCAACTGGGCCAGAGCAGTAAGGTCACATATCTAAATTCAGGTGTTAATATGCAGCAAACAGAACAAGTAACAAGTTGAAAAATTACTATGGACACATTTAATCAGGGTAATTGGAAAGCCTTTTTTGGGAGTTTAGTTTGTATTGCCCAGCTCAGTGTAGAGAAATACTGAGTTCACAGTAGTATCAGTTTCAAGAATTGATAACACAGGGAGTGATTGCCTGGTTTTTACCAGCTCTCTGAGTGAATTTTTTCAAGTTAAAAGTAGCTGTTTCTGTTAAAAGAATAAACATTTAAACATTTAAGCATATGGGAGTTTTTACAAACTGTCAACAAAATTAAAATTAACAATAGGTTATTAAATTTTTGTCAACTGAGGTAACCTCAGGCTGCTGGTAATTTCTGTTCTAGAAAAGCTGGACTAATATGTTCTGGCCATAGAATGAGAGAAAAGACCCAGTCAAAACCAAACATTCCTGCCTCTACTAATTTTTAATATTCTATACAAAAGATCCATTAATAAATTTTGAGATTAAAGACTTAATTAATTGTCATACTAAATACTTAAATGTCTTCCATTTAAATATATATTTGTACTAATCTGTTTCTATCATAGGGTTCTTCTTTAGTAAAATTATGTTTTTCAACATTAGAGTTATTCATTAATGGTAAAATCATGAATATTTCTGCTCCAAATCTCCTAGGTTCTGTTTAGAAGGTGAACTCTCATCAGGAAATGGTACACTAATTTTTCATCCTGCTTAAAATGGAAATAAAATATTTCAGTTGGGTAGTAAACATATAGGTTACATTTGCAAGACATAGCTCACTTTCTTTCATGCTAAAACAATTCAGCTCAAAACTTCTTGCTGGTTCACCGGCAGAGCAAGATATTTATTACCATTGTAAATATATTTAGTACCTTCTTGATGTTACATGACCTCAGATTATTAAATTATTATCAAACATAATAGTAGCTTTCAATGAGCATAATAAGCTAAACATCTATAACAGTGCTACTGGTTACTGCAATATAATCTTCATTTTAAAAAGTGTAACCTGAATTTTTTAGGGATTCTTGTATGTTACATACTCAGAGAAGATGCATTTATAAAATTAATGCATGTATTGTTGAACTCTGTTCCTCTTTGGAATGCAAATTCCAGCTCGTGGTTCTAGGAAGTTCCAAGATAGCTGCAGATTAGGTGAAAAAAAAGTCAGATATTGATTCAGATTTGCTGTACCTGTAAGAAGCCCACTGCTGTCTGTAGCAGGTGATCTCTCAAAAGTTATGTTTTAATAAATTATCACATGGGTGTGCTCACAGCGATTCATTTTGCTATGAATTTTGAGATACTGTATTCAGAAGTGTGTGCA
This sequence comes from Muscicapa striata striata, assembly GCA_030060385.1. Taxonomy (NCBI): domain Eukaryota; kingdom Metazoa; phylum Chordata; class Aves; order Passeriformes; family Muscicapidae; genus Muscicapa; species Muscicapa striata. Next base: position 1,887,099 of record JAREIS010000078.1, read on the forward strand.
GCCTTTCTTTGAGACTTGGTGTTATATCTTCTCTCCCAATAGTGGTTTTATAATTATTTTCTTTTAGTAGGAAACCACCAAAATATTTGCCATTGCAAAATTTAGCAGAACAAACTTAATGTTTTGTGTCCAAAACACCATGGGGAAAATTTCAGGTTATAAAGATATGCATTTTTAAAAAGTACTAGCTTGTCTTTAAATACTCTTGCCACTGAAGAGGATGATCTTGGGGCTGCAAGCTGGTGTTTTTGTATAAGTAGGTGCCCTTGCACTGTGCTGATTGAAATTACTTTTTTCCATTGCAGTTTTTCACTTAGAACAATACTTTCAAACAAATGGCTTTTCTTCAGCACGTTTTACCCTCCATTCAGAGAGCAGTTTGGTCAGATGAAATATGCAACAGCTTTGTGAACCACCCTGCAGTGAACCATTAGTGAAAGAAGTAAAAACATTTAGACCCAAAGCCTAACTTCAAAATGGAGAGGAAGAAAAACCACTGAATCTTTGAGTCTTTATCAGATACAAAATATTTATTTTGCAGATGTGTTCTTTTCTGTGGCTTCAGATTCATTGGACGCAAGAGATGAATTTTTAAATTTTGAGTAAGCTGTTAATTAAGCAATTTCTTACACTAACTGCAAAGATCCCTGGAGAAATCCCAGTTCTTATGCAGAAATACATGTGAGATTAAAAACCAGTGATTGTGTATTTAGGGGGCCAGTGACAGCAGCGATGACGCTGTGTGTGCTGTGTGTTCATAGCTGTGCCACTTTCACAGAGAGTTTATTTTCTATGTTAGAATTGTAAAGTTCAGGAAGAAAACAGTGCCTCTTGTCAAAGAGGTTCTAGTGAAGACCATGCAATAATTAAAAGCTGATCTTTCTAGAGGGAATTTGAAAAAAATCATGCTGACTCTTTAACCTAGGGGTGCTGCAGCCACTGCAGGGGAAAAGGGAGGCCTAGGATAGATCCCCAGATGTTTAAGAAAATATTGGAGCAAGTCTAGAATAAAATAAGACAGCTGGATGGGGTGGGGTGAAATGCACTGACTCACGGGAGTTTGCAGGGGCCATCCTGGGTTTATGATTTTAGAGTAACTCAAGATAGAAGAGCTCTCAGAAACTCCTGAGGAGGAGTTTTCCTTGCTTCAGTGTCTGCAGTGCTCAGACAGCTGTATTTGCTGGTAAATCCAGTGATGCTGGAAAGTGAGAAGTAGAACTTTCGGGCAACGGGACGAAAAAAATTGCAATCTCCTATTTAAAGTCAGGAAATGTATAATGTAACTGGGATATATGTACGTGTATTAGGGCAGGAAAACAAAGAAAGAAAATGAGGAGACTTGGGGTTCCAGGTGGGCATTCTCACAGCCAGCCCATTGATCTGAGAGCTCTTGAGCTCATTATCTTCCTTTTCAGCTGAGCATAATCAGCGTTAGGCTTGTAAGTGAACGGAAATTCTGTAGTGCAGCACTGTGCATGAAATTCCTCTTGGCAGGCACTAAGTGCTTTGTGTGTGTGTGTAAGATTTGGGCCTTGCTTTATTTAGCAAGGCAGTTCAGTGCTTGCCAGCCTGCTTAGTGTACTGAAACTCTTGGAATTAAGCTCGTACGTGTTTCCCTGACTTGGGACTTAACCAGAAGTTTTGCATTTCAATGATAATTATTCTAAGGTTACTTGAGGCTTGATCAAGATTACTTGATCACTTTTTGTGCATGACAAGTTCCTTCTGGGCAGCTGGGATTGGGTAAGGCTTTTTCACTGCTATGTGATAACTGCATGACAGATGTAATTGTAATAATGCTTTTGTGTCTGTACTACAATCTGGTGAATATTTGGAATTTTCTATTTTTCTAGTAGAGGCAGGAAAAATCACAAGGAACAAAAGGATAAAAAGTGAAAAGAGTGTCAAAACTAGAACAGATTTTCCAGTTTACATTTTACATGGTTAACTATCTGGGGTCCAGATAATACAAGATCTGATTCAAAACTCCATTATCTCTAAAATTTAAAATAGCACCACTGAGGTCCTTCACATGGAAATTGTAGCTTAATCTTAGATAACAAAATCTCCAGTTGGTTTGGGGAGAGACTTTTAAAACCCTTCTCCTTTGGCTACTTTGGTGTTTCTTATAGGTATGTTCTGTATTCAGCTGCAAACTCCTGCTGTTTTATATTTCTATCTTACATTTGCCATAATATTTACCAATTACAGCTCTTATATTGTGTAAAATTGTGGGTACCCTGAGCAGAGGGGAATTCTGGAATATATAGAATTAATGATTTTTGATGACCTCTGACCCTTTGGATACCTGTAAATGACTGCTTGACCTTTTCTGTTACCTCTGACCACGGGGGTGACCTTTGAGCTCTGGATGACCTCTGACCTTCCAGCACTATTTTCAATCCATTCTGACCTTTCAGTGACCTTTGATCCTACAAGACCATTTGTCCTCTTGTGATGAGTGACCTGTGACCCAGGATGGCATCAAAACTTTGGGGATGGCCTTTGATTCCTGAATCTAATATCTAATCTAGTATGTTTTCTATTAGGATTCTGTTAGCATGTCCAGCTCCTTCACCAGGGCTGAGGTCTTGACTGTAAGAACATTGAAAATGCTAAGAAGAGCCAGAAGTGCTGTTTATCCTCCCAAAAATAGCTGGGAAAGCATCAGTGAGCAGAAACCAAACTGGTCTGGAATTGAAATCCAGCCTCGTACATTCTGTTTCTCCTCTCTACACAGGCAAGCAACACAGAAGATGCAGGAGGGGACAGACTCACATCACTAAGGTAGGATGAAAGCATTATTTGTTTCAACTGCTTAATGGAAACTTCTGATATCTCACAAAAAATTTGTATACTATACTCCTATAAGTATATGCTGTATACTTACTACTCTAAACCAACTGTAGTTACACTTGGTTTATTGGTGATTTGCTGGAGGAACAACCTAAAGAGTGAAACTTCTCAAAGTCTTAATGTAGATATGTATCAGCTGTAGACATGAATGTGGGCCACTGCCACTGGCTAGCTCCCAAAACAAATGTATTGTTGATTCCTGGATGGGTTGTTTGTGCAGAGTTTTTTTCTCAGTATTCCTCGAGCGTTTTACTTTGCCTGTAAATTCCTACAATCGTGGGTCATGTGTTGGTGTCACCTGAGTGGCCAGGAGGAACTGCCTGGTGTCAGGAAGCATTTAATGGATTTGCACTGGTGTGGAGTTGCACCAGTTGACAGAGATACAACCAGTAAATATATCAATAACTTGAAATCCTTCGCTGTGTTTCTGTCAGAAAGACTTGGCTTTTGAGAGACTGGCATTTCTCTAAGCAAGCAGCATTGTGTTATGCCCCAAGACTAGATTTCCTTGCACCATTTCTCTAGCAGACTTTTCTGACCATGAGGATATAGCTTAGAAAAAAATTTCTTAAAGGAATATTCCACCTATAAAACTTAGAACCACAGCAATGTCTTCTATCCCATTTCCATTTTGGAGTAAAAGTATATGGACTAAGCTAATAGCCAAGCCACTGGAAATCATGGTGCAATTCCAGACTTTAAGATATTGTGAGTTTTTTTTCAGAGACCAACCTTTTTGAATTCTCCAATGAAACAGTTGAGGAAAAGATGTTATGGTTCAGAATAATTTTATGTATTTCCCAGATACTTTATACTGCCAGATGCTGCTGAAGTATCCCTCTTAATATTCTGTTAGCTTTGCCAGTAATGCAGCAGATTAATAAACCACGTTAGGTGGGAAATAGCTTTTTGAGAGAACTAGGAAAGATAATTCAAGATTTTAAACAAAGCCATTGAAGCAGAAACAGGCTGGCATTTCCCAAAAGCTAATCAAATACTAGCAGAGCAGTGAGGGAGTGTAACACATCATTTAGAAGGCAAAAGTCAAGGGAGAAGATTTTAAAAGACTTTAAAAAACACTGTTTCCATTTGCCAGCTGACAGTATCTCCCAATGTCAAGCCTCTATCACTATAGAAATTACCAGGTCTTATTGAAACAATCATCTGTTCTGTGAGGCTTCTAATGGCTGTTATTGCTTAGGTCTGGTGGAGGACCAGCACATGCTCCTCAGTCACTGCTGGATCTTAGAAATTCTGGGTGTCTTATTTCTACAACAGCAACTGGCGATTGTTTTTTTTATGGTCACAATGAATTTGACTTCTTGCTGTCATACTGTGGATAAGTAATGGTTTGGATGTCCATCTGGGTTATAAAACAACTGAATTTCAGTAGCTGCAGTGAGAGGAGAAATAAAAATGAAAAAAAAAGTGCGTGTGAATGTTTTTATAAATGTTGGAGTGTATCATCAGGGAGGCTGTGACTGCTCAGCTTGAACTCTACTGGAGCTAGGGCACTCTTCTCAGGGATTTAAGGTCAAATCCCTGTGGATACAGAGTGGAATTAAAGCCAATTTTTCTGTCTGGTTTTTGTGCCATACACTTTGAATAAAAAAAATGTTTAATTCTTAAATATTTTTGGAAAATTCTTTTGCTATGATTTTATCTCCCAAACTGAAATTTCTGCAGAACCCTAAGTTCTGTATCCTTGAGACATCTAGATTCACATTTCTCGGAGAACTTAATGTTCATGGGTGTGTATTCTTCTACAACCAAGGTCTCGTGAAGGTCAGCAAAAGGCTTCCCCCCCCCCCCAGGAATTTCACTTGAATTTTTCACATTTTTGAAAGCAGTGCTTTATTATCTGTTTAAGAAGCATTGTCAAATGGGCTAATTGCCGATGTGCATTTCCTCACTTGTTTGTATTCATTTCAACAAAACTGAGTAAATGCTGTTGGTAAATATTCACTTTACAAGCCCTTAGGCCAGTCAATAAAGCTGTAACTCTACTCTGTTGAAGTGAAAATGCACAGTAATTTGTTTCTAGCAAAACAGGATGAACAAATCACTTGGCCATTTAATTTGAGGTAGTGTTTTGTCAGAGCATGGACTGGAGCACTTGAATAAAGTGAGCTGACCTCCAGCAAGCGGGGGCATTATTTACATTGAGCTCTACTGTTGGTCTAAAAAAATTATCCAGTGCCAAGGTCACTTCTGGAAACAGCTTTCAGATGTGACAATCTGCTCTCCAAAAGATGTGTACTGCACAAAGTCCAAAACCCATGAAGTAAGTATATAGGACAGAGAGCTGTAGCCTCAGTCTGTTGTGATGGGAATAAGTATTGCAGTCAAGAAGCCTGCTGAGTGTATTGTGAAGCCTCCTGATTCTGAACCAAAATGTTGATATTTGGTTGCCATAAAATCACCTTTCCTTAAGTCCAATCACAAGGAATTGCTGCCCAGTTTCTCAGTAAATACTTCAGTAAAGAACAATGCTCTCAAGAGTGCATGACTGGAAAAGAACAGGAAGTCTGCTTTAGCTTTCCCAAATTGATGGCTAATTCTGAGCTGAGAGCAAGGCTAGCTACCATGAACCTCCTTTCACATCCCTGACATGGAATATGTTCTTTGTTGCTTGGAATGCCTTTGTGCTGCTGCTTTTATAACACAAGCAGTGTCAGAGAAAACAGGGTGGTACTTCCCTTTTTTGGTTACTTCAGTCATATGCTTTTATATTCCAGAACTGAAACTTGTCCCAGTAATTTAACATTCATCAAATTCCTTTTAGCGTGGAAAAGTGAGGACACCTCACTGTTAGTGAGCAAGTTACAGACTTCCATGACTTAGTTTTGTGTACCAAGAGTTGTCTTCCATTTACTATTACATGCTGTTAAAGTAAATATCTTGCAGTATGATGCCACAAGATCCCATCACCTGATTTTCTGTTATGTTTCATAAAGGTTTAAGTTCAGGGCATATAAAAATCTCTCAGCTTAGGGATCAGATATACAGAAATGTATTTGATAGATGTCTACACTGTGCTTAGCAGGCAGTTTTAATCCCTGTATTAAGTTAGTTATTAAGGGCAAATAAAAGTGTCTCTCTTGGGGGACAGATTATTAGCATATATAGGAATCTCAAAATGCTGCAGGATATTTTTCTTTTGGGAAAAAAACAATCAGGGCAGATACATCCTGTTGGGCTTTGGTTTTAGTTACTGTTTTAATGTAAGAGCTAATTGTTAAATCCGATCAGATTTACCTGCTCTGCTGGCTAAATTTGAGGGTATCTGTGTCACTGTAACCGGGGTAGTGTCAGCAGGCTGGCTCTGCATGCTGCTAAATGCTGCTGAATCGAGCAAGCACAAGTAGCACTGTTGTTACAGGAAGCTGGTCTTTTGTGCTGCCTATTCCAATGCCAGAATACTAATGGAATACTTTTGGAAAGAGATGTGCAGAGTTACCAGAGCCCTTAAAGTACAAATTATTAGTGATACACAGCGGGCATACCTTGTCACATCTATCGAAGGTGTTTTTTTCAGAAACTGCCTAGGGATCAACAAACTAGCAGATCCACTAAGATAAGTCTGAAATGGATGAAGTGTATTTTGAAGGAAGGGATCACAAGGTTGATATTTCTCTTCCCTCCTTTGCTCACCAGATACTAATTTCATAAAATACTCAAAGGTGATGGCAATTAGTAGTGAAGACCAAAGATAGAAAAAGATAATTAGCAATGGCAAGTGTGTGAATAAGCTTTTCATGGTGTTTTTTTCCTCTGATCTGATATTTTGTCTCTTCACACTTTATGTTTTAAACTGCATTTTTTTTGTTTGTTTTTTTGTCTTTGAATTAGGAAGATTGACCAAGGTTTGGAAATCTGTAGTTAGACAGTAAGCTTGAGATACTCATGCCTCTTGCAGAACAATGGGACTACTTTTAGGGTTTTGCTTGTTTGTTTTATTTTGCTTTTTTTTTTTTTTTTTTTTTTTTTTTTTTTTTGGTCTTCTCACGTACAAAATATAGGAAATTAAAAATCTGGTTTTCAGATTTTCTTGGTAATAAGGTTGATGACGAAGTCTTATCAGTAAAAGCTCTTGGCTTTGCATTAGTCTCCCAAAACCAATTTTTGTGTTTTCTAGGTGAGAATGTTAGGAAAATTCACTGTTTTGTTTATTTGTCCACATGCATACTTGTGTACAGGGGATTACCTTGGTGTTAGCTGAAGGAGAATTCTACATGGAGCTTTCTTTCCTTTGGTTTTAAGAGGCTTTTTTTGCTGCTTGATATGAATTTAACCCAAGTGAACCTGGTTAAAGGGCAATACATCCATATTATTTCACTCTAGCTTGACTATATGAGCTTAATATTAATTCCCCATGGTGTGTCTGCTCAGCCTTACTGCAGAGTGATGGGGGATGTGGTGTGACACCACTGTGTTGGCTCCCTCACCTCTGTCTAGAATGACCTGTTGTCGTCACTATTACTACTACTCCACTGCTTACATTGACCTTTTGAAGTTTTGGGGCTTTGTTTGTTTGTTTTCGTTGTGTGGTGGTTTTGTTTTTCCCACAGCAATGTTTGTAACAGGATTTCTTTCTGTTTATACAATCAGGCTGGTCAAGAGAAAGCAAGTGCAGTCATTTTGGGCACTGCCTTTGGGTAAGGAGGGACAGATAGATCCAGGCAATGCAGACACAGTCACATCTTCTCTGACAGATGAATGATTACGGGGAATGTGATCCACTGTCCAGAGCCAGCTCAGCTCTGCTGGATAATGCCACAGGGAATGCCACAGGGAATTTTTAAAGGGATTTCAGTGGGGATGCAGACAATAATTATGGAACTACACTTTCTAAGCAAGCATTGTGCCAAAGGTCAAGCTCTCATTTCTAACTTTCACTGTTAGAAAGAATAGAAATTTATAAAAAATAAATTAGAAAGGAAAGAACTTTTGAGTATTTTCCAAACAAAAGAGAATAGTTTTCATCCAGTCTAGTAAAGTTAAATCCAGTAACAAGTGACACGTGCAAAATCCTTGGAAAGTGTTGCTGGAAATCACTGTAAATTGTAGCTCAGTGGATTCTTTTTCAGCTTTGAGACTTTGAGAGTAAAACTCCACAGGAGTTTTAGGTTACCAGATTTTAATCTGCAACTATAATTCTATGAATATCCCTCATTTTCCTTTAACAGCAGCCATTAAAATTTGCTAACATCCCACCTTTTCTTCAGAGAGCATGGCAGGCTGAGGAAATAGCAGTTTTCCAGAGTTTATGCCAAAGCAAAGTTTTACCTTAATTGTTGTCAAGCAGTTTATTTTTCTCAGAGCCATAAAGCAGGTGTCTGTATCTCAGCAGAACAGTGCCATGGTAAATTGAACGAGGCAGGCACTAATATATATCCCTGAGAGTTGAAATGCTTTGAGGATCATGAGTCATATCAGCTGTGTGGCTGGAGCTGAAGAAATAAAATTACAGAAACTGTTTTCCTATTAATATCTTCTGAAAATAGAATTTATGTAACTTAAGAGCTTTGGTAGTCTATGTAAAAAGTGAAGTCAGTCCTGTTTACACCAGGACTGTTTTGAGCTAGAAAATTCATAATTCCTCCAAAGGTTGAGATTGAACTTGCTTTACTTCATACTTAAAGTCTGTTTCTCCTGTCAAACAAACAGCAAGGTTTCATTGCTGGCATAGCTGTGCATCTGCCTAAACCTAGAATAACAGGGCTGCATCTCTGATCCAGCTGGTGACATATCTTGACTGGGAACTCAGTAGAATCACCTTGGGCAGCAGATACTTTAGGTGTGAAAGGTATAGAAAGCACCACAGGGAATCCTTATGTGGTGTGGCTGTCCTCAAGGAGGGTTCTTTCATCCAGTGTGCCAGAATCAATCAATACACTGGGCTGAGATATTTGGTTTTGTAGTCATTCTGCAGAATGGAGTGACAGGCATCACTCATTTCAGGATGCAAGCACAGCCTTTTATACAAAAAGGTAACAAAGAATGATACAGAAACAGGTGATTGGCTCACTCACTTATATAACAAAATTCACAGTGTGTATGTAGTGATCTGGGTCCAGCTCATTGTACTATCATTCACATATACAAATTTCCCTAAGAAATTTAGCTTTATAATTGTCTAAACTAACATGAGATCCTGTTTTCATTTTATCTGCTACCATGAAGTTATTATTTAACCTTATACTCTGTTAGAGTTTTGGCTTGAATCTATTTGAACAGTTAATTGTCAATGAAATAAGGATTTCCAGTATTCCATTCCTGGGGGCTCTTCATTGCTCTGCTGCTCCGGCACCTTGTTGTCATGGTTTCAAGACTGGCTCACAGTCCTTGTGAATGTTTTTGTGGATTTTTTAACATCACATGAAATCAATATAAACCCAGGGGTTTTCCTAACTGGAGTTAATTTGTAACTCTCATTTGCGTTTTATTTTTGCCAAGTGTAGCTGCTGATTGTGTTTCTATTCAGAAGTCTTTTATGACGGCATGCAACTTGCTAAGATAAAGTTGCGTTTTCTCTTAGCTCTTGATGGTTCCTATGGGATAGAATTCTGCTCCAGAGAAACCATAAGCCAGTTATGTCAATGAGGAAAAAAATTCCAGAGAATGGGTTCAAGAAGCACATTCCCACGTCAGAGCCCTTGTTGAGGAGAATAGATTTCAAACATTAAATTAGATTTCAAACTTTAAATTACGGGCTTGGATTCCTTTGGAACTTCAAATACCTTTGAGCCTTTTTTTTCTCTAAATTTTTCTTTCTTTTCTTTTTACTTCTTTTACGGTTGCTGAATCAAACAAAATCTGCCTGTGTTGTGAGAATTGCTAATTGGGCTTTTCAATTACCATAAAATTTGTCAGTGATTTATAAAGTGTGTTGCTGTTGTGTGCTGCAGTGATAGTGTAATTAAAGCAGATTCAAAATATATAAATAGCCAGCTCCTTCTGTGTGCCATTCCTCTAGGCTGTGTGTGGAGCAGCCCTTGGCTCCAGGGAGCAGGGTCGTTCTGATGTTGATGGCAGCACATTATGCCAGCATCAGCAGCTGAGGGGATGCAGCAGGGTACTGGGCTCTGCTTTTGGAGCTGTTCCTCAGCTTCAGAGGGAGTTAATGTCAAATCGTTCTTCACATAGGGAGACGATGAAAGGAAGTGTCTCAAAACTGATTTTATTTGCTGCTGAAACAAAGTTAGAGAGCAGAATTTTTCAACTACTTGTATTCATTTTAGCTTTCTACCCCAACTTTAGCATTTTTTCCTTTTTCATGACTCAGGCTGCATGGGAAAGGTGGTATGCCAAGATTCTTTCCTAAAACGAGAGCTGTCAATATGGAAGATTTTAGTTTTTATATTTTTGTTTAAATATTTTTAAACAGATATGGTCAAATATGTTTTTATTTTGCTTTGTGTGATTTGTTGTTCTGAGCAATATTGAAGACCTGTTGTCCATTGACTTTGTTGCACTTGCAGATACATCTTTTAAAATCGCCTAGCCTGGAAGATAACACACAATGAATTTTACATACTCCTTTCTCAGAAATGGCACTTAAGATCTGTGGTTTTCTTCTAGTGTGACATTAATGCTGTTTGTGGCACAGGAGGACTGTCAAGAGAATTCGGAAATTAGAGATATGAATCATCATGAAAACAGTGGTGATGTTATTTTCCAAGACTGATGGTCTGTGGTGTAACTCTGGACCAGATCTCGCTTTATTACTGAGAACAGAAATTCAGTGGGATGGGAAAGAAGTGCCCTGGTCCTCCTTGGTGATTTCTTTGATACCATAAGCCATTTAAATGTTTAATGCAGTTTAATTCTTTTGGAGTAATTCAGTAATTGAGAGTAATGGCACAAAAACTTATCTGGACAGGAGGATGAGAATGCCAGCTATTTATTGCAACAAATTTCAAAGCATTTCCAGAGAGGATGAACATGGCCAGAAAGTTGTTTCTGCTATTTCTCTCAGATTGCTGAATAGGGGATTCATCAGCCAATAAATTAATTACCAAGTTTCATGAAATGTTCTAAACCTAGAAGGGAATAGCTAGCAATATAGCAATTGAATATACTAGCAATGTAGTGCTGTACAAATATACAAAGCTTCTGATTTTGCCTTATATTTCATTAAATAATTAATCATTTGCTCTAGTATTTCAACTTCCCTGAATCCTCAGCATATTGGGTTGAGATGCTGTCTGTTTTGCTTTGGCTTTCTTGTGATCTGAAGATTGAATTATGGCTAACTTCAGTTAAGTAATTCAATTAAGTTTTTGGCAGTTTATGAAGTAATGAAATAATTTTGGTGGCTAACAAAAATAATACTTGGCATTGCTTTTTCACTGTATTACAGTACTGGACTTTTGTGATAAAATGTTTCTGGGGGTAATTAAAAGTATGAAGTCTAAAAGCTTTTGGTGTGACCAATGGGGATTGCTATGAAGGCCCTTTCTAATTAACAGGGCAACGTTTTGCTTTTTCTACTCAGGTGGTTTGGGGACAAAGTTTTTATTCTGTGGAGAAGGCTCAGAAAATTTTTGTTACTAAGTAAATGTCTCAATAACTTCTCACATACCACAGGCTTATGCCTGGATAGAATAAGGGAAAGCATTAGAAAAAGCCCAGATTCCTGGTGAATAAGAAAGAATACTTTCTTTCAATTTGACTTGTGCATGGAATATTTTAAGTTTTTTGGTATTTATGTTTTTTTTTTTTTTTTTTTTTGGCGTTTTATATAGTCTATAATTCTGAGAAACAGCTGTGGAACTTTTCTTGCATATGGCCAGTACTGTAAATTAATTAGAAACTGTGCCCTTACTATCATCATCCAACATCTGAGTCCTGCCTGTGCACTGCAATGGAGCTGGTTGCTGTGTTAAGTAACACCTGTAATGGTGGACATGTATACACTAAAATACCCTTTCCAGTTTGTTGGCAACAGGAAGAAAATTTGGATTTGGTTTAGAAGGACAATTCTGTGCACCGCTTGGATTCTGATAATGTTAGTGCTCAGTGGTCTTTCCTTGGGTCACACTGAGAGGAAGGAAATGTGGGCTGGAGGCTCCAAAGTGGCACCTGGACCATAGGTGGGCAGGGCAGACACATCCCTGGCAGTGCAGCTGTGGCTGAGGGAGGCTCTGGGTGTGTGCATGGTGAATGCAGGGCTGGATCTGAAAGGGGCTCAGACCTCATGGCCAGGGCAGGAGGGGCACCAAGGCATTCAGCTGTGACACCTGGCTCAGAATGCCTTGTGTGTGGAGGGTGAGTGATGTATCTTGGTTCATCTGCAATTCAGTACTTAGGGTTAGTGTTTTTCTTCATTGCTGCTTATTATTTTCCCTGATATTCTGTTGATTTCTGTATGAAACACTGACATTCATTTACCACCACATTTCCCAAGGAATGTTCCATTTTCATTCAGGGCTTCCCAAAGCTTTGGCATTTTTGCATCATACACATTGCATGTACTGTTCTTCCAAGTAATATAGCGATATAAGTGAAATAAGAGTCTCTCTCAAAACTAATGATGATTTATTTTGCATTTCCTATATTAGGGGTTCATGAGGAATAACTTCTTAAAAAAACAATCCAAACCAAAACTTCACACTGCTACTACTTCACACTATAACTGCCATAAAAGTGAACTTTCTGAAGTTCTGTTTTGATTTTATTGCAATATGTTGAATTGGATATATCAGCAGGGGAGTTTTTCTTCCTAGATTTGAAGTCCAGTAGTTTTCCAGACAAATAGCATATTCCTGAGTTATTGGAAAATTCATGTGGAGCAACTTCACATTGGCCAACTTTGCATGTCACCTCTGATGTTTCTGTTGATTGGCAAAAATGGCTGTTATGAGATTTCTATTTTCTGTTCTATTATTTCTACTTCTTTTGACTCTTTCTCTGTAAAACACTACATCTAGTTGCCTGAAAGTGGGAGACTAAATATTAAAAGGAAAAGACAGTGATTACATTGAGTGCAGGCAAACATCCAATCATGCTGCTGTTTAAAATACATAATGATATATAAGTTGCTTTTGTTTTGCTAAGATGATTTTGAGAAATATTTTTATCTCTGAGAAGAATGATAAGTGGATAATTTATTCTTTTGTGAGCACAAATGAACAAATGCATTTTGTATTTTTTATCTTGGCAGTTCTGTGAAGCAGAAAATACAGGATTGCAATCTTGACGTTCAGATTCAGTGTGGAAAAACCTAAGGTGTCTTCAGAGAAAGTTCTGAAAAGTTTGCTACTTATGCTTCTGACTTGGTTATTCTAGAGAATGTAGTAAAGTGGTCACAGGAAAGACAATATCCTCACTGAAATTTAGTCCATAGGTTTATTTTTGTTGGCTTATGACTATTTTATATTTCTTTACAAAATAAAGTCTGAGAAAAATGTTTTAGTTAAGCCCTTACAGTTGCCAGCTTTCATCCTTTACCATTTGTAAGTTTAGTGACATTTAGTGACAGAGAATCTTATTAGAACTGCGTACTGCAGATATTTTCTCATGGGTAATTCTTTCCAGTAAAATCCTCAATGTGCCAAAATATTGCTTTTTTAAATGCTCCTCCCTTAAAAAATCAAATCTGTGACTCCTTCACCACCTGTCCTGAAGAGAATTGACAGAGGTTTTCAGAGCAGTAGCCAGAATGCCTTTCTCTCCCCCAGTCATGTTTTGAATTCACTATATGGTATTTCTTCTTAATTCTTTGATGTGGAAAGTTTACTACTTTTTTTTCAAAATTACAATTTTGTATAAAACGTGCTTCCATTTTTCTCACCTGTTCGAAAACTGCATCCCTTCATAGTCTACAGCATCTTTTGGGAATGGTCTGCATCACGGCTTCTAGTTTTTCTTGTGGGTTTCATTTCAAAGGATTTGTTCAGATAAGCAAGGACTACCCTGAGAGGTGGCAGCAGTTTTAAAGAAGCTGTATATAATTAAAATGGTAAAAAGGATAATTTGCTGCAATGATATTTGAGAATATTTTAAGCCCTCAGTCTGGTCACATCTGAGCACCTGGGCAGACCATGGAAGATTTTACCAGGCTTGTAAAAGTGTAATGTGGCTCTGCTGGGAAAGCAGATGGTGCAGGAACATGGTGGGTGGGCTCCTGGATAGTATCCACCCAAAGCACTCAGCCCCAGGTGTCACAGAGCTCTAGGGAAAACACAGGGTGGTTTTGCAGTGATCCTGGTAGATATTTTTGGGCTGACAGGTAAGGGCCAAGTTTACACCTTCTGCCAGGGCTAAGATAAGGTCAAGGAAGGGTTGCAGGAGCCAGAGGTACATCAAACTTACAGGTTCTCTAAGCACACAGGCTCCAGGATGGGAGGAAGTAACCTTGTCCTGCAATTTAGTATGGGATGGACAACTTGTTTAGTTTCCTGTCAGTGGAACTGAAAGCTATGAGGCAGGTTAATGAAATTACTATGAAGTGGTCACCAAGGAAATATGAGCTTCTTATCACTTCATTCTCCCTCTTTAAATTAGATTCATCTGTCCATTTCAGTCTTTTTCCAATAAGTTTGCTAAGATTGATGACAAAACAAGCTTAATTTTAAAATACACCTTGAAAGCAGAAAGGCATTTTTCTTATTATATATTTATGGATTGTGTCCCTACTTGATTTACGGGAGATTTTTGTTCTAAATGTTTCTGTTCTATGTGTCTACTTGTCTACTGCAGTCTGACAACTGGAACTGCTGTGAAATGTAAGGAAAAGGACAGTTTAGGATTAGCGAAGCTAATAAGTTAGGAGCTGATTAAATACTGACAAAAGGACCCCTCTCTGGGCTCTGGCCTCACTACAGCAAAGTAAAAAGTGCCTATGGTTGTGTTAACCATTTTAAAATTAACTTTATCTACCCACCTTATCAGAGTTGAAGCAGTGACGGCAGCAGATGTGGTTGCAAGTTTCCAGGAGAGGTATGCTAGAAATACTTGGAAATAGCCAAATTATAAACCCTTATGTTTACTTTTTGTGTTTTACTGTAAAAATCGACTTCTTGTGTCAGTCTACAAATATTTTCATATTAATTCAGTGAAAAGTCAAACATGCACCAATATCATCATTTTCTCTGCTTCACAATCCTCCTGTTAAATTTGAAAGCAGCACTCTGACAATGCTTCAGAGGGTGGTGAATTTTGTTTTCAAGAAAGCGAATTACTTATATGTTGTTTATTTTATTAGCAGTAGTCTCTCCCAGTTCAATTTTAAGTTGGCCAAAATATATTAGCTCTTTGTAGCCTGGACATGAGACAGAGATATTCATGTTTATCTGAAAGTGAGTACTCGTATGAATACCCACACCTAGATAACATATTTTTATGAGAAAGTTGCCATTTTTGCTTAACTTTAGGGTGAACATTTGAGACATTTGATGCTTCAGCTGTATTTTGTCACCTGAAATGTAATGGAATACCCCTAATGTCCATCTTACCTGCCCAGTCAGCATTGGCACCTGGGCTGGTCACTGGCTGTTGCTTTTCTCCCTCTGTCCTTCAAATAAGAAAGTTCAGGAAATTTTAAATTCTCATGAGGAGATGGCGATTCTGTTGCTAAATAGCCAGATATTTCAAATTTCTATTTATCTTTCTTTTTCACTGCACAGGAGCTCTGGGCTCTTTCTAATGTCTCCTTTCATATCCTGACATAGGTGACAAGGTTAGATTTATCGGTCTGTATCTATCTTGGACTTCTTGTTTTGGGTGTTTTTAATGTCATTATATCTTGCTGGTCAGGACAAAAATAGGGTTTTTTGACAGAGACATTCTTTCTCATGTTCCTTCTGACTAGGAAGGAACGGTTTTATTAGGGAGGGAGATGGTTTAATTCTCTTTTTTGCCTAATTTGAGAGATGACATTGAAATTTCTAAGCACTGCTTAGTTCTGGGATTTGTTATACTGTTGTTCCTTATGTTAAATACTGGCATTTAGACATATGTCAATACCTTCAGTTTATTTGCAGCTTTGTGTATGTTAAGATGGAGATAATACTTCTGCTTTTAGTGAAGCCTTAAAAAATTGTTTAGGTGTTCAAGCCATGTTTTACTGCAACATCTTATGCTGTTAACATTGCTGTGGTTAGCTGAAGTACAAATTCCATGAAGAACAATAGCAAGTTCACTCCTCAGGCACTGGTTCAACCCCTCACAGGATCAGTGCATCAATTCACACTGGAAGTGTGATCTAGGTGGCCAAAAACGTGAGCAATCTCCTCTTTTCTCTGCATTATCTTCAAGGAGTTCAGAAACCAGTGCCCTGGGGAACCCCTGGGTGAGTAATTGTTCTGCTGAAACAGAGGTGTACCATTATTTCTCATGGCCCACCTGAGCTGGGGGGCAAACACTGCATGTTTTACTGCTGGGCTCAATGCCTTACTCTGCCTGGCCACTGCCCTTCAGAGAGGGCAAGGCAGTGGTGGGGAGGAACCCTGGGTTACTTCTACTGGTTGGCTTTTGAACCAGTTGGAAAATGCAGGAAATAAAATTTTTAGAGACAAGGTTTGAGCTGTTATAGTCCCTGCTTCTCAGAGTCTGAGGTCCTTTTGGTGAGTGTTTCCTCTGGGAGAAAGTCACTCATATGAGAAACAGACTGGACAAATGGAAAGATTTCTGGTATGCCTATTTTTAGGCAATTTCCTATCCAGATTAAGGCAATATTTTGTCTGGTTTTCTTAAGAGTTAAAAATAATTTCTCCATGGCATGGTTGTCCCTCAGCAAAGACTCTTTCTGTACTCTTTCTGTACTGTTCCAAGCTCAAGGAGTTCACAACCTACTGAAAGTTTCTTAAGTGGTATCTAGAGCCAAGGCAATAAAACAAATTCTCATTAAAAAAAACCAAACAAACAGACGTGTAATAACACAGTGAGGCAGGAATGTCTGATATAGATGTCTGTCAGTTGGGGCTGTTAAATCACACTTGATACCAAAAGGGGCCCAAAGTCACTGAATTAATGAGAATCATCTCAATATCATCAGGCCACACACTCAGAAAATAAGTGCCCCTCACTGGGCCAGGCTCATGAGTGGCAATGGTTTACCCATGCACATTATTCTGACTTCCTGCCAATGCAATTTCAAGGAATATTTAGTACATGCTATCAAGTACTGTATTTCTGTCTTGCTTAAAAAGGAAACATAGAGGCAAACTTAATTTAGCTTATGAATTGCTCAAGACAAGAAATGAAAATGACATCCCAGCCTGCAAATAACTAAATAGAAAACAGGAAGCTGAAGCCACAGAAGGTGTCAGCACCTTCAGATGAGCCTGCATAGAGGGATCCATAAACCCATGGTTAGTTGTGGGCTGCTTTGCTGAAGGGTTGAGGTGCCTCAGATACATTTGTTGTCTCACTTATCATGAGATATTCCATAGAAACCAAAAGAAAAATTTGTGGTGTGATTTTCTTTAAAGAGAGGGTTCAACATTGCCATGTGAGGGTTTTTTTTCTATAATATTGAATATGGCAATAACTACAAAGATTCTCAAAAGAAACAAGACTGAGAAGGTAGATATGTATACTCTTCAAAAAAATCTAAATGCATTGAAATATCGTTGTATATTTCAGTATGGTGTGTGGGATGTAATAAGCAGATTAATACCTAAGAATTAAACTAAAATAAATTAAAATTTGGGGCCAAAATAAATAAATAAAAGCACCCAAACTTACAGACTTGAATCCTGTCAAAGCTAGAACTGCCAAAAATCTATTACTCATACATACATTTTATCTGTACATTACTTTTTTTTTGAGCGTTTGCTAATCTTTGATTCTTTTCTTGATTTGAACATGAGGCAAATTGAATTATGAATCCTGACATAAGAACTCTTCTCATTTCCTCGACCCATTTTTCAGTACTGCCTTGGATTAGCAGTGGTTTTTTAAATCTGCTTACTTCACTGTAAATCTCACTCTTTCTTGAGATGAGGTGGATATAAGTTGATTGAATCATAATTCACAAGATGTAAAATTAACAAACTATAATTTGTTTCTTTAATATTTGGTATACAACGGAACCCTCAATTGGTCTATAATAAATATAAGATAAGGAAAAATGTATACCTGTACACATTTTGTCCTGGCTTGTCCTCAAACAATGCATGATTTCTAGTTTTGTGGAAACTAAAATACCGTCAAGGCATGTGTTTTTTTACTGAGAAACACATGTGCTGGAACTGAACAACAAATAATTCAAGTTGGGATAGTTCCTTTTTGCTGTTTTATGCTCCTTTTCTATTGATTTCTGAACACTTCAGTGTATAGCCAGGTGCATTTCTCAGACACAGCAGCCTATGCAGGGGACTAATGGAAAAATCAAAACTGGTAGTGATGGCATGGGAGAGTCTTTTCCCTGGAAATAGAAGGGCACAACTTCTGAACTTCTGTATGAATTGTATTTATGGGTGGTACTTTTGCACAAAGAACACAAGAAAAACAAGCTGGTGTCAACAAATACTTCTCTAGTTATTGTAAACATTTAGTACATACACTTGCACTCCTATATTTACAAAGAAATTAAGTCAATTAAGGGCCAGAATGTAAATATGTAAAGATCAAATTCAAAAAAGCTGGTTTTTAGAAACTGCGAAGAAGAAGAAATTTCCCAAATAGTTTAGCAAGGTTTGTTTTACTTGGCAGAGGGAGCTGTTCTAAAGAGTGTTTATTGTTTTGTCTCATGGTAGAATTGGTGAGACTGTATGACAGTCACTATTCTGGCTTCCACTTAAAGGATAAAAAATTTACTTTCTCTGTGGTACTGCTAATTGAGAATGAGACACTTTTTTGGAGTGTTTCACATTTTAAATACAGTGGTGGTTTTTCTTCTCCACAAAAGAAAGTGGTTTATTTCTGGTGTCATATTTCAGGTTCTCTGGTGCAGATATAAGAACTAACAAAATGAGTGGTTAATGCAAGACTATCACAAGGTATGAGTGAAATATAAGTAAAGCCTGATTTTATTAGGTCAGCCAGGGATTAATGACTCCAGTACAACTGCAAAGGTCTCAAGATGTCAATACTTATTCTTTTTTTAAACAATGACAAGAGGGAAAAAAACCCAACAGCAAACCATTAAAGACAGTACTGCTGCAGTTCAAATGCTTATCTTCGTCTCTTTTTAAGGAGAGGCGTTGCGGATCAACTTGAAAGTGTGCAAAATAAATATCTGCATAATTCTGATGTAGATTTAGACAACTGAGATATTCTAGGGGTTCCATTATTTTGCTTTGTTATTAAGTTCAGCATAAACCCTAACATCTGAGTTAGGTGACAACAGGACGTCCTTGGTATGTGTCCTTATTGTTTAGAAAATCTCAGATTATTTTGGCACTCATCATGAATATTGATGTGCCAGAGAGTTGACCCTACTACTCCCCCTATAGCATTTATCTCCACTGATCAGCAGCACAATTATTTTCCTAGATTTTATCAAATACAGCTGGATAGAAAATTATTGCCTTGTGCTTGGAGAGCTTTTCAAGCTCTGAAGTACTAAAAAAGCTTTGGTGATCCCTTGAGGTCTTCTATTTGGTACATGAAGTCTATTAAAATAATTCCTTTTTGTTGAGAATGTGATGTCTGTTGTGAGGTACCTTCATGCAGTCACAGAACAGTTCAGGTTGGAAAAGACTTTTAAAGATCATCCAGTCCAACCATTTACCCAGCACTGCCAAGTCCACCACCAACCCATGTCTCTAATCACCACACCTGCACATCTTTCAAATATCTCCAAAATGGTGGCCCCACCACTGCCCTGGGCAGCCTGTGCCACTGCTTGAAAACCCTTTCTGTGAAGAAATTCTTCCTAATATCCAATCTAAATCTCACCCGGGGCAACTGGAGGTTTTTTCCTCTTGCCCTATCACTTGTTACTTGAGAGAAGGGACTGAGCCCCCCTGGTTATGCCCTCCATTCGAGGAGCTGTAGAGAGCCATAAGGTCCCCCCTGAACCTTCTTTTCTCCAGGTGAAACAGCCCCAGCTCTCCCTGGTCCTGCTGGCCATGCTGTTTCTGATACAAGCCAGGTTGCCCCTGGACTTCTTGGCCACCTGGGCACACACTGGCTCACAGAGAACCACTTTCTGAGGATGTTTGCTCTCAGGATGTGTTAGGACTATGGTGTGCATGGTGCACTATAGAAGGTGACTTCTTTCAACGTTTTCCAAAGTACCACTGAAAAATGTTGCATGTTTAGAATCCAAAACCTTAAAGATAGATGAACAGATTTGAAAATTTAGCTCATCTATGAGCTAAATTAATAAATTTTATATCATCTGTTGTGAAGCTCTTTGATCCTAAAGGTACTCAACACCTGAATAATTTTCTATCCTGAACTCACTTATATGCTCCAGTGATGCAAAACTCAATGAGAAATACATTGTAGTCCAGCTTCAGTGATGTAGCACTGGTCCTACTGGTGATCATGGTAGCTTTTAATGAAAAATTAGGTAAGAAGTAAATGGAATAGAACTCTGAAGTTCTGCTTTATCAGTGGGGTTAAAAATAAGAATATCAAAAGGCAGGGAGAATACCTGTAAGAAATATAACAATATCTCTATGTATGTCTGTACATATAAATAAAAGAATCTTAGGGGGATTTCATGGTTGTTGTTGTTGTTTTTAATCGGGTACCAAAAATACTCTGATGAATTTCCAGAATAGTGAAATAATTTTGGTAATTTTCTTGCAGTCTTAGGAACTTGCATTCTGTTTTCACTTGGCATTATGCTTTTAGGTGTTTTATTTCATGCTGTTGAAAAAATTGCTTTATATTGCACTCTGTTAGAATGCCACCTATGTTCCTTTTAAAAAGTGCATATTCTACTTTTTATATATTTCATCTGATGAGTGATATCTCAAGTAATGCTGAAAAAAAATCCTCCTAGTCAATTTTTGCCTTTTATTGCATTTATAGTAATAGTGGTTGTCAAGATATGATACGGGTCACAAATTTTGCAACCAAATCTGTGCTAAAAAAACCCTAATTTTTTTAAAGAGCTTTTATGAGGCTTTGAAATTCTTGGGAATCAATTGACCTAAGTCTCGAAAATGTGAAAAGTAGTAAAACCTCTAATATTCATATTAATGAGACATAAATTGCACAATAGATCTTGCATCTGTTGGTTTGACAAAGCAGCTGCTGCTTCGGCCTCTGTTGCCCACTCTGAAGCAATGGCAGGACTTCCCTTAGTGCAGGATGTGCTGTTGTGTTCTTCCCCCAGTATTTGGGGCTAGTCAGCTCTTATAGACAGAAACAAGACTCTCCTAACACAAAGAAAATGTATGCTGCTGCTCAGTTCTGAAAGTTCATAAATGTTTTGGGCAAGTACTCACTTGAAAGCCAAAATAATAAAATGCAAGTACAGTCTTGTTCTCTCTGAATTGCTCCCTGTTCACTTCCCCAGATATATTAGGGCATTTTTCTGGTATATCAGCTGTCATTTATTAGTGGTGTATAGTAAAAGAGGAAAACAATAATTCTGGAGATGCTTTTTCCTGTGGTTTTCCTATTATATTTCAAGCCATATTTCAGGTGTAGTTGAATGAATAGTTTCAGGATAAGAAATTGCTTTAAAACTTTCCCATTTTCCTCCTAAGTGCACAAATGTTTCTCTATCAGTTTCTGTCTGCCTCCTCCATAAAGACACTGCCTGTGTCTCTGGATTTCTTGCTTGCACAGAACTGTGTGTTCCTGTAACAGGTCTGCTGTGGGTGGCAAAAGGAAAACCTGTTTCTGACCTGGAGATACTGGGCAGTGAGGAGGTGATAAAAATGAATGCCTGTCTTTCATGGAGCTATTACCATCCTTTAGCTTCTACTAAGGGAACTTTAAAATAGAAATAATTATTTTAGTTTGCATAGTGACAGGATTTTAAGAAGAAGTGTAAGTGCCCCAAAGCAGAACAGAGCAGGAAAAAAAAAAAAAAAAAAAAAAAAGATTTAATACATTAAATATATAAATCTCTTCTTCCCACAGGTTTTTGTGCAGATTGTCTTGGGGTAGTGCCAGGTACCTGCAGGTGCAGAAGGTCTTCCCTTAGTCCTCATTCCCTTCAAGCAGCTTTCAAACTCACCACTTTTTGAACTCTAAAAGTACATTGCTTTTTCCCTCTCACCAGATGAGGTAGGAAGGCTTTGCCAGCCAACTAGAAAGCCTGTTGCTTGAAATGTTTTAGAACACTTTGTCTTACCTAGTAAGATACAGCCAGCTGAAGAAGATGTACAAGTTATAGCAAGTCTCAGAAGTGTTGCTGATTGCCAGTGCTTTGCCCTGTGGAGGGAGGTGAAGCAGCTCTGTGGTGTTGCTATAGAAGCTGCAGTTCCTGAGCATCACCCTGAGAGATACAAGAGCCAGGAAGGCTAGTGCAGAGACAGTGATTAATGCTGCTGTGTTTGTAAACTGATTCCTCATTGATCTGAAGGAAGCCTCAGGAGGTCATCTAATTTGTAATTCTGCCTGAAGGAAGGGTAAACTCCACTTAAACCATTCTTTACAGACATTTGTCTAACCTGATCTCCCCACCAGAGATGGAGAGTGAGCAACATCCCATAGGATTTACTCCAGCAGTTAGCTAATTTCTCTCTCTCTTTGATCTTCAGCTACATATTGCCTTTTGTCATGTCATAGTTCCTTAGCCCTTGTGATGTCCTTATTTGTAAGGCCTGAACTGAAAGTAAAACAGGGTGATTTGGACCTCCTAGATTAATTTAAAGTGTGAATGTGAGGACCAAAAGAAAAGACTCACTTCTTTGGTTTAATATTAACTGAATGAGCTCTGCTATTGTATGGAATGGGTTAAATAGAACTACTGCACTTTCAACTACCTAAAGAAAAATGAACAAATTCTGTTTCTGAAGCACATCGTGATGAATAATTTAGGGACTCTGGGGCTGCATAGTGTACATAAAGGTATTACAGAGCATAGTATATCATTAACATGTATAGAGGTTCTCTGTAATTTGAAGTAGAAAATATATAAAGTATCCTAGCAGGAAATTATGTGTGCTTCATGGAAATTTTCTTTCTGAGAATTAGTGTCTTTGTCATAATGAGAGATCAAAACTCTAATGTGAAGTCTGTGTTTCAATAAAATTAATGGAGCCCATCACTATGACTTGAGAAAGCAGCTCCTGGTGCTCTGACAGTGTAGTGGTCATAAATAAGCTGGATCAATTTCCCCACAGAACATCTAGACAGGCAGAACAAGTCTGCATTGCAGCACCTGGCAGCCTGGAGTATGCTGGGCATGCTGGAGTGAGGGGCCAGGCAGCAGCCCTGCTCTGGTTCTGTGAGATGTGCCTGCACACATTGCAGGTGGGATGCAGCGCTTGATGCATAGAGCTACACAGCTTGGGGCCTGAGCAGCATCAGCTGCTCTGCCACAGCCCACTGTGGGTGTGCTGGACACAGCTTGCTGTAACTTGGAGTGTTTTCAAACCATGCTGCTTATGGCTTCATTATTTTAAACAAATGTTTGCTTGAAAATATTTGTATTTGTTGATAAGTAAATCAGATTTGTGTTCCTCAATGCTTGTTGCTTATAAGAGTGTTATGCTAAGGTTTTTTGTAGGGGTTGGGAAGATGAGTCAAGGTTTTTCATAAGGGAAGGTTAAGACACGTGATTCATCCATCTCATGTGTAATATAGAGTGAAAATTCGTATGATACAGCAGGTAGGAAGAGCATCTCATTTGTTTAACTCCTTGGGAATAAACCATTCACCAACACTTCTGACCTTCATCAGTCAAAACTAAACTTTCATCCTGAGCTGGTTCTCACCTTATGGCCTTTATATTAATTGATATATGCTGAATTTGACCTTCAAGCATCTTTATGCACATAGTATTATTCAATGCTACTGAGTTCCACTAGAATTCTAACGAATACTGTAAAATTACCTGCAAAATGATGTTGGTCCTGAAGGTTATTGCAATCAGTCAGAATATTAAACCTAGTGCCGCTGAGTTCTGGTGCCAGTTTTAAATCTTTGATGCATTTAATGGTGAATATTAGAAAAACTGGATGTACATTCATAGCTATTTTTGTGAAATCCTCTTGTCAGCCTATGCAATGGACTGACTAGAAGAATACAATTTCAGTGGTAACCTGGACTTAATACTACTTCCCATGTCACTGATCTAAATCAAGAGCTATATGCAGATGAAAATAATAATCTAGGATTTCTGTGCAAATCACTGTATAAATATCTGTTTAATAACCTGCTGAGGGTGAGTATTGGCTGCTTTGTGCTATCTCTGTTGAAAAGCACTGGGCTTTTTCTTTTGTGTGACAAAGTTGCTGTGGAAAAAGTTTGACACACCTTTGCCTTATCCTCCAGAAGAAGTATCTACTTGTTTCAGTGGTGTGGTAAGACAAGGACAAGACCTCAGGGCATGACTTTCCCCACCATGGGTGACGAACACATTCATTGAACACACTTTTATATCAGGATGCCTTAAGAAAGCAGAACAGCAGCAGAGCTCCTGAACAACTCTTTCAGTTCTAGGTCATCTCCAGCCAGAGGATGACTTGGCTATGTTTCTGTTCAGCAATGTGTGTCTTTGAGCTTGACTGTGCCTTGTAAAAAGAATGAGAGGCTGACTGAAAAGTCCAGCTTTATGCAGATTGCATTTGGTGAAGAGATTAGTCGCTAACTCCCCAGTTAATTTTTCTTTACTAAGATCATTGAAGCATTTCTGTAGTGTTTAGTTTTGGGGAATGGGATTCATTAGGGCAATTGGGTGTCACTAAACCAAGGAATGCCTCCAATCCCCTTATCCTCCCTTGTGTTGAATTATGGTACAAACCAGGGCAGTTTAACAGGAGAGGTCAGGAATGATTAGATCTCTGTAGCCCAGAGTTTGGGGCAAACTCTTTGGAATTGAACAGCTGAGGTTCATATTCACACTTCAGGACAAACATCATACTGTGGTTCCTGGTATAGTTTGTGCGTGACTTATGGAAATGGTAGGATGTTGAGAGGCTGAAAAGAGAGGGAGAGATTAAGCATCTCTTATCTTCCTTTTCCTTGCAAATCCCTGCATGGACTGTTTTGTAATTTTTCTCTTTAAAAAAATCTGCAAATGGAAATGTTTTATTTTGAATAAAAATAGGTACTCTGTTGGTACTTTTCACTTCTTTTTTCATCAGTTTGTCACTGATGACTAAGTGATGGAGTTCTGGAAAGTGTGGTTTTGGTTTAGCACTAGAAACTCATGCAAGGTTTTTTCTCTTAAGCAGGTAGCATCAAGGCATAATTTATTTCTGTCCCCTGGTTTCATCTGCCCATCTGTCCTATCTGTTTAGCCTCTATCATTGCAGAAATGAATTTTTTCCCAAACATCGATCATGCCAGAATTTCTGCTTCTGTTTTAGACTGAAAGCCTACAACATCTGCAAATTAGAGCTGGCAATAGGAGAGATTGAATTAAAATGAAAATCTCTCTGTGGCTGATGTAAATCACATCATCTGATGTAAATTCCCATCTGAGGTAGTTGCACATGAAAAAGTCTTTACACCATTCTGTTAATAAATGACTTGTTTTTTGAAGTCAAACTGGTTTTGATCACATCCAGAAAGGAAAATGGGTACCAAAAAAAAGTTTTTAATTTTATCGTGATTCTAATTTTAATATGAATTCTTATCAGTCACTGTTGTAACTATTTCTAATTGTTCCAGACTCACAGTGGTTGTTATAAACTGTACTCCATAGAATGTTCTCAACCCTAGAGTACTAGCAAACTACCAGAAGATCAAAATAGGTAGACACAAAAAAAGTCAGGTTTTCATAGAATTTGCATTAGTTTTATCATGATTTGATGAATATAAGAATAGCATTCATAATTATACAGCCAACTGATCATTTTCAGATACAGAAATGCAATTTGATGAATATAAAAAGGAGAAATGCAGACTGTGTTTTTCTGTTTGCATATGTTGCTGTTTGCGTATCTATTTCCTGGGATTTAGTCCTCACTGGGATGCTGAGGTTAAAGAGCAGTCCCTGGGCTTGGCTCCATAGCTGGAATTTCCAGATAGCTTTTTGTGCTCGAGCATCAATTCAATGAAAAAGATGGTGTAACGTCCCTGATTTTTTTGAATGGAATGCAAAACAAATCAAGTGTATTTACCAGCCCAAACCTCTGCCTTGGAATAATTAGTTTTGTAAATTTTCATAGATCTGACAGCCTATTTTTAGATATTGCTGGAAAAGATGTTAAGCATGGCAGTGTCTTCACACTGCACAGTAAGAATGGGTCACTCACAAGATGTCTCATCTAAACAGTTTGGTTAGCAGGACTTTATTACAGGTTTTGGAGGGGAAAAAAAGGATTTCTGTGTCTTATAAATACTAGAAAGATAAATTACCTTGGCTCTTATCAGTACTTTTTATTCTAGTCAAATGTTTCTGTTATCATAATTAATTCATTCTCTGCTTACAGGAAACTTATCAAGATTCTGTCTTTTCACTTCTCTGTCTTCTCTTTTTCAAGTTCAACACCAGACTGATTCCCCTCTCCCCTGTTTTCTTTCAGTGCCTCTTCCCATCACACTTGACCAATTCAGGTTCTGTCAGCCTTCTTGACAGCCATGACCTGAGGTACTTGTGCTCTTTGTGATATTTAGATGGGCTTAATTTCTGCTCGCACTCAACAATGCATTAACTTTTAATTTTTATTTTTTTTTCAGATGTAAGAGCAGTGTTGTTTCTCTCTCTCACTCACTTTTTTTTTTTTTTTTTTTTTTTGTCTTGTCCTTTGCCTGGTTCTGATTCCACAAGTCAAAAGGCTTGTTAACATGCATGGTGTGTGGAACAAGGGGAGCTTTAGCAGGTTACTGACCTGGCATCAGTAAACCAGAGAGCATCAGCATCTCCCTGCCAGGCAGTCACCTTTCTTTGGTCTCCTTCAGTTTTCTTGGACTGATTTTTAAAAAAGCAGCACCACTTTTTTTTCATCCCTTCATTTATGACTCCAGTCCTTTCCAGTTTTGATTTCATTTTGAATAGCAATTGGAAAAGAATATTCAAGCTCATATTCAATGTCTAGGGATTTAGCAAAGTCATGCTAGAAACAGTTCAAAGTAGCTCTATAGGAAGTTGGATTCAAATGATGCTGATATATTTATAATTTATGTTTGCATGAGTAATAGAGGGAAAGCATTTTATTATGTAGGTGCTGGTATCTGAATTGGATTTACATGGATGTTTCAGTGACAAGTTGTCAGATACTCATAGTTGTGTGGTTGTTTTTAATCCTTCAACTGAGTGAATTTCGAGGTCTTGTTGACCTAAGCAGTAGCAAAAATTATATTCTGAAAACTGCACACTGTGGAACCTTATATAGAAACACAGATGTCTGGATGGTGGCTTGACTTATGGGAATTATGTGATTCTTCAGATTCCTCGGGTGTTTCATGGCATAGATGGCTGTTCTGTACCAAGAAATGGATGGTGATGTCTACATCAATATTACAATGACATTTTAAATTATGGTGATGGTCGTAAGTTGGAAGCAGACATCCTGCTCATCTCCTTTTGACTTGTGGAAGAATGAAGCAGTCTTCTTATATAGGAGAAGTTTTGAGGCTATTTCCTTAAAATCTTTGATTGCAGAGGAGACACCTTAAGTAACAACATCTAAGATTTGTCCCCCTGAGAGACTGAGGAGACCAGGAGCTTTGCAAGTGGGAGATGAGGTGGGTGAAGAAAATACAATGACAGAGTGGGAGATAGCAAGGCAGACATAGGATGTCTCTACAGCCCAGCAGAACTTTCTACTGCAGAAGGCTAATTCAGCTCTGCATCTCCTTGGAGGTCCATGGTGAGGAGTTCCCTATCTAACACACAAATGACTCGGCAGCTTTCCAGGGAAATGCATGGATGAGGCCTGGGGCTGAGTGTTGCTGGGTGCTCTGTACATATCTCAGGCCTGTGCTTTGGGAGCTGCACTGCTGCTGGTGAATTCCTGTGTAACTCTCTGTACGACAGGGATCAAGAATTAAGAGCAAGGGTAGCTGCTGGGGCTTTTCCTTTGCAGGTTTGCAGACTGTTGCAATGAAGCCAGGTAATAAAAGCCTGTCTGGGTAGCTGGCAGAGATCTTCAGGAATTCCTCATTATCTCTGAAATTCATAGTAATTCTTCTGTATGTAGGTACATAATGTTCTGTCTGTAATTTCACCACCATGGGAGGGAGCATGTCCTGGTGTTATTCTGCTTGTCCACTTTGTGTTGCTGTGATAACAGATTGCTGTTGATAATAAATATTTCATTTTGTTAAGACAAATTTAAACAGTATCAGTAAAGGTCACTTTTTTGAGATTATATTTGAAACATGTGCTTCGAGTTTTATCAAACTTTTCCTATTTAAGTGAAAAGTTATTTTTTGCACAGATCAGAGGACATAATGAAAAATGTTGATGATTACTTATTTCAAGTGGCAGCAGTATTGTGACTCACTCTTTTATGGGCATCATTCCCTACATTCATAATGGATTTAGAAAATTGAGCTGGCTTCTGCCAACAAATGAAATATTAATGAATGCAGCATTGCATAATACAGTTTTGGAATAGCGTAATTTTTCCAAGGAAATTAAATGACCACCTATTAAAAGTAAGCTTGGGGAAATGCTTTGTAGCCTTATTTTGCTGTGAACAAAAAGGTATTTGTGTGAAATCTTGACTATCTGTGCATTGGCATATTTGTTATGTACAGAGGCTCTGCAGCTTTGATGCACCAGATGAAACTCTTGGAGGTGGATTAAATGGTTCATTACATGACTGCTGCATTAGTTGTAATCACTTAATCATACTTTTGAGTGTGGAAAAATTCCAGATGTGTTTAAAAGTATACACCACACAAGCAAGGGAGTGAGGATGCTGAGGATAGCGAAAAATCAGGAGCTCATCAGCACACACAAATAAACAGTTTCTGAAAAAAGTGACATGGAAACTTTCTTCCAGACAGCAGAAAGAGATACTTGTCTGGTCCTCAGCACTTATCAATCAATCAATGAATCAATCAAATCATACTTTTGGTATGGATTAAATTTAATCTGTGCTTGGTTTACTGCCTAACCCTTGAAATGGCAACATTTTTGTTTTTTCCTACCTAGGGCTGCAAGTAGGGATTTGGGTCAAGGCATTCAGCAACAACGTGGGGAAAACAACTGGATTTTTTACAGTCAAGGGAAGGGTAATGAATAAGAGCAAAGACCATTAATCCTCTTTTCCATTAGTGGCAATGTCAGATAAAGCTGCTTAGTGACTCTTGAGGAACGGTGCATGGATGATTTATTGCATGTGTAGTTTTAGATGTTAAGCGTAATTTTGAAATGTGGTACCTCTACAGACTCACCAAGGCATACAGTAGAATAGCAGATGCATTACAGCACCATATAATGGGAATTTCTGTATGTCTCTGCAGCTGATTTCCCAGCCTTTTCAGTTAGTTCTGGTCCTTTGGGTGGTATAAGCCTCATTTGCTGCAGAGGCTGACAGGACACTTTGTAGTAACTGGTGAAATTAGAAAACCCCTGTCTTTGATGATGCACTTGGAGAATGGGTTTCATTTGGTTACTTTTCTCCTGCCTGCTTGCTGTTTGACATATGACTATTTATATAAATGAGCTATTAATAAATTAATTTGTCTACTCTGCATTACAGATGCAAAGAGTAGTTACTGTTTTATAAACCTTTTTAATAGTGGGGATTCATTTTAATGGTATATAAGGAGGAATATTCACCCTGTATTGAAGAGTGGGCTCTAAACTTCCATCTCTATTGCAATATCCCGACTGATTTAAAAATGCAAACCTCTTTATGCCAGGAGGTGACTGTTCCTCAAGTTCTCCTTAAAAGCATTGCTCTTCCTGATCCCATCTGCATTTGCTTCTGGGAGAGGACTCAGCTACTTTTTTGTTCTGCTGGAAATTCACTGTGCAGAACAGGAATGTGGTGGAGCAGGAGTGGAGTGCACCTGCACGCCGGGTGCAGGCACTCAACAGCAGCATGACTCAACCCTCCATCCTCCCAGCCTGGCTTTCAGCTGGATTTGCTGTATGTTTGACTAAGAAATAATCTGCTAGGTTCTAGACAAATACATCTGCCTGACACTTATTTACTACATGTTTTATTTAAAGCTTTAAGATACATTTATGCATCATTGTGGTTTGCCTAGATCTGCACTGTGATTGTGCTTTGGCAATCACTCTAAAACTGTGCAATGCAAGGCAATTGAAGAAGAGCACACAAAAATGATTTCAAAAGTGATTCTTTTTAAAAAGAGCTGTTAAGCAGGTTAGTCAGAACTGTGAGTCACTCCAGTTGAGTCATGCTTACTTTTTAGTGGCCATAGATTATCTGGTTTTCCTTCTTTCTCCATGCAGCTATGAGCTATGCTGTGGTAAGAGCTGTACTGCTTTGGAGAATGGCTTTTCCCTGCTCTGCCTGAACAGTTTATAAAGTAATTTTTTGGCCCATCCTCTCAAAACACTTGAATGGCTGTTCCCATGATACAAGTGATGTGAAATCTGCCAAGTGTTGTGTTGAGGGGAGAGAAAAGAGAGCAAGGGCCCTTTCTACCAGCCCATGATAGCCCACTTCTGTGGGGTTAGTAGGAAATACTGAGAGTTGGCTGGGTTGGCATTATCCCTTTTGCACCCACAGAGGCTGAGACAGGAACTTTGAGGTAGTTCAGAGCAGTGAAGATCTGTGAGGAACAGAAAAATGAGGAGGTGGGAGGGAAGAACTAATATGCCCTGAGATGGTAACTGGGCTGGTGCCTTAATGACTGCTGGAGCTGAGTTTGGGTGTGTTGGAGGATTTTTTCCTATATTTGTAGTGAGCATGCATCAACAGAGCTGTAGTGTTAGGCATAATCCTAGAGCCTTTACAACCATCATCTCAGACACTGAATTAACAGTGTATGTATTGGCCGATGATTTTCAGCTTGGTGGCTTCCTAAAATTAGTTTGAAACTGTGTAGGTGCTTAAATGTGGGTTTGAGAGCCTGGATTTGGGTTAGAAAGTGTAGGCTGTAGCCTACAACTTTCAGTAAAGAGAGGGAAGATACTGTAGTTCTGAATATTCCTTAATATGCCTATATTTAGACCAAAGTATTCATTGCTCTTTTTAAATAAGTACTGTCAGCATTTTTGTTAATATAAAGGGAAGCTGTCCCTTCCTTGTAATCTTAAAAAAAAAAAAAAAATTACAGTCATGTTTTAAAGGATGAGTTATTATTTTTCACTGGCTCTGCTTCTGAGAATTTTTATAAAGACTGTAGTTCTCTCTAAAAATGGATAGATCACCTAAAAATATAACTTTTTTCTGTAATTGGTATCTCTCTGATTGATGCTGCAGAACTGCTAGATGGAAAATATTATTAAAATTAGAATGAAAATATCTTTCTTTTATTTACAACTCTCTCAGTAGTGTAAAACCAAAACCAATTTTCTCTAGTTTATCAAAGGGTCAGGGGACTTAAAATTTGAAATAGAAAATGTGATCATGTTATTAAGAACACTCGATGTGCTTTACAACAAAGGATTTAAATGCTTCAAAAGGAAGAAGCAATTTACACTGCCCTTTTGCAATAGATAGCAAAGTGGTAAAGCTTCTTTCTGCATAAATTTCTTTTCCCACATGGTTCTGCTCCCTTTCAGCAGATCCATAAAGGAAATATCCAAGTCATAAATAGTTTGCATTGGGACCAAATTTATGTGAAAGAGGTAATTTGTTCAATGTCAGCAGCTGTTGTAAAGTTGCACAAGGTCTTCCCAGAGAAAATTACTGCTTTCAGATTCTTTTTGAGCTTTAAAAGCTGTTGCAAACATGGGATGAAAACATATTCAAACAAATAGTGTACTTAAAAGGAGAACAGAGAATGCATAACTGAAGGGCTGAGCACTGCCCTCTGTGTGCTACAGCACTTTAGAGCTGCTTGTGGAGACCCCTGTGAGATGCTCTGAGTCAGAAGGAGAAGAAATATCTTCTGCAAAGTCTAGCTCAGTGAGGTTTGTCCAGGTCCTTGGAAGAAGATCTCCTCGTAGGAATTGGCAACAACTACTAAACTTGTCCCTATGAAGATAATTGGCT
Source organism: Muscicapa striata striata (assembly GCA_030060385.1). NCBI lineage: Eukaryota > Metazoa > Chordata > Aves > Passeriformes > Muscicapidae > Muscicapa > Muscicapa striata. The sequence continues at coordinate 1,919,075 of JAREIS010000078.1, forward strand.
ATTGTTAGAACCTTTCTGTGGTTCCATGGATGGTAAATCACCTGTGGCCTGGCTATGCCCTGGCATGGGACATGTCTTCACACAGGCTTGGGCTTGGTGCTATCTCAGGACACTCCTGAGCAAGGCAGCCAAGCCAGCCCACAAGATAAACACACACACATATGAAGCAGGAGGCAGTGCAGCAGGAGAATAAAAAGACAAGAACACAGATGGTGTGTGGTCGTGCAGATATTTCCTTGGCTTTGTAAAGTAATCAGGTCCTTGTTCCAGTGACTGCCACAGGTTCATCTCCCCTGCCAAGTACCACTATGCAAAAGAAAATCCTTCTAAGTAATAAAATACATTTAAATATGTGTATAAGGCATTTATGTTTTATAACACATGCCATTTCCTTATATTTTCTGATTTTATGCCACAAAGTTGAATATCATGTAACAGGATTGTATTATTTAGTTTCTGTAGAGTGTTGTGACCAGGCTGTTTTACTGTGTTGCAAGACACAATGTGCTGAGGATGTATATTTGGGTGAAATACAGTTTCCTCTTCTTTCCCTCAATATAAAATAAAAAAACAAAAATACTTTGCTTTCTGGGAAAAACAAAACCAAAAAACCCAACCCAAAACCAAATCCAACAAAACCAAAGCAATCAAAAATATATTGAAAGTTAAAAATATTCTCAGACTTTAGAAGAGCAAACTTATGTCTGTGCTGAGAAGCTGTGGATTGTCCTGGTAAATTAAAATAGTGGATGGTAGGACACAAGCACAGATCATGAGCCTGGGTAGAAACAGAAGCCAAACAGAGAAAGAATACTTGCTAGAAGAAGAAATTAAATCAGCAAGGTGGAAGGTGAGCAGGAATTGACCACTGATTGTGGCTGCTCTTATTTGGTGGCTTATTCACAGCATTTTGGTGAAATACAAGTACAGGGGAATATGGTACAACTGCTGAGATGTTTCTGATGTCAATGGATCATGATATTAAAAAGTTAATGGCCTGAATCAGTGGGTTTCAAATGTGACTGACTACACATTTACTGAATAGTAATTCAGAAAACAACTTGGAAATATATAGGATTTGTTACCATGCACTTTTCATGGCAGAAATCACAAAAAATGGATGAGTTAATGCCCAGGGGACTTCCCTTGGCTGCCTATAACTGTGTTTTACGTTGAGACTGCTTGCTTGTTTGCTAGATGCATTCTGGATTTTGCCTGTGCCTTCCTATTATATTCCCCAACATGAGTTTTCTTTCTTTTATCCACCACATTATTTTCTTTTCTGACATGTGGACAGCTTTTCCTTCCTGAGATTAAGATGGCTGGGAAGAAATACTATGTCTGAATTGTCAGCCAGGAATAAGTTGACTAAATGCAGTTCTTCGTAAGATTTTTTCCGTGGCTCAGAATGTGCCTGTGAGAAGTTGGATCTGTCCTGGGTTTATATTTATTGATCCATGTAGCAAGTTCAGAAAAGAGCATATAAACAGACACATTACATAAATTTTGACTTAATGACAGCTTCTTCTCTGACAATACCAGCCCCTGAAATTAATGAGCACTTGGCAAAAGAGTAATGAGATTTTATATGTATAGATACTGACTGTTGTGAATGGGGTAAAAAAGCTCTCTGTGGAAACTCATGTCCATCAGCTGTATCTGATGTGTACAAATAGAGACTCCTTGCTTTTCCCTGTTTTTGATGTAGGAAGGAATGTTATCTTTAGGTTTTCAGACATTTCAAGGATTCAGAAATCTATATCCACTGCTAAGCATATATGCATTACTGTGTGTATTCCCTTTTGTTTCCAAAAGAAAAGTAGTTCGGGTTATTTATTACTTATTATTTATTATTAGGAGACTTAAGTTACAGGTTATACTTTTGTAACTGCATTTATTGCTATTCTCTTTCTGTACTTCAGTCAGCATTCCTGGTGTCACACAAACAGTAATGATTATTCAGAGTTCTCTGAATGTGATCTAAATGCATAAAGTAGTTGTTAAGTGGCATAAGCATCATATAAGTAAATGGTGTAGTTTTAAATTTTGTGTCCTGGGTTAGTTTACACATTAATAGTTCATAATCTGTCTTTCTTAGATTTTCCTGCAGTCCAACGAAAATAGAAAATAGGAAATAAGCTCTTGAGAAAGAAAATAAAGAAAGAAAATATTCAGGGGCTTGGGGAGTCTGTCTTCATACCCAAAATTCAGGCACATGTGGTCACAGGGATCAGTCCTACTGGGCTATGACTACTGTGGGCGAAGTCCTTGGGTGGTGTAACTAGCAAAGCTTTGCAAGGCCCCCTGGTACAGCTGCCTAGCCCTCTGAGAGCAGCCTGTGAGTGTTTTCTGCTGGTGGTCAGAGAGTAGAAATACCCAATCACAGGTTTTGTAAGCTAGAAAGAGGCTTAGGGAGGATTTGTGGCAAATCTGTTTTTATGTTACCTGGCCTGTCCCTCAGATATCAGTAGGGCTGATCAGGGAGTGTCAGGTGGTGCACAGCAATGCTTGGGGGAAAGGCCAGGTGTCCTCTGAAAACACATAAGTGCTGATAATGAAACTCTTCGACAATGAAAATTAAAGAGGTGCTTCTATATGTCACTGAGAGTAAGCTCTGAAATTAGACAGCAATTGCTTTAGGTTGGTTTTGATACATGCCTTCTAGACTGGTATTGATTTTGTTTTATTTCATTTTGGCTTCTCTGCTGCTGAAAAGATAAAGCTACAGGTGAGAAAAGGTAGTATGAACAGGTCTGCTAGTTACATGGAAGAGAGTGGGCAAGATCTGCAAAGTACCTCATAGGTGAGTGCACTAGTACAGGCAGATGTAAAAAAAAAAAAACAAATACTGAAACCTTTCAGCTATATGATTCTGTGAATAGATGTTTGGAATAAACATAAACATAAAAATTAAAGATATGTGCGTATCTTTCCTCATCTTGCAATATTGAGAGGAAAAACTGGTTATGAATTAGTGCTGTGTTGAGTCTAGCCTGACTTTGATGTAAACCTGCTGTAAATAGTTTTGTCATCTGTGATGGTATTGAATTATCTGCAGAGGATCACTGCAGCTGAGCAGTAGCTCAGTCAGAAGCACCCCTTAGGCTGGTACAGCTGGGCTTATTATGCAGCCCTGTGGGTGCTGGATAATGACTCTTGGGCATCTCTACAGAGATTTTCAACAGAGCTGATGGGACTTCATGAAACAACTTGTTCTTTAATAACAAAATTAGAGGCATGGTTCTGTATTCCCAGCGTAGCACTCTTCCTCAGACCAGAGGCTGTATGAGATCAGCTGCTGCTGTTTAAGCAGGGCACCAGGAGTGGTGCAGCCTTCCAGCAGAACTTGGTGTGGGCTCCCTGCTCCAGAAATTTCCTGTGCTGGTGGCAGCTCTCCCACTGCCACCACTGGTGCTTGCTCAGGTATGTGCAGCTGGGCTGCAGAAATGTAATCAGATTATGGGACTGTAATGGTCCACAATCTGCAGAAAATTGTGTAGCCCTGTGACATTTTTTCCCTTTAATCGAGCAGGGATCTGTGCCTTTTGAGCTACAGGGTAGATGTGCCCCCCTCAGTACAAACTTGGGTGTACTATGGAGTGTATATGGGATTCATGGGCCTGCTGCTTTTTTAAGCCTTTTGGCTTGAGCCAGGAATTATGTGCAGTCTGATTTCACACTGAAATATCTGCAGAAAAAAAAAAATATATATTTTCACTCCCTGAAGGTCTGTGCAGGTGCACCAAGTTTTACCCAACCCAACAGAAAGGCACCTTATGGAATTTCCCTGGACTGGATTATGACAGCTGTGTGTGCACCTACGCTCAGCTGGAGTCTCTTCCTGCATGAGCCATCAGTTCATTTGGGCACACTGCAAGATCAACTGAGCACTGTTTTCCCCCAGGTTCCCCCCTCTCAGATGATGTCCTAATTAGGTCACAGAGAAAATCAAAGATGTAGAAGCTGGGTTGAATGCTCACCAACCTACATGTAATTGCTGTATTTTAGTTTAATTTCTCCTGAGACATTTGCTAAAGTCTTGGAGAATGTTGCCCATAAAAAAGCAGGCTGCTCATCAAGAAAGCAAGTCAGTGAACACATGAATATTTTGAGCCACAGCGTGTAGCACTCAGTATTTATCACTACAGGAGAGAGCATGTGACTCCTCTCTCACATGGCAGCTCTTTGGTTTATGCCTTACAGATTGGAAAATAGCAAAAGTATCCTGCAGCATCCCTTTTGAAGAAAGGGCAAGGCACTGGAGCGATCCACAGTGCTAACATTTTGCTGCAGAAAGATTCCTGCCCTTACCCCTCAAGAAAATCCTGTGTGTGGGAAGACAACAGACTTGCTAAAGTCAGAAATGAGTTACTGCTTTACTGCCTAAAGAAAAATCAGAAGTGTGGCCTCAAAAGTAGCAGTGTGACCTGCCAAAGAAGCAAATTTAATCTGCTCCTCAGAGCAGTGGGGCTGAATGTGTTCTGTCCGTGGCAGCAAATGCTGTGCATGCAAACAGGTGGGACTGAGTGCACCTCCTTGTTGGTACAGATGGCAGAGATGAAGGACTGCTGGAGCACTTCAGGGTATTGTTTCTTGGCAGGAACACACATGCTCCAAGAAAAACAAATCTGCTCAATATTTGTATGAGTCTCTGAGCTCAGCCAGGTCTGGCAGGGATGACTTGACTTCGTCCAGAGAGACAGTAATGGAGAGATCATTCCAAGTTTCCCTTTATTTAGGTAGTGGAACATGAGTAACTTCTTTCCCTGAGCTGGAGGGCGTTTCCCTGGGCTCCTCATCCTGCAGAGTGTGTCACACTGTGCCTCTCAAGTCTCTCCATGGTGCCCATGGCAGCTCCTTTGTATGGCCTGACTGCACTGAAAAATATTATTGCCTTTGATGCAGAAATTCCAGAACAGGCACTTTGGACTCTGTGGAATAACAAATAATAATAAAGAAAATAGTCTGGCAATAAATGCACATCACACCCTATAGGCTTGCACTGAGTTTAGTAGATATTACATGCAAAATACTAACTTTTCCAGAACCTTAGAGAGTTGAGAGTTCTTTGTAAATGTGTAATTTCCCTTTTAAAATATGGTTTATTTCCTGGTACAAATTCTTCATTTTTCTGTAGTTAGGGTTGAAAGGCCTCATCATTTGTCTGAGTCAGAAACGCCCTCAAAAGAAAACAGTCATTTGGTGAGATGAGCAAGTTCAGGAAATTGAGGGAAAGATTCTGTTCGGCAGGTGGACCCTAAGACCCACAAATCCTGCAGGGATGTGGGTGTGGAGGGTGTGTGACTTTTTGGCAACTGCAGCTTGGAGAGCTTCACCATTCCTCCTTCCTTTGTACGACATTTTGATTATTATACTCTCTGTTCTGCCAGAACCATTTCTGCCCCCTTTCACTACCTCTCTCTCCTTTTGCAGAGTAACATTGCCTCTGTAAGGCACTCACTGCCAGCTAAGGCTGTTCTGAGCTTATGAAGTTATAATTTATTTTGAATATATGTCTCTGTTATGTGCAAAATCAAGCTGGATGCTGTAATTGCTGTTTCATTCTTCTTCCTGACCTAGCAGTGATTCTCCTGATGATACAAACCAAATAAAGAATGGAATTTCTATGCAAATCTATTTGTCAGCCATAAATAGGCAATATATTAGTCAAACTTCCAGAAGAGAACAGCAACATATTTCTGAATCTTACTATCTCCAAAATTTATGTAGATGTTTGCTTTGGGGATCTCTGATATTTTTGTTGTCAGCTAAGGGCTTTCATGTGTTGTTTATGATCAACACTTGGCAAAAGAGGATAAGAACAAAACTGGGTATAAAATGAGAAGCTTTTCTGCAGAGAAGGTGTCTTTTCCTAGACATAGGATTTGACAAATATGAATCACTGAAACTGTTCAGAAGAAATAAGGAAAAACTGATTTAAAAGCCTTTATTTTCAGAATTTCAGAAATATGTATTCTGATGAATTCAAAATAAAAAGTCCTTACAAGTTTATCTATTGTTCAGTGGGGAAGTTCAGAGCTTACTTCACACATAGGTGTAGCTTTGTTTTCATTGAGACTTCAGGATGATGAGAGGCCTGGCATGTCATCTGAAAGTGGTGATGAAATATATCTGGCACTGAGAATTGCAGTGTGTTAAAGGGTGGCGTTTATAGCATTACAGCCCTAATTGGCTTGCATGTCATTACTGAAAATAAGGAGGCAACAGCAGTTTCAGGTTTTCTCCATGCCTGGGACCTAGAAGGAAGCAGCAATGCAGCTTCAAGCACCTTTGGCTCTCACCCCTTTGTCTGCTGTGGTCTTACCCCAAGCACATCAATGGGATGCAGGTGGAAGGAGCTGGGGTCTGCCACCAGGGCCCAAGCTAACACTGTTGTTGAAATGAGTGTTTGCCCCTAAAGACAAATTACTTCCATCAGGTAAAAGAAGAAAAGCTGTTGTGAGTCTACTGTAGTTCCTCTCTTGTGTCCCCCAGGAGCAGGGTGGCTCCATTTATCTGACCAGGACATTGCTCTGAAACAGATTTCTGAGTTTGGCTGGCCTTTACTTTTGTGCATTTGATATTACTATGAAATTTCATTTTGTTGAATGGTTTCACAACCTTACCGGAAGAGACTGTCCATATACACCCATCAAGTGCTATCTTTAAAACTAGTGGAAGTTTGTGAGTGAGCTGCAATGTAAAGTGCTTCCCTAAAAGAGATTTAGCAATTGCTGCTCAGCCCCAAAGTCCAGACAAACAACAGAAAAGCGATGATGCTTTAAACTTGGCCTCAGTCCAAAGTATCCCTGTCTTGCAAACTGATCTTCAGTTGTGTTATCTTCCCAGTAATAACATCAAAGCCCCACAGTGTGTTTGCACAGGGAATGAATTACCAGAGAATTTGACCTTGGCTTATGCACCCATGAATGCAGAAATCCTGTTTGTAAGAGCTGCCTTTCTTGTAGGGGTGGGGGTAGGTACCCAGTCCTTTAAAGTCTACTCCAGCCAAGCTGTGATGCTTGCCAGTGTGATTTTGTGATAAAATGTAGTGGTTCCTCCATTACACACGTGAAATGCTAGCTGTGAACCCAGCCTAATCACTCAAAATCAGGAGTCAAGCATTCACTTAAGCATTCTGGAATGTATTCCTTAAAAATATATAAATAATAAAATAATATCACTTGTTTTTAATGACAGTCTACATTTTGAGCATGTAAATTAAGCTTTTACTTCCCACAACATCTAGAAGAATACCTTTGTTCAGCTGCTGTTCTGCAAATAGAATAGCAATAAAGATATTTATATTTTCATGGTCAGAGCAATAGAACTGGAAACAGGAGGAGAAAAAATTTGAAATTTCAGTTTTAAGGCAGAATTTAATTATTAACCATTAAATTTAGTTTTTCTGTTCACCCTTCTCTCTCAAAACCTGCTCTCTGAAGGGCAGAGGTCCCTGCAGACTGGCTGTGATATTCTGATGCCCAGGTAATTCATGCCATTATCCACATTGTATATAAGAGAGAATGGAGCAGGCAGTGTGTGTGAGTGTAGGGGTGTGGGATGAGGGGAAGATGCCATGCATTGTTAGTGCTGCTGGTAAAAGAAAAGCAATTGTCAGGGCTGTGATTTCTGGCTGCCACTGCTGCCTGGAAATGCGTGTCAACACCACGCAGAGGCACAAGCTGCTGCTGCGGGGAGCAGCAGGAGGAGGAGGAGGTGCCTCCCTTTATCCCTGCTGGGCTTCATGCCGGCGGCTCGGAGATGCCTTTGTCACAAACACGAGGGCTCGCAAGGCGTTGTCTGCATTGATTTCTCTCTCCCAGCCCAAACAACAACAAAATCCCATCTTTGCTATGTAGCAGTAAGATTGCTTGCTGGTTTTTTTTTTTTTTTTTTTTTTTTTTGTTTTTTTGGGTTTTTTTCTTGCTGTAAGATTTCAGGACGACCCAAGAGTGTATTCCCTGGATTTGAGGGTTTTTTTCGAGGGGGAATTCCACTGCTGCCTCAAACCCAGCAGTTTGCAATATCCTGAGCTGACCCTGATGAACATATTACATCGGGTCAGAAATATTTTGTTGAAGGAGCACAGCAGCCTATTCCTTTCATAGGAAAGGAAAGCTTGCTTTTAGCTTAATAACCTTTTCCTACTTGAACTGTCTATTCTGCCAGTTTGTTTTTTTTTTTTTTTTTCATAGAATCCCTTGGGGTTTAGCCATGAGCTGAGCATCTAAGAGACCAGTAAACAATAAAACCTCCAGGTTTTAAATAGGGCAACCCTATTTAAGTAAAAAAAAAAACCCTGCATTTGATGAGCCAATTACACAGAGCAAAAAAAGGAGAGAATGCCAAATACTTGTTTGTAAAGCTAAGCCTTTATTAAGAGCACTGTTACAGCTATAAAAGATCATGATCTGAGTCTCACAGTCTACCTGCACCCCTGCCTGAATTCTGGCACTGCTGGCTGGGCTTTGTGAGTGTTGTAGGACTGATCCCTGTGGTTTCTTGATTATGAGCATGTGCAGAGCAGCCCAAGGTACAGCCGTGCATGTAGAGCGAGCACAGAGACGTGCCTTGCAATGCCATGTTTGTGCATGTGTTCCTACAACTGAGGAGGATACAGGGAGCCTGCCTGCCTTGCTGATTTATCTGATGTTTTCTTGTTTCTGTTTCAGCATTCAGGACAAGTCCTTCAACACGACAGCTTTAGCAGAGTAAGTGAACACTTTAAAGATGTCCTTATTTTTAAACAAGAATGATGAGTTTAGTTACCCTACAGAATATTTGTAAGTGGTATGTGAGAAGTCCCAAGCCATCATATATTTTGATTGAGTTTTCTGTAATCAAAATATATTATTGACTGTATGGGAAGGATTGCATAAAACAGCTGCTTTTAAATGCTCTGTGACTATTTAGCAGTGAAATATCTTTTTTGGGGGCAGAATATATGCTGGCTGTACGTCACACGTGTTTAAGTGCATGATTCTCAGTGTCGGATAAACCTCCTGTCAAAATGTTACTCATTTCTGGTACTGATGATCCTGTCAAACACAGGCATGTCTGTTTTCTAAGGACACATGGTCTGTGCTTACCACAAGCATTGTTAGGAAAAAAAAATCATTAGGAAATATTTTGAACAATCCCTATACATTGTTCAGATAGGCCAAGTATCAAAAACATAATTTCTTTCTTATCAATTCCATTAACTACTTAGATGGCCTTCTGTGTATGTCAAAATCATAAGGATGTATATGTTGATTTTTCTTGTTGTTTTACAGAGGCAACAGAACAAGGGAGGACATTAGAAAGTTAGAAAGCCAAACCCTCTAGGAACTATTGCAAATGAAACAGTCTTTGTCTTATTTTAGTCTAAACCACTTCAGTATTGGTGTTCTGCGCATTTTAGTTTTGCATGCTTTTGATTGTTTCAAAAGCTTTTGAGGAAGATTCTGCAGCAGTAAGGAGCCAAACTGTTTTTCAGGAGGAAAATTATGTATGGATTTGTTTGTGTATTAGGTGAGTTTTCAAGTGCTAAAATGCTCATAACCTAAAACACGCCAGCTGAACAGTGAGTTGTTTGCTGAGTGCTGTGGGGACAGGGGACATTCTGAAAGCAGGCCAAGTTGTAATCATCTGAGCCACCCCTAAGTGTTGTCATAACCTCTACAAAAAAAGTAATATTTCAAAGGGATCTAAAGAATTTTACTCTCATATATTGCTTTTCATTATTTGCTTATATGGCCTTTCCTTTATTTAATATTTAAATTTAGTCACACTTTTTGTGTGACTCAGGCAGATATGGAAAGATTGAACTGAAGCTAATAAATAATGGAGGGTTTTTTGTTTGCTTGTGTGCTTGTTTGTTTTCATTTCCTGTGTTCCTGTTAGTTAAGTGATGAATTGTAGTCTGTAAGATTATGGATTGCTCCCCCTTCACAGAAAAATAGTCAGATTAGAGATAATATATTTTTCATTTTTTAATTTTTTTTTTGTCTTCTCCCCTTTTCTCTGTCCCTAAGTACATCCTGTTTCCTGTAGAGATTCCCCTGGAGCAGTTCCTAGGCCTGCCTCACCCCTGAGGTTTCTGGGACCTGAAGGTGATGGCTTTTCTCTGTGGGGCTTCTTGTTAAACCCAGGAGGGTATAAAAGCTGCGAGTGTGGTGCCAGCCCTGCCCTTGGGAGATGGAGACGGGTTGAATCTCCCTCATTTTAGCTGCTGTTGGTTCTTGTTTGTGGGATTTCATGTTTAATCTTATATTTCTAAACAAAGGGGTAGAAAAGTGCTTGTAGAAAACAAAGCCAGCGAACAATGATATCTGAAAAGCATTGTCTAATTGAACAAACTTGGTTTCCAGAGTTGCCTTCCCTAAGTCTCTTTTTTTACCTTCTCTCTAAGTCTCAAAAACACCTGCTTTTGAGAGCTGCTGAGGGTACACAATTCTTATCAATTTCAGCACTTAATGTTTGTGTTGACCATCTCTGAACACAGATGAAAATAGATTTATTTGGCAGAAGAAAGAGAGAGCTTGCCATGCAAATCTAGACATTCTCATTTAAAAATCTCTGTCTTTATTTGTGGCAAAGGCAAAGCCAGGGCTTTCTGAGTGGTATAAAGCCAGTGGTACAGCACTTTCAGGATCATTTCTCCTGACAAGGCGAGTGCCTGGGGGTGCAGAGCTCCCAGCAAGCCGTACACACAGCCTGGTTTGGGAGCTGTTCACGTGGGCATCTGGAAGGTCAAGCCAACAAAAGGGAGCAGTTTTCACTCTGTTCTGAAATGGCTCCTGTGGAAAGGTGAAAATGGAAAAAAGTTAAAGAAGCTGGTCCCATTAACCCAAAGACCCTGGATAAAACACAGAGACAGTACTACCTAGAGTCAGAGCAACACTCGTCCAGGCTGGGATCCCATCTTTGACCTGACTCTGACCTATGCCATAAGATCAATAATTGATGTACTTACTTTTAAGAGATATCCATCAGTCAGTATCTGGATTGGGCACTGAAGAGAGAGGATTCACATCACTGGTTTTGCTAAAACAGACCTCCTTCCCAATAAGCCTCAACCCATTTGGATTTCTGACCTGAAGCTGTTGTAGCATATTCTCTGGTAGTTTAGGACTGAGGAAGATGTTGCTGCAGTTTTTTGGTTCGTGGGAAGTCTCTCTGCTACACGACCACAAACTATCGAAAAACTTACCAAACTCTTGAATATCACCCTCTCTATTAAATACAGCTAAAGGTAGACAACAAGACTTACAAGTTACTGATGAGAGGAAAGGAAGGTGTGCATGTTTGTTTTGATATGTGCAGACCAGTGGCATGAGCACAGAAGACTCATTTCTTTAAGAAATCAACGTAAAAACACTCCATGCCTTAATGATGGATATTTGCATTAAATCACAAATTCATCTTTTTAAAGGTCCTGCTATGTCCTAGCCTCAGGCACTATCTTGTGTGAGTGAGCTCTTGTTATTTATTCTTGCACAGACAAAAATTTCTGTTGGAAATTTTAAAGTACGTTGCTTATGAATCTCCTCAGGATCTTTTAAATTTCGTGGCAGTCATTTTATTCTCTGACTCATTCCTGCTTATCTTTCCTATCTACTGCCATCCAGTTACTTAAATACATTTTGTCATACTCGTGTTGTTTATAAGCTGTGCCTTGTTTTATGATTTCTGTCTGTTGCTGGATGCTGAGTCAGGACCTCTGCCTCTTGAGATCATCTCCTTAGAGCCTGCTCAGCTCCCCCAGTTAAGGAGAGTGCTCCTTAACTGGACCTGGCTTGGCCACTGGGCTTGTGCTCAGCCATCCATTGTCCCTCCAGAGAGTGCTGCCCACTGCCAACGTTGTCTTTTAGGACTGGAACCAGCCAAGTGAGGGGACAGGTAAGAGGAGGGGGAAGCAAAACTGGTGGCAGAGCTGCTTTCTCCCACCTCCTCTCTCCGAGGCACACCCAGGAGGGAGAGTTTGTCCCTTTGGGGAATTCCTGGACTTTGCTGGCCATGGCTTGGCCCATGGTGCACACCCCACCTGCTGACACCTTCTCCTCCTGTGGCTGTGCTGGGAAATCTGTCCACCCACCTCTGACCTTGGCACTGTCTCCTCACAATACATTTTCTTTCTGTTGTTTTGTCCCTCTGAAATATTCCTTCTAGTTCTACAGCCAGGTTCCTGGTTCCTTTCACACTGGGCTTCCTTATTCAAACCCCCAGTATGTCCTGTGCCCACCCCTTGCTGTTTCCTGTGAAGCAGTCAGGTACTGGCCAGAGGGGAAGATGTGACTGGCATCCAGAGGCAACCAGACATCTATAGTGAATTTTTCCATTTTGCACATCAAGCCCTGTTTTCCACCCATCATCCCACTTTGCCATGTGGGGAAAGCTGCACTCATTGCAAGAATATTGTGTGATTAGGGTGATCTGCCACTGCAGTTCTCTGCTCCAGTTGTGAGCAGCAAATGCTTTCATGCACATGCTGATGTATTCAGGAAGTGTAAACACTTGAGTGGCCCTTTAAATATTTTCTGCTGCAGTCTGACTTTTGATATAGACACCAGCAGAAGACTGGTGGGGAAGAGGAATATATTAAAACCCTTGCCATCAAATTGCAATGCAGAGCTATGAATGTGTCACTTAATGTACTCTCTTCTAAGTGGGGCAGTTCTCAAAATTTAGCAAGTCAGCGAAAGTACAGACTGCTTCCCCCACAATGAAGAGATTCCTCTGCCAGGAAACTTCAAGGAATCCAGGCCTCCTTAGTGTCTGTAACCTGTGAGTATGAACCAGGGGCGAGGAGAGGGCTCTGACTTTACCCCAGCAATACCAAGCTTGGTGTTTGCATATTTTAGGAGTGCATGCTTATGGATGCATGTTTATTTGAGGAAAGACTGCTCATGGGCTTTTCAGGTTAAATCATCCTGCAAAGTTCAGCCATGCAGCCACAGTGTCATGTTCAGCTCTCAGTGGTTGTGGTTTAGCATATTTATCCAGACTTTAGGCAGCCTTAGGACAATACTTTTGTTTGTAACTTAAAGGAAATAATTGATTGTGGTTGTTCAGGCATCTTAAAAAACACTGCTAGTTCACTTTTTAAGACTAACTCTCATGTCATAATTTAGTTGGTGATTCTTTTTCCTGCTGCGCAAAGGGTGACTGCTCTATCATAGCTTATATTTTTGTGAGTTTGGGAGAAAAACATCCTTGGTTGTGTCTAATTATTTTTGAGGTTAATGAGAAATATACTGTAAGCAATTAGAATATAGAATTTCTTGTAATTTTTCTGTGTTTTTTATGGTAACATCTGAATTCCTTCTAATTATTTCCATTTGCCTGAAAACCAGATGCCACATTGTGCACACTTCACATCTCAAATCCTCTTCTTCCTCTGAGATTTGGACTATCATGGAGCAGCTACGACATTAAATGACCCTAATAACGTGTGAAGAGAGGAAGAAATGTGTTTATAGTTTGAGCTGCACTGTAATGATATTAAAAGCTAATTTTCTGCAGCTGGTAGAAAATCAGTAATTATCTTATATTCATTTTCAAGGTGTGACGGGTATTCAGACTCTGTGCATGAAGATCAAGCAGGCAGTTCCAGTCCCAGGTACTCTCCTGTAAACTTTGTTTGAAATCCATTAGCATAGCAGCAAATGAAGCTGTGACTGCTTCTGTTAAACTGTTAGAAAGAAACCTTTATTCTCAAGGGAATGCAGGATTTCTGGGGTATTACCTGCAAAAGCTGTTAGTATTTCTGGGAAATATGTATTTATCTAGTGTACTTTTGTGTGATCAATATGAAGATTAATTACTGTTGCTATTGTATAAGTAAATACATTATGGTCTCTAGTCTTCACATCGTACTCCTGTCATTCAGATGCAGCTGTGGTGCTTACACACTGAATTTTACTGTACAGAAGCTGGTACAAAGCAGTAGTAAGCAGAGTTTTGCAACTGTGCAAGGATATGCTTGTTGCTGAGTGTGTCTGGGAAAAAAATCCTTCAAATTGCAATTTAACTGAAGTATTCTTGAGGCATGCCTCTCTCATGGCCATGTTAGTACATATTGATTGCAAGGGTATGCAATTTAACCTTTCAGGAAGATTTTAAAATCAGAGGATACCTTAAAATTAGCAACACTTGTGCACATTGTTGGCGTGCCCGTGGGCTATAAAGCTGTAACTATAACAACTGCCTTGGAGTACACTTGCAGAAGGCATGGGCAGCAATGATATTCAACTCCACAGGCACCCTGCAAGCATCCATCTGGATGCTGATGGGCCACAGATGGAAAGTGAGCTTGGCAGCTCAAAATCCTTGAGAGAAAACATTGAACTAGCAAGTTGTGCTTTCTGGGAAAAAAAAATCTCAGGGGGATTTAATTCAATAGCCTTGACTCCCTCAGCTGTGGAAGTTTCACACCAGGAGAGAGGTCGTCTCTCAGCTAACCATTAGAATGCTACCAGCTGAAGCTAACATCTGAAATCCCACCTGAAAACCTCGCTACAGGCAAGGATTTGGGAGCAGAAATGCTGCCCAGCTCACGCTGCCAGCTCCTCAGGCAGCCTTGCCTCCTGCACTGTGGTACCACATCTTTGTGGCACCACGGGGATGCTCCCAGGGGAAGGCACGAGACCAGGCTAAGGCTGGAGTGACTGGGTGTGGAGGACACTAGCAAGGTCTCCTTGGAGAGAGTTTGCACATTTGAGTCTGGGTGGGGATTGAAATGTCTATCCCAGATCAAGCATCCACAAGTGTCTGTTCAGGTGTGCTCTTACACAGGAGGATGTTTTCTCCAAACACATCTCTGGCTGTTCAGACTTTACTTTGAGTGGCTTCCTCCTTCCCTTTATGTGCCCTTTTGGCCCTCAAAGCCAGAGACCATCAGAAGGGAAGTGTGTTGTAGCGAGGAATTATTGTCTGTGATGATATTTTTGTGAGATTACAGTTTACTGTGAATCATTGGGTGAGGGAAGTCTTCTGCATGAAAAGGACAGATTTTATTTGGGGAATGTGAACTGTAGGTCTGAAGGCCAAGAGTGCCTCTAAAGCTAACATTTAAGTAGCTTCACAGCCGAGTGTGTAATAATGCTAACAGTAGTTTAGATCCATTACTGATGTGTAGACCACTAAACTTAGTAAAAGAAATATGCCACAAATAGCTAAGGACTTGTTGCTCTTCTTCCTTCATAATGTTTTGACAGGTGTCTGAAATCCTGCCTGATGCATTTCAATTTTATTTTCTTACAGAGACGATGATAACAAAGAAAATTTCCCGGACAACTCTGCTGTCTTAGAAGAAAGGCAGCTGCCTTTGCAAGACACTCAGCAGCACAAGCAGCAGCTTGTAATTGACTGCACTCTAAAGCCTGAAATGGGCAACTTAAAGCTGAGGAAACCTAAGCCCATTGCAAAGATAGAAAATGGAAAAAGCCATGAGGACAGTCAGGTAAAGAATTAAATTTACCAGGGGTGGACTTGTGGCACAATGTCTAAGAAACTTTTGAAATGCAAAGAGGGCTCCCTGGTGATTAATGGTATGATTTGACACCCCACAATAATCTACCCTGATTTCCAGGGACCTGCAGTCTGCAACCCTCCTGTAACAGCAGTTTCTTTCAGCTAGGAAATTGCAGAGAGGGTTGTGCTGCAACTGCTTTCAGAAGCGAGTGGAGGGCATAGCTGAAGATGTGCAAATATTTTTCCTTAGTTTTCCTGTGTTTCCTTGCACCAAACACAAAAACTAGGTAGCTGTAGCACTTGATTAGACAGTTTCTGTTTTGTTTATTTGATCAAGGATCTCTTATGCTCGTATTTTGGCAGCAAATAGAGAGATTTATTGGTTTTCCTTCATCTTAATTTCTGTTTTTCTCATATTTAAATAGTAAGTCCATACCAGTGCAGTAGCATACTGGTAGCAGGGCTACCCTGCACTGTGTTCCTAGGTTGAACTGGGGGGAGCGGAACTGTAAATTTTGTAAATGGTCTTAAGGAAGACAAGAATTTAGGAAATCTCTGCAGGTGCATTTACTCTGTTGACTCTAGAATTCCACCTCTCAGCAGCTGCTGAAAATGCCTCTGTTCTTCCCTGGGGCTTCCCAAGTCATGTTGGATATGCAGGGGGTAGAGCTCTGGTCCAGATTAAAGCCCTCAGCTGGAAATATTCTCATATCCAAGACAGTATTAATGTTGGTAGATTTGTTGGTCTGCACTAGGCACAAGGCCTGACATCTGCAAATACAGATGTCTGTGTTTGCATAAAATTGTGCATACATAAATGCAGATGTCTATTTCCATCTCTTCTTTGCTGGACAACGCATTTGGCTACTTTTTGTCTCTCCTCCCTTCTTGTTTGTGGGCTTCAGAGCTCTTTCTGAAGCGCTTCAAGCCTATCATAGGCTAGGAATTAATTTTGACCAAGTTTAGAATGGGATTTCACCATTTTAGACATAATGTCGTACCTTCTAAGTGAGGACTGTCCTTTTGAATCCCTGAAGGAAAGTGAAAAGACAATGGCAAGTGGTATTATCACAGTCTCTTTCGGAATATCAATGTCAAACTCTTGCCCTAAGCTTAAGCTTCCTGCCTGTTCTTCTGGAGCTAGAAATAAAGCAATAACTGGTTGGGCTTTTTTTTTTTTTTTTTGCAACTGTACTGTATTACTAGGAAATATTATTTAACCTGCAGGGAGATGAGGTGTGCATATTTATCAGCTGAACAGAAAAAATGATGGGAATTTTTCCCTGTGAAGAGCAGGTGGAGGCAGATCAGGAAGAAGTCCTGAAGAAGCAGTAACTGGGGCAAGGTCTGTCTCATAGGTCATATGTTGCTTTTCCAGCCCCATCTGTTGCTGTTCAGAGCCCCCTGTGTGTATCCTGCCTTTACCTCTCACCCAGTGAAAGCCAACATAGCAGAGATTTGCTGCTCTATGGCACTTCACATGACCCTAAGGGGTTAACTGCAAATGGCAAAATTCTTTCAAGGGAAACTTTTTGTGTATATAATTAGACTGCCATAAAATACCAGTGCAACTTAAGTATGCAGCCTCTGGAAGCAAAAAACGGTGCCAGGCAGATAATTTTCATTTGACTCAAGGGCTTGAATTAGGAAAGACAGAAGTGATGAAGTACTGTAACTGCATGAACCTTCTTTGGTGAAACCCCTTGCCACCAAGCCACTGGATGGGATAAGTGATGTATTCCCAAGCAGATGACAAACAGCACTTTCTGAGCACAAGCATTTATGAAAGAAGAGCAGGATCCACTGCACATCGTGCTTAAACTGTTCATCCTTGTTTTCCTGAGGTTATTGACAGAGTGCTTTTTCAGCAGCCTCCTCACTTCCCCAACCTGACTTCTCTGTGACATCAGAAGGAGTGACACCACAGCAGTGACACAATCTCTGTTAAAGGTGTTGTTCTGACAAGCCAAGGAACTCTTTGCTATTCACTCTTATGTGTTATAAGCCCATGAGTTGCTTTTACAGAGAATTGTCCTTTTAAAATTAGAAGAGGCTATTGGGAGATGAGTAAGTTTGCTGTGTGTGTTGGGAGGATTAGAGTCTGTTTGGATGGGAACCATTTTTGTGTGCCTTTCTAATTGTGAGAATCCAGGGGGTTTCCATTGTAGAAAGGTCACCGAGAGGGAACAGACAGCTGTGATAAAGCAGAGGAAAGATGCCCAGCTTGGGGATTTTGAGCTTCACAAAGCTCTCAGCTGAAGTGTGATTCCTGTGCCTCTGATATTTTTGGCATAAGTGTAGCCCTGTGGTCATATGCCTTTGGTCTTCAAGAAGAAAAGGTTATTAGATTTACACTGATGATTAAAAAACCCAAGTGTAATAAAAGAGCAGCATCAGGTGACTTCACTTGACCACTTAGCAGATGACAAAATGTCACCAGAGTAAAGCTGTATTTTGCACGTTGCAGTTATTTCCCTGGGGGCAGGAGCTGGCTCTGGAGGCAGCTGTAACCTTTCCAAACAGAGTATGGGAAGAGAGGAGGCTGCTGGAATGTGACTGCACTGCTGTGCTCCAGCTATTTGGTTTCATCTTTCCCATGGTTCCATCTGCAATCTGCAGCACTCATCTACAGGAAATCAAATTAATTAGGATTTATTTGACTTCAAGAGGTGAGGAAGCATATGCCCAGAACATATTCCAGGGAGTCAGTGTGAGAACAGATGGGGAGGAATAGAAAGTCTGCTTTCCTTGCCCAATTCTTTCTCCTGTCACTCACCTTTGGTGCACAGTCATGAGTATAAATTCTTGAGTGAGTCATCCTCAAATTCTCTATTGATACTGGGTTATATTTACAAAACAACACCAAACTTCCTGGCTAATAGGCAGAGACAGTAAAAGTTCAGTTTCAAAGTCTTATTATCAAGGTAAATGGCTATAAAAATGAAATGATGGCTTGACAATCAGTGCCTAGAGATGAGAATGCTGAAAACTGCTGAGTTAAGTTTTGTATTTTGAGTATAAATGAAGTGTGCAAATTGTTTGGATGTCAAAGAACTTCCAATAATTTGACATTAAAATTGTTATTTAAAGTGCTCAGTAATCAAAAAGCCAGAGCTGATGTTGATACATCAGCTGCAAGAACACATCAGACTGTCTGCAAGTTTTGCTTCAGTTTCTGGGTACACTCTGTTTATGTTTATTATGATGCAACTTCATGGCAGAAGTCACCCTCTAGTGAAAAAGAAACAAAAACCCAGTAGAAGATGGGGCTCTGCTGGAGGTGCCTGTGACACATCAGGATTTCACTGCTCTTTAGAAACAGATTCCATCAAGGGTATTTCCCCAGTGTTACTTGTTAACATCCTAATAATGTGATTTATGAGCAGCAACAAAGATGTAAAAGAGAGGAAAAAAAGCAGAAACAAAGCAAAGCCACTCAAGTCCTCGAGCACCAAGCTTGCAAAGCAAGGGCATGTTCCCAGCATGTGCTCTTGTCCTCAGCTTTCTCCTTCATCCAGCAGAAAGCACCTGGAACTGCTGTGTTCTCTCTGCCTTGCAAGTTCCCATCTGAAGGGTCCTATCCAAACTTTTGATTTCCGTGCATCCAACCAAGCTTTGAAACTGGAGCAAAGCCAGGTACATTGCTTTAGCAGGGAAGGGAACTCTGTTGCTTTGCAGAGCACATTGTATTTTAATTATGTACACTATTAGACTAAAATATTGGAATACAAAACCTAATAAAAAGGTAGGAAAAAAGTCCCACTTTGATTATAATGTTTTCAAATTTCTTCATTAACTTATTTCATTGCAATGCAAAGGAGATATTACAACCCATTTCATAGGTAAGGAAATTAAGATGTGCTGAACACATCTTTTCACAGCCCTACAACTTGTTTTCAAAAGCTTGAAGTTAAATGGATACTTTTCTCATTCCTGTTCTTTTACTCCTTTTTTGGACTAAATTACCTTTTTTATTTTCTATGTAGCAGATTGGGGGATGTGACTTTTCCCCACTCACTGCCTTTGTCTCCTCCCAGAGTAATACTCTATTCATAAAGCTACACATATGCTAGGGAAGGGAAAGAGGCAAGTGGTTAATTTTTACATACCTTATATAAGTGAACTGCACCTGTCTTTGTCAACCAGATTTTTTTTTTATGATGCTCAAGTAATAAAATCTTACTGACGTGTGAGTAAATAATTTCAAATGAATTCTTTTTATGGAACTTATCTCTGAAGCTGACATCTGTTATTTAAGTAATAAACAAAAAAGTTACAGTCTGCTTTGGTTTCAGAAACTGTTTTCCAGTGAAATAACATACTACTTTGTTTAGAACCTTTTAATTTCTGTGTTCTCCAGTTGTTTCCAGATTAATACCAAAAAATAACGAAGATCCTCAACCAGCATCTGGTCTCATTTTTTTCCTGAAGCAAAATATTTAGCTAAGATTGGATTGGTACTGACAGGGTGCATTCAGCTTTTCTTTTTTTTTTTTTTTTCCTCTTTGTGCAGGAGCTGGAGTGTGCATTGCCAGGCCTCTCAGAGTGGCAGGGGAAGGCTGGATCCTCAGCTAATAACTATGCACAGAACGTGGCTTTGAAATGCCAGGAAGCAGTCGTGAGATTCCAGCCAAGGTAAGACTTGAGATAATACAGCACATTTCACTTCTGATTAGCTGTAGGAAAGGCTAATTCATTTGCTGCCTTCTGCATAAAATATTCAGATGCATAGCTCTTGTTGGCAGTGTATTCTATATTTATACATCTAGGACTCTTTGGAAAAAGCAAAAGGGATAAAGATAAGAATGCAAATTTTATCATTCTTTAAACCCCTTACATCTGAAGCAGAAAGAACATCCTTAGTTTAGAAACTTCAGTTCCTCTTGGCCAAGTTTCAAAAATACTTCTCCACTTCTTTTCCCCCCAATGCTGAATTGCCTCTCCGAGCTGCATTCTCTGAGAAATAGGAATGGGAACCTTCACAGCTGATTATAGCAAGGGTACAGGTTATGTACAGTTTAGACTCTGGGTGCTGTGGCAACTGTGCTTGTTCTGGATCAGGAAGGGCACCATGTGTTCAGGCCTGGCATTAACCAAGCCTTGATGGCAGGTAACTCAGGTGGTGATGAAGTGACTCAGCTCTGATAAGTGTTAGAAGTCACAGTTTCAGCTTCATCCATCATGGCCATGCAAAAGGCTAAAAATGGGGTTTCAAATCACCCAACTGATCAGTGAAGATGTGTCCTAGGGATAAGATTTAATCCTTACTAAATCTGGAGGCATTGCTTTACACATTTCCCATGTTCAGGTGCTGGTTTGGTTCTGCTTTTCTGTGCAGACACTTTTTGTCAGGTGAGCCAGGTCTCTGCTCTTTGTCTTGATGTGCATGACAGCCTTGGTGCTCTGTGGCAGTCTCTGGCTCCCTTTGGAGGGTCTGAGCAGCAGCAGCACATCGCAGTGATGCTCAGTGGCTCAGGGCACAGCTGGCTGACAGCTAGAGCTCACTGGCTCAAGGTTTGTTTGCAGTCAGGAGCAGGACAGCAGTGACAGCTGCCATACAATGGCACTTTGGTGCTTTATGTGACATGAACTGCATGCCTTCTCCACAGCTTTTAGGAGGCAACATTGTAAATGGACTTAATTTGTGCACTCAAAGGAAGGTTTAGCAGAATGAAAAAGCATTTAATTAGCTCGGACAATAAAGTGCTTTTGCTCTCCAATGCCTGTATGTGCAATTGAAACGCTGCATCTCAGGAAGTGTTTCTAATTAGGAAGCCTGCCTTCTCTTTTTCTGTCATTCCTTATGCAAGGAAAGAATCTCATGGACTTCTTGTAAAGAGGAGCTTGCTGACTGTGGTATCAGACAGTCAGACCTACCCAATGGCTCTGCTAGTGAGATTGTGTATGGGTAGACAATAAAATAACTGGTTAATTTTGAAAGGAATGTGATGAAAGACACACAGACTTTAAAGATAGGAACCAGACTGAAGTGTGCATGAACAAAAACAACTGCAGCAAAGTTCCCCTGTCCGCTTCATCAGTTTGGCCTTTTTAGTCTGCCTAGTATTAAACCATTTTCCCCTGTGCTATTTATTCTTTTTTAAAACCACCATAGCTCTTTAGAAAGCCTCCTATCACAAGGACTAAATCTGTTAAATAATGGTCCTGGATTTACCATTCTAAGTGCTGTGAAAGCATAGTGATTAAATTGCAATTCTGGCCATGTTTCAGTTTGATTACACTATGAAAAAAAAAAAAAAAAAAAGTAGGTGACTTTACTGTCAAATAAGGAACTTTAAACATAAGCAACTGTTAACAAGGGGTCTCCGGCCTCACACACACAGTGCACATTTTATTTATTTTAACTGTCCTTGAAACAATACTCCCACCACCCAGCTGTGGCAGGGCACTTCCACTTCCCTATGCCAGAATTCCCAGATTCAGTTTGAGGGTCACCACCAGCTGCCTCCTCCCTGTGCTGTCAGGCAGGGCACAGCAGCTGAGCCTGTGTCTCAGCTCACACGGGTCTGGCTGCTGCACCAGGCTCACAGCCCTGACTCAAGGAACAGGCTGAGAAAATGCTGCCAGGGGATGATGTCTTGCCTTGTTTTCTGCCCTCTCTGCTGTGAGGCATGCAAAGATTAAGCATCCAGTGTTGGCAGCAGGCAGCAATCATAGCTAGATTTGGACAGAACACATTTACCAGCACCACAAAACCCAAGTTTCACTGTCTTCCACTGCTTTGGCTGGGCTGCTGGTAAAACTAGCAATGCTTTGAGACATTACACCTGCTTAGTGTCCCTAAGTCAGACAAAAAGCTCTCTGGTCTTTAGGAGGAGAGGAGAGGGACACACTGCTGCAGGGGTGTCCCTATGCACCTCTCTCCATATATCACATGTGTACGGGGACCACAGGAGAAGAAGTATTTATTTCTGCCTCAAATGAAGGATCAAGGTTGATTGTTTTAGTGCATCCTGTTGTTACTTCTGCTTTAACTTAATTGCTGCAGGGGGAAGGGGAGGGGGTGGCTATAGCTCTGCCATTAGTGTCATTGGGATTAAATGTCTAAATACCTCTAAAATCTACAGAGTTAAGAAATCTGTTCTGGTGTGAGGCAGCTAAAAACTTGTCAGATCATTTAAATTTATCTAAATATGGATTAAAGCCTCCTGGAATTAAAAAAAATCAGTACAGTTCTCTTTAAGCAGAAAAATCTAAGTTTAGGATATTCTAAAAAGGGATGCTCATAAACAAAAGTGTGACAGAGAAGAACAAACCAGGCCATGTAAGAGCAACAATCCACAGAATTACGACTTAGAAGTATGTATTGTTTCTTTGAGAGGGTGCTTTCATGTTATGGCAACCACTGAAACAATAAAGGAAAAGTTTTGTGGAATTTAAGGGAAATGGAAGAGTAGACTTGAAGAGATTTGCAGCCAGAAGAATAAGGGAATAGTGTCATGTTCTTGTCTAAGCTGTACCTGGCCTGTGCAGCAAGGATTTCAATCTCAAGTGGTGTTTATCATGTATGATTTAGGAACATTAGCATCAATTTAGTAGATGAAACACCATCTATATGGAAGGAAACCTTTACACTTTTTTTCCAGAAGGTGAATTTCTAATACTATTGCCAGTGATTACACTGAATACTGCTCTGGTCATTGTGTGTAGCTGGGTTTGGGTATGAGTGCAATATAATCTGTACCTTGATAGAAGGTAGATAAAAGTTATAATCAGGTCCTGGGAACAAATAAAGGAATTGCTTTTTTTTTTAACAGAGACTAGAAAAGCCAGCATGGAACAATACACGTGATTGCAAACAGCTGCTCATGTCACTTGCCTTCTCAAAGGCAATCAGCAAAACTGGAGTGGGCTGCAGGGTGTGTGCAGTTACTTGAGCAGAACCCAGTGCTTGTGTCAGATGCCTGTTAAAGAGAGAGGAGACTGAAACAAAGCTCTCTGTGGCAGGGGAAAGGTCAATGCTTCAGCGAAGGCTGCATGTCAAGTCAGTGTGGAATTCAGAACTACAGTTTGGGGTGAAGTTTTCTGCCAAAGAAAAATTCCTGAAAGTTCCCCCTCTTCACCATTCCCCAAATAAATTTGGAATGGTTTCATTTAATAGGACTTATCTGGTCCCAGGACTGGTCCCTATTCTGAGATTCTATAACTCTGTTTTTGGCAGAGGCTGTAGGGTGGTGGCTGCTGTCAGACCTATGATTGTTCTGCAGGAGAAGTGGAAATGCTGGTAGCCCTGGACTGCCCTGAATCTTGGGGTCAGCCAGAGCTTCCCAAGGTTTCCGTGCTTCCCTGAGGGGAGGCCAAGATCTAGCAAAGCAAGTACATTTTGAGAGTGCAGTTCAGGTAGGAACTCTTGAAGTTTCCAGGCTTTCTGCTGAACAGCTACAACTCAGAGATGAGTGGGAGGCAGCAGGGAAGCTGCAGAAGTGCTGATGTCCCTGTGCAGACCTGCATGGCTGAGGCAGAGCCCGAGAGGCTGCATTTCCTCACCAGCACAGGCAGCCAGGTGAGCAGGGAGAAAGTTGGGAAATGATTGACTGGTTCCTAGGAACAGTTTCTTCAGAGATGTTGGTATTAAAGTACTAGTGTTTATGGTTTCAGTGGTACTTCTTGTGCCAAGGCATGGAAAAGCCTCTGAGCAAGATTTTGGGTTCCAATGCAATTAAAGAAAAAAAAGTAAAAGAAGGGATGGGGAGAGGATAGAGGAGGAAGATAAGAGCAGCTCTTGCTGCAGCCCCAGTAAGGACCATGCCTGTTGAGTATGAAGCTGCTCCTAGTAAGAGTAACAAGGGCTGGTTGGATTACAAAAGGGCTGGGACTACTGAGACAGACCCTGCTACATTGCCTCTCTGTTTGAGCTCCTATTCCAGCACTCAAGGACTGCCCAAGGAGTGCCCTTGGGCCCTTGAAGGTGGATTTTTCTTTTGTTGCAGGTGTGCACTTTATGTTCACCCCCAAGTCTGTTGCAGTTCTGCATTTCTTTCTAAGGAGCCATAGGTGTGCTTTTGAAGCATCCGCCTGCAGCCCCATGTTGAGATTGTTTGGATTTCATAATGGTTTTTTTGCCATCTGAGAAGGGCTCAGAAAGGAGCCTCCTGTTTCCCAGGGGCTGAGACATGCTGGTTGTGTGTTCTGCTGCTCTGTGAACTCGTCTGCTGTACCTCTGGACAGGCTGAGTCAGACCCGTGACAGGGAACTGAGACTTCCATCTATGAGCTGTTAACCTGCTAGGTCACCCTCGTGGTGGGAAGGGTGGAACTGGCTCCTGGGCTGGACACAGGGGAGGGGTATTGGGCCAGGGTACACTGAAGGTGACTCTGAAAAAGGAGTGCCACCTCACAGAACACTGGAGGTTGATGGGCAGGACTTACCCTGGCATCACCAGTGCCAGGACACCGTGCACCTTTGGCACTGTGGTGCATAAACACGTAAATAGCCTGGGGATGGGGTTGGTGTGATCAGAGTTGGACTGCAGTGACATTTGCAAGTTACAAAATGTAATGCTCTTTCTGAGTTTCACAGCAGAAATGTGGTGGGAATTTGCTCAGGTTATCTTCAAACATTTTTCACCAACTTTTAAAATGATGTGGTTTTATTTGAATTTTATGCAGGTTTAGAAGGGATCTTATGCGTAATTCAAAAATTCACATGTCCTGGTCTGTTTTTTAAACAGCACAGTGCTCATGCAAATTTATCTCCCCCTTGAAGTCTGGTAGGAGCTCTGTTATGATAATTAGAATTCAGATTTTTTTTGTTGTTGTTATATCCACAAGCCTCAAATGTACATGTTACTTATTGCATCTCTGCCATCTCTGTCATGGAGAAAAGGATAATTCTGCCAAAGCCAGAGTCTATAAAGGAGGGTAAGAGACATGTATTTGAGTAGTAGCCACAGAGTAAATTTAATTTTCATTATTTTACAGGATGTAAATTATAAAAAATAAGGGTGCCTGCAATTATTCAAAATTTCAGCTAAGGCCTGAAATAATTTTAATGTACTCAGCACAGATGGAAAATTAGGGCTTGTTCCTGCTGCTTTTGAAGTTAATGGATATTTTGTGATTGACTTTTAATGAGAGTAGGATCCGAACTGTGGTTATTAAATGGTAAGCCCTGTGTTGCCTGGTGACAATCAGAAAACCTGCATTTGCCTAGCAGAGCAATTAATCGTGGTGAAAATGAAAAAGCACACCCCGAAACTCTGTGTGTAGAGTAAGATCAGCTCATTATCCATGAGACTGAAAATGTAAATGCTCGTCACACAAAAATGATTACTCACCTTAATGATTTCAGTATCTCGAGAATCCAAAGAATGCGTAAATAAGAGCATCTTACTCCAGTATTTCTCATGTAAAAGCAACAGTAAAATGAAAGATTAAAGGCATCCTACAACAGCTGGCAGGAACATCAACCTGAATGAGAGAGGTGGTAACCTTCATGGCTGCTGTAAACCTTTTACTCTCCAGAGTGCAAGACTTGTGAGTGATAAAGCTGTGAATTATGTAGAACTTTGTACACTCCCTGTACAAAGTGCTGCTAGCCTTTACGATTTGTTAGTAATATTTTTTTAAAAAAAATTGTTTTGTCTCTATTTTATTTAGGAGAGTTCCCATTTCCTCTGTTATGCACCCTGAAAGGAGTCATCCAAATGAATACCAGAAGTGTACAAAAAAACGTGGCATGTGTTGTTTTAATCCTTCATGTCTAGCTCTAATTCAATGCAATAAATCACCCTAAATATTTTTTCTTCATTAGTGAATTAGTTTTT
The DNA here is from genome assembly GCA_030060385.1 of Muscicapa striata striata. Taxonomy (NCBI): domain Eukaryota; kingdom Metazoa; phylum Chordata; class Aves; order Passeriformes; family Muscicapidae; genus Muscicapa; species Muscicapa striata. Next base: position 1,945,320 of record JAREIS010000078.1, read on the forward strand.
CAGCTGTCTGTAGCCTTGCAGCTGCCTCCTTACGTGTTTTTAAATCAAACTACAAATATTTCACTCTTTTGTATTAAATTAGTCCTTTTGCTGTTCTCATGACTCATTTCTGTTCCTGTGGGAATTGCACATCTTGGATCCTGTTTGGAGCCAAGTGGTTTACCCTGGTGTAGCTATCTAATGTGTCTGGTTAGGTGAAAGAAGTGGCAGAGCCATCATTTCTTTAAATACCTCACAAATCCAGGAAGAACTACAACAAACACCTCTGCACCTCTCTGTTCTGGTTTTGAGGTCTCTAGAGGCTTATCCAGCCTCTGGGATAACTCTGAGCCCAGAAAAATATGAATTATTTTGTGCAAAGGAATCTAGGCATTGTGTTGGGTTACTTTCATAGAAATGCTTTTTTTAAAATAAAACAAACTGATTCTGTAATTTATAAATTATATATGTGCATGATGAAAAGCTTGGGATATTTGCAGCACAGATATGCAACCGATTGAAGGATTTTTAAAATTTTGTTTTGTAGAATAGATCAGAACACAAGCATTTCACCAAAAGACCCAACTGATCAATTAAACAACTTAAATGAGGTAAGTGTAACCAAAAGTTGAAATACGATGTAATAGATTGTGAGTAGATACTTTGGGGTTTTTTTTGTTAATTTTAAGGTCTTGGAATCATGTAATTGCTTAATAACCCTAAATTAGCTTTTTAAGGAATCATTGTAGTCATGTTTTTGGAGAAAAATCTTAAAGGCGTGGTATGATACTGCTAAAATAATTTAAAAGCTAAAAGCAAGAGATTTTAAATTTTTTAAGCCAACTTTAGGTTGCTTCTTGTTTATCCTCAGAAAAGAATCAAAACACTCAATATTGACGGAGTGAAGTGACATCTTTCAAGAACGTTTGCTTTTTTCCTCATATTACAGCTCAAAATGGTTCATCTGTTAAATATGTTTTCTTTAAAAATAAGGAGTTCTCAAGCTTGCTATATCCTGCAAAAATACACTATGAACAGTGCAATGGAGTCTAAAAGGTGCTCTGGTTGTAAGATGAAAGGAGGGGAGAGCTGAAGAGGGGAAATAACACTAGTAACACTTGAAACAAGCTGCTTTCACAGGGATTATGCCAGGAGCACAGTGCCAGTGAAGCACAAAAAGCTGTTTGTGTGATCCTGTCGAACAATGGATGAGCCTGGGCGAGATCCTCACAGTCAGCAATATCCTGGGAGGGCAGGGGGGTAAAGCCAAGCCTTGCAGTTATGCAAGATGGGAAACCCTGCAGAGCATCTTCCCACACCTGGGACCTGCCCCCCAGCACAGAGTCCACACACACTGCAAGGACAGTGGAGGACACGGGACTCACACAGGGAGCAGCTGGGTTTTTTGTGTAGGCACAACACGATAGAGGCAGTGGGAGAAGAGAGCTGGGTGAAGATAAGCCCATTCCTGAAAAACTGGAAAAGAAAGCTTTGTTTTCCATAATGAGCCAGAGAGCATTGCTGTCTATTAATAGATGCCTGGCTTTCATTAGACCAAGATTTGTCCTTTTAAAGGACTTCAGACCTAATCTTCTCCTTGCAGTGAGTTGTTTCCTCTGCATTTTGTGTCACCATTGTGCAGCTCACTGTAGAAAATCTCAATGCTGACAAGCAGGGAGCATTCAGTGACCAATACAAGGGAGTACACTCAGCCTCTGTTGAACTACCTCAGGCCCTAGGAGAAATCATGAAGCTATTGTTTCTTTTGAGAAACCCCAATGCAAATATTCACTGAAGCTTCCACTTAAAACCCTTGCAAATTCCTTAAAGGCTAAGAAAAAATATTGTAATAAATAGGTCAGTGTAAAAGATAAAAACCAATGATTAGATTGGAAGTTAGACCAAATTCATAACCAATGAGGAATGAGCAAAGGTTACAACCTGGTGCTTTCTTTTGCAAAATCTTAGGGTTTATTTTGTGTCTCAGATCTATTGCTAACCTGTGCCATAAGAAAATAAATTGTCTTTCTGGAGTAGAGAAAATGGTGTCTCTCTTCACTGCTCATCCATGGCATTATGCAGACCCAGGGCATATCTTGTTCTATCTTATTGTTGCTTGTTTGTTCCCCATAAAGGAAGTTCTGAATTGAAAATGTCATATGCCTCAAGGCACAAATATTGCCTTAATGGATACTGCAGACATTTATTTATGTTCACATAAAATGTGCCTATCTTATTTTAACCTGAACTCTTAGATTAAAAAGTTGTTCCAGCGTGGCATATAAAAACATTTGTTTCCTTAGAGTGAAAAAACAGAATAGGTTAAAATTTGTTCTGTTTCTTTCCAATACGCAGCACTTCAAAGGCTATTAAATGCTGAAAGCTTAGATTATGCTCCTTCTGTGCCCCAGCTGATTTAATAAATCCAGTAAATGCATCAATAAACTGGAAATAAGAGAATAGCTACCTTCCTGTCTGGGAGGCACAGGGGCAGGCCCAAGGGTAGGCTGCAGGCATCCTTTCCATTCAGGAGCACTGTGTGTGGGTCAGGGTGATACCAGTTTATGCAGAAAGCACCGAGCCTGGGCTTTGCTCCTCATCCCTGCTGTCAGCCTCCTAACTGAGTCTGGGCAGAGCTGGGGCACACCTGGGTCCTTTCCCTTTCCCTTAGTTCTTAAATTTATCAAACTTTTGGATGTCCACAAGAATGAAACAAAGGATGCTGATAATAGTAATCCTTTATCAGGGAAAGAAATTCTTTCTAAGGGTAGGGGCTCTCATTTGTCACATTGTCTCCTGTCAGGCTATGGCCTCCTGGACATGCTGACCAACACAACCCACAGTGCTGATCCTGCTTGTCATGGCCCCATGCCATGTCAGGGTACTGCCTCCCAGTGCCACAGCATTTTGGCGATGAACTGGGAGAGTTTGTTCTTTCAGTGTCCCACTCGCCAGAGGGATTTAACAATGTGTGGCATTCATCTCTAGATGTAAGAGATTATCTGTTATCTCAGTAATTCCTTGCCCTAGGGCCTCCCCTCTTCATTTTCAATAATCACTGGTTGGAAGGAGTGATGGGCAGTGGGTCCAGAGTTAGTTGTTTGTAGAGAAGGTGTTTCTACTACAGACTGAGCTTCCTCTGGGAGGGGCAGACAGTTCCTTTGGTGCTGTGCTTTCTCCAGCAGACAAGGCTGGACACTTCAGGCAAGACAGACACTTCAGAGACTGTGTTTTCTTAATTATCAAAAATAACAAATGGGTGAGAAGGACCACACTACTTCTCTTTCTTTCTCCAGCTTCCTATAAATATCTTAATTTTACCATTTTTTGTAATGATGTACAATCCTTTTTTTTTCTAGTAGTATTGGCTTAGCTCAAGATCTTTGAACTGTCAGTCATTTTAAGAGGACATATGAAGAGATAAGAAACCTTTGTCCAAGACAATTATAATTGCTTCTTTTTCAAACTTTCAGGATACTCTTCTTAAGAGAAAACAATACGATTATTTTTCCAAGGCAATTTATGGATTCAATTGAGATATTAATATGTCCTTTCATTTGCATTATTATGGATCAGGAATTACTGCATCAGAAACACTCATGCTGGGCACCAGAGTGAAGCTGGAATGAGCACCAAATCTGAAGAATTTGAACTGACAGCTGATATAGAATGCTATTGCTTAAGTTACTTCAGTTATACTATATTTCCACGTAGGGACTTTCTCAAATTGATGATGGTGCCCACCATGGCCTAACTTTTTCCTCTGTGTGTTTCAGCTGTTTGCACTGGCTTCTAACACGTTTAGCACCTTCTTTGACCAGCCATGAGCAGAGGTGGCCCAGGTGGGTCATGGGGACAGACCTGGCCATGGGAGAGTTGTGAGCAGAATGCGCACAGGGTGACTCTCTCCCAGAGCAGATGTGCTGGCCTTTGCGCTTGGCCTTTGCTCTAAGCTGTGTCTCCTGCCACGTTTCCTGTAAATTTGTGGTGACTTTTCCTGGACAGTGCAGTGTGGCAGTGCCATAACACTCTGCTGTGGTTTAGGAGTAAGATGGGGTTGGTCCAGATTCATCATCTCCTTGGTAACATCAAGGCAATCAAAGCTACTTAGTGTTTTTCCTAAATCCCTGTCAAGGGCACACTAATGAAAATAGGTAAGGTATTTCTATTATTATTATTATTATTATTATTATATTATTATTATATTATATTATATTATTATATTATATTATATTATATTATATTATATTATATTATATTATATTATATTATTTTTTAAAGTGTTTTTGGCAGTGGCTAGAAATTTGCCATCCACTCACCTTCCCCAGATGGGTGAAAAATATCATTTAGAGCAACTAAGTATACACCAGCTGGTGAATTACAGCATAAGCATTGCTGAAGTACAATGTTTAACAGTGTAGTCTGTGAGAATGCTTTTACACTGAACTTCCCATAAATATTAATGTGTCACAAGCAATAGTGATGCAAAGTGAATGTATTTTCTTGAAAAGGGATTTTTCTTGTCAAATGCTTGAAGTAACATTCCGTGAAGGTTAAGTCCTTTTGTCAGACATTCATTTCCTTATTGGCACATTCTTATGGTTTGTCATCTGTGATCTCTCTAATTTTTATCAGCTGTTCTCCTGGTAAGGTCCAGGCTGGCATCAGAGCCCTTCCTCATTTGTAACTGGTGTAGTCATCTTTTGCTAGATGACATTAACGACTGTAAAATTCAACCTGTCTGTGATAATTCATTTGGGTTTAGTTGGGATGAGAGACAATGGGAAATGAGGATTTCCCAAAACAGCGCCATAAGTATAGTGCAAGTCAGCACTCTTTCCTTGAGAAGAAAACGCACTGCCACCTGAAAGCTTTTAGGGGTGAGAAGGTTTCCATAAATTTCCTGAATTCTAGGAAAGGAATGAAAGCATAAAGGCAGAAGGTCTTCCCCACTCTTCTCAGACCATCTAGGTTTTTGGTTTTTTTTTGTGGTTTTTTTTTTTTTTTTTTTTTTGTTTTAACCCGAAATTTTCTTTGGGTTTACAAAACAGGTGCCTTAACACAAAAATAATCAAAAATGTATTAAACTACTCATATAGGTGGTACATTGCAACACAAAAGAAATAAGGCAAATAAATCAATTAATTTTTCACTAAATTGATTCATTCCAATCAATAATTTGGTTTCAGGTATTTGGGTGGGGAAATGCAGTTTTCTGGGTATAAATTTGAGGAATTTTTATTTCTTTGCAACTCAGATTATTTTCTTCAGAAAATGCCTTTCATAAATATGTATCACTTCAGTGACTTGCTGTTATACGTACATTCTGTGTGTGCCAGCTGTGTGGTTATTAGGACTGCCTTGTGGGGCTTTGTTTTATGTTTTAAGCTGTATTTCCCTTGAGATGGGGGAGCTGGATGTGTGGGGTATGGGGAGTGACTCATTTTGCCCAGTCAGATGGTGATTAGGGCTTTCACAGCATTTCCATCACAGCGAGATGCTTGTGTGCAGCTCTGTACTGCAGGCAGCATTAAAAATTCCAATCAGAGCTGGGCCACGCGTGGCACAGAGGCTGGAAGGGATGTGGCAGATAACTGTCCCTGCCACTGGTTTGCCTGCAGCCGGTGACAATGATGTGTTGATTTTACCTTCATAGCGGATCAAAAATGATCCCCTGCCGTGTAGCACCGGCAGCAACCCGCATAAAAGCCATGTCTACATAATGAAGTATCTCTAAAACAGCCAATTAAAAAAATCTCTCTCCCAAGAATCCCATGAGTGAGCATGTTCTCAGTAACTCTTTGTTCACTGCTGTGTACTGCACTCGCAGGCTGGAGAGGGAGATTTGATTTCTTATGAATGGTAAATGGGGAGGGACATAATGTCATCAGATCGTGATGTCAGCCCAATGAATGAAATACTTCCTTAATGTATTGCTTCAAGCCCAAGAAGAGGGACACCATCTCAGTTTGGCTTCCTGGAATAAATCGCCTTTTGCTGACAAAGTCATCTTTCCCACGTGCCATGAATAATCCATGTAAATTGGGACTTAAATACCCAGGAGTCGAGAAACTCGTGGAATAGTGCACGTTTGTTCTCCCCACGTCCTCCCGGAGCTGGCAGAACAACCCTGTGCGGGCGCTGCCGATGGGCTCCGGGAGTTGAAGAGCAATTGCTGATCCCTGTTGTTCTCTACCCAGACCAATGTTTTGCTTTTGTCTGCAGAATTCTTTGTTGAAGCTGCAAGCCCTGGAAACTGATCTGTGCTCTGCGTTTCTGCCAGCACAGGAGGAAACTCCCCAGCTGCCGGCACCCAAGGACACAGCCCCTTCTCCAGCCCAAAGCAGCGTGCAGGCTGATGGGGCCAGTTGTGGAGGTAAGCGAGCGTGCCATGATGTGTTCTCATTTGCAATTATAAAAAAGCCTTGTGACTTGCACTTTAAAATCAGGCTTGCAGCCCTCTGGGAAATAGTGCAGAGCTAATGCAAAGCACCATTTCCTCCTGCAAATGCTGTGTAACGTAAAAAGGGGTGATACCTGTCAAAAGAATAATTAACAGCTGTAACCCTCTGGTTTTCTGAGAGGGAATTTTCCTTTTCAGAGAGGTTTTAAGAATGCCAATTCTTTTAGTTTTAATCTGTTATTTTTCCCCAAGTAAATTTACTGTCTTTACTTCCTATGTCTGTATTGTGTGAGATCACCTGCCATATCATGTAATTCTATTTTTGTCATTCTTTTTGTCAGAGCAATATCACTTCATTTCTCCTATTATTGATTTTAATTTAATGCATCAGCAGAGAGATAGTGAAGGTGAGTTTTACAGCATGTGGATTTTAATAATTCATGATCCTGTATTATTACCCAGCTGGGCAAACTATGGTGTGTTATGTCTCCCTCTTCCCTCAATAGGGAAATAAATAGCCCTAAGGCTCAGCACTGTTTTTGTCAATTCATGGCTTGTAGTCAGAGGGCTGGCAGACTCATGATGCTCAATAGAAGAGGAGTCACTGCTTGTGAAAAATAGGTCAAAAGCAGTATGACTAATACCTCTCACAGATGAGTGACACGAATACACAAATGCCAAGTCGTGCTACACGTATGCTTCAAATTAAGGCAGGTAGGTCAGTAATCCCTTTGCAACTGATGTTTCATATCAGAAAATAAATCTGGGTACAGATGAACTTCTTTTGGGAGCTGCTTGCTCAGCATTTTCTGCATGAAACAACATTAAGTTATTTACAAAAACAAATCACAAATGGTAGTGTTCTACTTTAAAAACGCCTAGGTTTGAGGTTGGCATTGAAAAAATCAAGAAACAATTTATGTAGAAGACAAATTATTATAAAGATTAAGGAATCTTAAAATGCTAGATATCCTGGATTTTATTTGAAAAAAGAGGATGCTTTAGTACAGCCCAACAAATACCTTAATAGCCTTGGATATGAGTATGGAGCCTGGATTTGGGCTAACCTGGGTGGAGATCTGAACTAGAGACAGGTCTCATTTGTTTGCTGCACAGGAAAAGACATTCTTCAGCTCACCCAAAATCTGCACTGACTCCTTTCCTTTGTGGCAGGGTGGAGTTTTTCTCCTTTTCCAGTAGTTTGCTGCAGTATTTTGCTCTGGTTGTTTCATAGTTCATTGTTAGGATGGTTCCTAATCTTTCCCCTTAATAATTTTTTTCTGTTTTGATTAGATTTTATTTTTATTTATGCTGGTAGTGACTGCTGCTTCCAATCCCCTCTCTACTCCCATTTCCATTCTGCAACCACATGGGGAAATGTTGCATGATGTAGCATTTCTCTTGCACAGTTTCAGAGCATGCTCTGCCACTCCAGCAGCGTAAACTTGTACTTTAGTTAAAGCTTATCTATTTAATGGGTTTTAATGTGCCCTCATTCCTGTTAACATCTGCTTTGTGGTTTGTGGCATTTTTAGTAACTTGCCATTTTGCACAGACAAGGCTGGCCCTAATTCTGTCTCTTAAATTGCTGCTGAAATCTGATGCATTGAGCTGTCACATGGGACTATTGGCTCTTTGAGCTCCACCTTGGCTGGAAGTCCAGGGGTTTGTACCAGGCTGGGAAGAGAGTTTCTAGAGGATGGGCCATGTGTGTTCCATCTTTAGTTATCAGCCTTTCCTCAGCAGATCAGGCAAAATAAACATGATACTTTCATTCACGTCCCAGTCAACAAATTTTAGGAAAGTGTACATCATATATATGGAGAATGAAGATACAACAGTCTAGTAAGATGACAGATTGCTTCAGGATGCAAATTTTAAGGGGATGAACAGTAACTTATCTCTGAGCAAAGCCAGCAATTTACAGTTTACTTTTGAATGTGTGAAAGCTGAATTAGAGTTGCCAAAGTGAGACTAAAGAATTGTGAGGGATCCCTAAGCTAGTTTTATAAAGGGGCAAGTATAGAAAAGTAAGGTGTAATTTCTGTAACTTTTGGATTTGAAATTACATCAAATATGTACCTGCAGCAGTGAGCAGCTGAACCTAGCTACAGGAAGTTCTAAATGACTTTCAAATTAAAAATTCTGATAGAAGCATTCACAAATGCCTCTAGTGTTTAGGACTGAACACACTACATCTGAACATTATTTTTCTGTACAAGAGATTTCTGTGTATTATTGTTTTACTTTAGGAATACCACAGGCGTAAATACAGGCTTGTACCATAGGATTTGTCATTTGAAGACCATCTGCTGAACCTTGCTGCAGATTATCAGACACTAGAATTAGGCTTTAATTCCTGTAGTGTTCCCGTGTCTGTGCTAAGCTGCATGGAGTAGATGGGATGGAATAGATGCTGAGGGGCAACTCACTGGCTTGGGTAAGGGTGGCTTTAATTCCCAGTTTTGGCAAAAATAAAGGCTAAAATGAGACAAGATACATGAAGTCAAGTGGAAGTTTGGTCAATTCATAGGCTATTCTTAGGATAATATTCAGTGTCTTGTTTAGGATCTACACAGAGCTGGAATCAGCATGATGGCCTTAAGTGTTAATTAAAAATGGGATTGGTTAGAACTTGTCATCACCCTGAGATGTCACACTATTTTAGTAGTGGTGCTACTGAAATGAATGTCTGAATTATTTGCTGACTACGTCTGACCATTCGGTAGTAATTCAATGCACTCTAATAGAGTTGAAACTAAACACTTTTTTGGGCCATAGCAAAGTTGCACCAGTGTTCAAGCCTTGCAGACCTTGCTGTCAGAAGGCCAAGGAAATGAAAGTGCCCCGGCCTTTGGGAAATATTCCCAAATTATACATCATGCAGGTTGTCTCCCTTTACTTATTTATTCCTTACATGAAAAACTGTGCAACTGTTCTTAGTCAACCTATTTCACAGTGATTAAATGTTTCTTGAGTTTCAGAGCTGGTGAAATTAAAGCAAGGGAAGTCAGGTTCTTATCACTGACAATACTGTTCTTCAGAAAAAAAATAAAAAAACAACCCAGCAACAACAACAGATCAAAACCCAACCAAAGGTATTAATTTTTAGAAATCTTACAGGGTAAGCAAAGAGAGAACAAAAAGAGAGAACACTTGCTTGCAGAACACCAATTATTCCAGCCATTGTCACTGTCTGTTGTCAGTGTCCATGATTTCCCAGGACTCATCAGTGCTCTACCCCTGCTTCTCCCAGGTGCCTTTCTGCGGTCTCTCTGTGGGAGGATTTGAATCTCATACAAGGTTTAGGAGATTTGGGTGTTGCTCTAGTGTATCTTGGAGAGCTGAATTTGACCTACAGAGTATGAAGTACTTAGAGGAAGGTTGCAAGGTTAGAATTAATAATCAACTACATTGTCTCATTGTGAAAATGCTTAACATAATTATAACTGATGATGCTGGTAAGAGCAGATGAGCTTATAAATACAAGAGTCATGCGTAACTTTTGCTTGACAGATTAAACTGTGATTATACAACATACAATAGGATTTTTTGTTGTCTCTAAAGCAAAAGCAGTTGGATAGTGCCCAATAAAATTATATTTAAGCCATTGTAAGTACTATTTTTTAGAGAAATATGGGGTTTTTTTTTGAAAAGTGCCATTCAGAGCTGTTTTTTCACCACTGTTACAGTGCAGCAATAAGGATTTGCAGTTTTGGTATTTGTTGGGAAGAGGTAAAAAAAAAAGTACTACAAGTGTTCCATTCAAACCCCCAAAAAATACTCACTCAGCATGGGAATGTGATGTCCCATGTGCAAAGCAGAAAACTGAAACTGAAGGTAAAAGAACTTACTTAAACCTGCTAGTTCTTCTGTGAGTAAACCCATGTATAGCTGTTTTTCTGTGCAGATTTAGACTTCCATTGAATAAAAAGATTCTGTGAAATGTATTAGAATGCATGACATATGGCAAATATAATTCTGATTAGAATTGGCACGCATGCTGCCTGGAAATGCAAAATAATAGATATGAATTAAAAGGCTGTATATATGAATGAGATTAGAAAAAAAGAAAAGAAAATAATGTAGCTGGTTTAAAATATAATGTACTGTGGAAACTGCTGTTGGGGAACCTGAGTCAGAGAACAAACCTTGCTTTAGCAAAGCAAGAGAGAAAAGTTTTGGGCAAGAACTTTTATGAGATTGTGGACTTATTCCCTAGAAAGTATTAACTGCATTAAAACCAATCATCTGATAGCAAAAATTTTGATTAGGTTAGATCATCCTCATCCATTTCAGCTACTGAGGGTGAGGAAGAAGATTCAATGCATACTCCCTTCAATGTACTCAGGTAGAGTACAGTGAAGATGAACCTCTGATGTTCTCTCGGTAGGCCCTGTAATGTGCCATTGCTTTTTATGCTACCATAAACAGAACCAGTGTGATAAGGTTCATCAGTTCCTACTTTTTCTAACTTGACCATCACTATAAAACCTTTTAAGGCACCTCTGGTGAGGTTTGCATTTACAGTCCAGGACATTGTTAACACAGTACCGCAAGCATGACTCCTCTAAGGAGCAGCAACTGCCCACAACCTTGAGTAAATAAATTGAAAGTTCTTGGTGGTGGTTGCTATTTTCATATCTTATGTCTTAGCTCCAGGACATATTATATTTTTGACCTTCCTTTCTCTTCACCAATGGGAGTAAATGATAAATCACAAAATTAAACTTATTGTGGATACTCATCATCTTCAGGAGTGTGGCTTTCAAAAGCAAAGAAATCTATGAAAATACAAATAATGCTTTTACTCTGGGAAACTCTCTATCTTCATAGTTTACAAATACAGCCATCCACCTCCTTCTGTGGAACTCAAAAAGGATTTATGTGAAGCCAGTGACAGTACTTCTATTTTCTCATCCTCAGTGCTGTGTCCACCTTGCATGTGACACTTTGCTGACCTGTTTGCTGCTCACTTTGAATACTTATGCTTTGAATACTTCTGTAAGGACAAATTTTTGTTGACCTAGGTAGCTCAACACCATGTGAGTGATCCCCAGTCCACACTGATTTATGCTTTCTTTCTAGAGCCTGTGGCAGCCCACAGGGACTGGCAGAATGACATGGAGAGCAGCCCACAGGAGCATCACTCCCTAGGGACCAGCAGACTGCTGTATCACATCACAGATGGAGACAATCCTCTCTTGTCACCGCGCTGCTCTATCTTTAGCCAAAGCCAGAGATTTAATCTAGACACGGAGTCTGCCCCTTCTCCACCAAGTGCTCAACCTTTCATGATGTAAGAAAATCTGTTTTAATTCTTATGTATTTCTAAGCCTTTTTCTGCAATTTGCAGCCTTTGACTCTTCATGGGTTGCTATGTCATAAAAAGCAAATTTTTTTATTGTGGCATATTTTGATATGGATAATTTGCAACACCAGAAATAGGAACTAGTGTTTCCTCAGTCATAACAGTGTACAATATTTTTGAAGTCTTTGTTAATTATAGTTAGCAAGGACAGTTTTAAATGTTAGTCATTAGAATGATGAGTGAACACAAGATAGAGATGGCTATCTAGGTGTGATACTAAAACTTCAGCTGTAATTGAACTATAGCTTGAGTCATTGATGAGGGGTTACAATGTCATAAAACATTTGAACAGTCCATATATGTGATTTCCAGAAACCAAGCTGTGAGTTTTGGAGAGAAATCAAACTTTCTTAAAAGCTTATATACAGAGCTTTACTTCAGCTGCATATGGATACAATCAGCTCTATTGATTTTCAACTGTAAATAATTAGAAACTAAACTGTCTTCAAAATGAAAATGTTTATTTCCAGTAATGAAAAACTCCTTGAGCTTACTTTTACAAACCATTGTCACCACAGTCTCCTGTTATACTTAGAAGATTTGTGAATAAAGGTGTGGGTGTTAAATGTAAATACTGGATCAGGCTCTTGCCTACTAGATTAATTTTTTTAAAATATATTCAGAAATCCCACAATTAAAAAAAAAAAAAAGAAAGATTGAAAGACAGATGGTGAACCCATTAGAATACCCTAGGGGTACCTTCAAGCAAAAGCAGTTATTTTATGCTTACTTTGTAAAACTAAGCTGTCTCTAAGCCAGTGAAAGAATAGAATAGCCATGAATTCTGAAATGCTAAGCGTTAAGTGTGCCTGAAAACAAGGCATGGCCCATTGTAGCCAGCTCTTAGATCCCACAACTCCGCTTTTGGCTTTTGCAGGCCAAGAAGTTCTTCCAGGTGTAGCTGTGAAGACTGCAAAGAACCACAGACAGTAACACAACTTACCAAGCATCTTCAGAGTCTCAAGAGAAAAATTAGGAAGTATGAAGAAAAATTTGAGCAAGAAAAAAAATACCTGGTAAGACAATAATTGAAAAGCTAAGTACTCCAAGAGGGAGGCAAGGATCCCAGTGTATTTAAACTTATTTGAAACAATGTGAGATAGGGTCTTTCTGGTTAAATGAAATAGGAAAAATGTCAATGAGTATCTTTTCAGCATCTTTCAGTGTATGCAGTACACTGAAATCTAAATTTTCTTTGGACTGCCTTTGTTGCAAAATATCCATCTTTGAGAAGTTTGAATCAGTGAAACATGACCAACAGGCCTGTGAAACAAAATTATACAAAAGGTTAAAAGCTACTTATTCACTTTGTAGGAGTAATTTGCCTGGTACCTTGTTGTGCTGTGCAGATTTCTTCATTCGAGGAGAGTCCTATAAACCATCAAAGCCTGGGGCTCAGTACAGACTGATGGCAAAATTCAAAGAAATAAGAGTTGTGGGGGTTGTTTGAAGTCAGTGGTGAGTCCTGTGCTAGGAATTGTGCACTATAAGAATATCAAAACATGCCTGATGCTAAAGAGGTGTACAACATGAAACAGGGAAATTTGTAACGTTTTCTGATTATTAAAATTAGGCAAATTATATATTACCTTTTAATCCCATTAATGGCCAAAAACTTTGTTTGGGTCTGTGGTCATTATATGTTCCTAGGAGCACAATTTCATACCTAAACAACCCTCATGTTATGGTCGGAAAAGAAATTATTTCAGAAGCTTAATTTTGCAAAACTGTTTTGCAATTTTAAATATTTGAGTTCTGAATATTCAGTGTAAATTCATTTTAATTTGCAGGCAATTTCTAAATGCAAAATAACTCCTGATCTACAAAGCCTTTGTGGTTTGTTTCTTTTGAAATCACTCTTGCACAGGATTTTTCATTTGATTAATTAAGCAGGTCAGTTGAAATTTTGAAAATGCTGATTCCCAAGAGAATTCCTGTCTTAAAGCAAAAGCTTATTCCTGCAAGGGACAGAGAGCTTCAGTTACCATCCTGGAAATCACTTAGGAACTTGACTAAAATTAGGTATTTGATCAATCCTTTTGAAGTCACCAAGGTTATTTAACCAATTAGTCAGAGAATGAAACGTTCGTTGCTGTGGTTTTTTTGGGATAAGAGACATAACACTCAGATCCTTGTGGCACTGTGTCACAATGGGGAGAGATAAGCCATGACAAATTAATGCCATGATCAAGCCAGACGCTCTGCATGACACTGATAGAGTGCAGTTGGAACTATGGACATTTTGTAGCACACTGGGGGTGAGGAGGGTTTTATCTGTTTGATCCTTTAACTGTCAGTTCCTTCTCTTTCTTTACATTCTTTACATTTTCCTTTGCGCTCAGCCTTCTCATGGTGACAAGACTTCCAATCCTGAAGTTCTGAAGTGGATGAATGCTCTGGCCAAAGGTCGGAAGCAGCTCAAAGGTACATAATAGTGTGTTGTGCTCCTTTGCTACTGAAGCTTTTGCAAGTGGGAGTGTACCTGGAACATTTTAAAGTCAGTTTTCTAACATCACTGCTTTGCTTATTTTTCACAGTGAGTGACAATAAGCCTCCCAATGGCAAGAAAGGTATTATGTGATATGACTTGCCTTGATTCCTGAGAGCAGGGCTTAAAGTGAGCCAGTTCAACCTTCATACCAAGCTAGAAAGGAGAAAGGGAAAAAGCCATAGTCTCTCCTCCTGGCTATAAACATTCATGGAAAAGACAATGCTATTCTGAACACTTTTATGAGTGTCTAAACCACAGATGTTAGAAGTTTCTTTGTAGCACAAATGAAGATGCAAATGCTTCTTTAAGACTGAGGATACATGTTTATAAGCATTTTATTTATTTTGATTATAAAAACAGATCTTTCCTTGATAATAAATTTGGCCGTGAGGGTCAGGTTTTGCCCTTGTCAGTCTGCCTACCACTCCATTAACGTCTGTGGATGTATCAGGTGCTTTCCCTTGGGGAGTCTGTTGCCAAGACTGATTGATTTTTTTTTTTTTTTGAAGGCTATTTATAATTTATCTAAATACTCTTTTTTTTTTTTTTTTTCCCCTCCTATAAATGGACTCTCACTGCTAAATAAATTGTAGTATTATATTTCATCTCTGTTCTGGATGTAGTTAATAATGTAGATATAAAGAGTGTGATTGTGATAAATAAAGAATTAGAAACTCATCTTTCAGTAAATTTGTTCTGGAAAGTTCTCCCTTGAGTACTATCCTATATGATTACCAGATCATGATGATGATGATGATTGCTATTATTTGCCCTTGAATTCTGTGTTGCAAATCCAGGAAGGGCAAATGAGAAGAAATGGACAATCCAGATGGTTGCTATCATGAAAATGATATCTCTGACTCAACCATTGCTTCTCCTATCCAGAGGGTCTAGGTTTCATTGATCAGCCTCACCTTCACACCCCAAATGCCTCAGTCCTGTGACAACCCTTGATTTTTATTATCTTGAATAATGGCACTGCTTTTAGGTGAAGCCAGATTCATGAGGTTCACATGCCAAGTACAATTGAAATGGAAAACACTCAAATGCTTGTAGATCCTTCTTCAAGTTAGCAAGGCTTGTCTATCCTTTCTAGCTCCATAGGTTTAGTAAAAATTTCTGGTTTTCTCCACAAACTGGCCTGTATACTCAGACTGTCACAGCTAAAAAACTATGCTACTGTTTCTGCATGGATTAGAACAAATTTAACACAGTTGGAAACATCAGTCTCCTGCCTTGCCCAAAGTCCTTCACCAGACAAGCATATGCTTGGAACAAAATCTGGTTTTATGAGAGCTAATTCAGATTTTAAATTCAATTTCCTTGTTGCTCTGTGCAGGTCCCTGGAGCTTCAGGGGCTTTGGCTTGGTGTCAAGTTAATACAGTCACAGGCTTTATCACATCCAGGCAGGCTGCAGACTGGGAAGCTTCTGTCTTCTGCTGGGGTGCTCAGGTGCTCTTCTGCAGAAGGAATTAATTTAAGAAAGTGTCTGCTTCTCCTTGCTAGGACCACTTGAGCAGCCAGGCTGGCACAGCAGGGTGGCCTCTGGAAGGGAGAGGGACAGTTTAAATTGCTCTAGAAAGAAAAAGATGTTACACATTAAAGTGAAGCAGAATTACTTTCCTGTGTTCCTGTGGTATTATAATTCATGCAAGAAATACGAAAGTTGTGGGCTGTTTTATCCTAGTAGTGTCAGAGGAAGCTGCTTGGCAAATACTTCTAATCTATTTACTTGCCATGAAATTTGCCTTTCAGAGCTGAAACTCAGAATGTCAGAAGAGCAAAACTGTACCTCCACAGCAGCCCAAAGAAGTGAGCACCATGAAGGCAGTGGGACCTCTAAAGAGGCTGGTACACAGGAGGCCACAAGCATGGAACCAGCTCTCTCAGTGGAAGAAACCATGGATAACGTGTTGAGACGACTAAAGGAGAAAAGACAACACTTCAACCTTCCTGAGACTATTAAGGTACTTAAGAAGCATGGCTGTTCCCTCAGAACTCTCACCTGAGGCAGATATTGGTGTGTGGCTGGCTCAGGTTTGCCAGGGTGTGTGCATCCTCTGTCTGCTGGCACTGCAGTGCATTGTCTCTCTAGTGTGGTGGGAGCTCTCGTGCAGTTTCTGGAAATGACTCTTCTGATAGGAATTGCTCAGGTGCAGAGGTGCACAAGGCTTTTTCAAGCAGTGCTAAGCATTTTTTGCTCAGAGATGCACATGTGAAACTCTGCCAGGCACTGCTGGAACCTGCTGACTTGAGGCTGTGTGCCCAGAACTGCTTATCCTGGTGTACTGAAGATAGCGGCAGCACAAGCACCTTGAAACTGTGTAACTAAAAACATTCCTGAAGGCATTTTGAGGGTAAAGATCCTCTCTCAGCTGAGAAGTGCTGCAAGCCTCTGCAGTCAGTAGCATGCACTGAGGTGACAGGGACAGCACAACAAGACTGCTTTGCTCTCCTAACCTTTTACTTTTGTGCTGATCCTGCCTTTTCTCTTCCATGCTCTCAATTACTGTTCTGAATGTAGGAACAATATTCTGTGGAACATGATTGCTTGGCTGGTAAATCAGTTTTTGTTTTAAAACTAGTACATATATTAAAATTTTGCTCTGCCTTCACATTTCTGGGATAATATAGGATTCTCTAAAATGATATGAACCCCTCAAATCCCCCCTTTTCTGAGGGGGCTGTTTTTGCTGTTAGAGGATATTGCTCTCCTGGTGCTATTACAGCCAGGCAAGACAATAAATTCTGCCCTCAAAGGCACCTAAAAATCTAAATTTTGACTGTAACATTTAGACCTTGGCTGGTGAATGAAAAGAGGGAAGGGGTGAGAGGGTGAAGAACTGAATGTGAAACTCTGTGAGAACTAAGAAATTATTCTGGGTGGATTTCAGTAGCACAGAGTAACCAGAAGATAATTTTTAATTTTTGTTTTGTTTCTATTCTTGGTTCTTAAACAACTAGTTGCAATAAAAAAAATTAGGACTGTGTATAACAATGCCATGCTTCTCAGATTGTGGGTGCTGCATACATGACTGATTTTTTAATTGTTTCTTTTTATGAAAAATGGAATGGAAAAAATGTTTCATAACCAGAAAACAAAAGAAGGCAACAAAACTATGCTATTCTGTACATGGTTCTGAAACCCTGACAGTGCACACTGTAGAATAATATTTTCAGTCATTAACATTTTTATAAATGAAGTGAGATCAGATGACACCGAAACAGATATCTGTGAGGAAATCCAGTCCAAGAAACTTTTGTATAAAAGTAAGTTGGCTGTGGGTATCTGTGCCACACATTTTTCAATTTCTTTTGGAGTTCTAATTTTCCAAGAGAACCTTCTAAATTTAGGAAATGGCAGTGCAGGCTTGAAATATTCTCAAAAACAAGAAAGTTAAATGTTTGCACAGGCCAATATTTTCAATTTTTAAAAAACTTATTAATTTTCCTTCTGTTTTCTTGCAGAGATGACTTGTGTTTCAAAAACTATCTCTTAGCAAATGTGCTTGGTAATAGTTATCAAAACTGATGGGGAACAGAGGCTTGAGCAGGAATAACATGAAACCAAATTGATCTATTTTAAAGTTATATATTTTAGTAGCTCCCTAAGCATAACATTAAAAAAGATTGGATTTTGATTATGAGTCACCCTGGACTTTTGGGGGAGAATAGGGTGGCACTGACAATGTGAAATGAACCAAGGATGTCTGTGGCAACAACAAAGATCAAAGGCTTAATTTCAGCTACAAACAACTTCGGTGTTACTGTAGATATATTTTATGTGCAACATTTTGTTTTCTATATAACATTTAGATCCTTCACTAGGATCTGTCCTAGATTAATAGTAAACTAAATAGCAGCTAAATGTTTCCCTTTTTTTGGTATTTTGGCCAAAGATAGCATTTCCATTAAAGCCTTCCAACTTCTCCTCTGAAGTTCAATGTGGAATACCTCTAAAGCACTACTGAAATACAAATGAGAGCATGTGTGTCCTTAGAAAGGTGCAGAGTAAAATCTCAGTATGTCTAAAGAGCACAGACCACAAGATCTGAATAGCAAACAGCAGAATGTGGTTTCCAGGACAAAACATCCCTCCTGCCAAAAGGCCTGTGAGTAAAGTTATTGAATGAGAAGGCATAGAGAGAAAATTGAGGTTGGCCTGTGAATGGCTCACTACCCCACAAAGGGGTGGCCACCTGCTATTGTTTGTGTCACTAATTCCTTGTGTGAGGAGATGGTAATTTATGTAATAGCTCACCATGGGTTTAGGTAAAAGGCTTTAGGAAAAAATAAAGATTAAGAGCATGAACACAGGAGTTCAAGAGATAAAAGGCAAATAAACAGACTTTGAATAATATTACTCAAAAAGCTTCACCAAATCCCCCCAAAAACAAATCCGAGAGCCAACTCCCGACTTGGAATCCAGTCTGAGTGTTGGGTGGCTGGGGCTGTGACTGCTGCCTCTGTCCCCCAGGGGTGCAGCAGCAGCTCTGTGGTGCTCAGCTCTGGCTCACCAGCCTTTGCCAGCGACGTACAGCCAGAGCTGGCCTGCTCTATGGCAGTGCCATGTCACTTGTTGCCTTTCTTTATACTTTTTTGTTTCTAATTTTGGGTTAAATGCTGCTTTGTAATGAGCCACCCCACATTCCCAAGTGGCAGACTAAGGCCCTGGGAACCTGACTCTGTGCCTGCATGGAAACAAAGCACTGCCTTTGACAGGATCTGGGCAGACCCAGGCCCAGCCCTCACTGGACTGTCAGTCCTTCTGTCCCCAGAGATAGTGTTTTCTGTCTGGAAAAATGACAGCAAACTTGAAGGCATAATAAACATGCAGGGAACAGAACAGGCTAGTAAGGAAGATAACGGTATACAACATTTTGGGTGCCTCTGTTCCAAGTTATGAAAAACAAACTACTACCATATCTTTAGGTGAAGTCCCCTGATGGAGGAGATATAATTGGCACTGAAGAAGGCTTTAAGTATCAGCACTTCATTGTTCTTTAGCACAAACTTTCGTGTGATTCATCTTATGTGCATTCCACCTGTGCGCCCTCTCTCTCCTTCTATGATTGGTTAGTATACATCAGCATTCCATGTTTCTTTCCCTTCAATACTGTCCACCTGTCCTACACAGTTGTAGCTCATTAGGGATGAGGCTCAGCTGCAGCCCTATTCCCAATCCCCATAAACTGTGTGCCTACAGCCCACTTTTTCTTTCTTTATATATCACAAATAACTTTCGCCTTCTGTTTGAATGTTTGCAGCCTGTCCCCCAAGGCTTTTCTTGGACTGGTTCCCTTTATGTATCTGTCTTTTCATCATTGACCCACTTCAGTTCATATTCTCCCCGGCTATGAAGTAGTCTTTCTATTTAATTAGCATTGAATCTCTCACTGCAGTATGTAGCCTACAGTCCTAAGATGTCTCAGGCAATTCTGTAGTAGTTTGTGACTCCAGCTGCCTTCTCTGATTTTAAAATTATCAGCTATTTCAAACTTAGCTGCATACCAACCTGTCTTGAGATTGCTAATAAAATGAGCTAATGAAATAGGCTCAAATGTTAAACCCGCTTGAGATTGTTTCTCTTGTGTAAAATCAATATTAATTATCACCCCATTTCTTCCTAAACACTCAGCTGTTCCAGGTTTTTTAGTTTTTGAAAGAATTAACCTTGTATTAATTGTGGAACCAGCAATAAAGAAACAAATTAACTGATTTATAATACTTCTGCATTTTAGTTAGCAGCTCATCTCTTAACATGAATGACAGATGATTTTAGACTGATTAACTTATGCAGACCTTTCAGGAAAATGTGATTAGCAGTTCTGATTAATGGCTCTGCACTGTTTTTTGCATTTGAGCATCAAAGAAAAAAGGATTTGCTCCTGTTGAAGTTAATAGCAAGGTGCTCTGATATTAGAAGAGCGTCACTTCTTCAGGGTTGATATATATTTAAAAGTAGGGTCTAATTAGTAAAAGTATTTCTTCAAGTTGTCACCAAAAGCCCCCTTGTCATCAGCCTTCTGCAGAAAGGCCCTCTGTGTGTGTGTGCCCCCAACTCCATGGTTCTTCACACTACTTCCTATCCCCCATACCTCTGAACACTCGGCCCTAGCTCAAGCAGCTCTGTTGTGATATGGCAGAGGCTGTGGGAAATGACATTCACTTCATGTGTGCCCAGGTGAAAATATGCAACTGTCAGGAGCAGGTCTTGTTGGGGAAAGGGAGGTGACAAATATCTGTTACATTGTGTGCTTCCCACAGCAGATGCCTGTACAAATACTGATTATTCACCAACACTGAAAAATCAACGTTCTTTGGGTACCAGTGATTCATACTGCAATTTTTGAACAGAAATAAGCTGTTTACCATGACAGGTTGGGTTTGCATTGCTAAGTCTTTCTGTTCCACATCCCTTAGCAGCCAAGGCAAATCTATTTCTCTTTCTCAATGAATAACTAAAAAGTTGAGGAATGCCCTCTATGCATTTTTTTTCAACTTTCTATTCTGTCTAGAATGGTCGTTGTTCTCATTTTTTACAACTGAACATATTTAATATATATGTAGTGTAATTTTTGACTCTTTTCTTGCTAAGTTAATGCCAAGTCCCCATTGACCTCAGCACAGACAGAAATAAAGTATTAATGTTTATCAGTGAAGAAGAGATTATTAAACAGACATATATATACCTGTACCCTTGTCATGAAATCCTGACTCACAATCTTATAAATAACTTTTTAAAATAGGACAAAAAAGCAAATGGCTTTGGAAAAAATCTATCTTCAGAAATATCTACTATATTTTGAGAGTATTCATGGACAATCTGTAAGTATGCCATAGAAAGATAGGTGAATTAAAAATTATCTAACTTCTCTAACCAATATTTTTGGTATATTAAATATATTTAGATGAATTTTACACAATTAACATAATTTTAGTTATTTCAAACTAATTTTCAGGTATAAATGTTATTACCTGATACTGGTGAATTTGGTCTATATGTTAGAAAATAAAGTAAAATAAAAAGTGGCTCTGTATCTCTCCATGATTGGAAAATGCAAGATTTGAGGGTTAAATTTGAAGATTACATATTCACTGCAGAGTTGGCTCTGCTATCATTTATGATCAGAATGCTTATCAGCTGAGGAAGGTTTTGTATAGGGCACCATCTGAGTACAAACTACAAAATTACATGACCTGTTGTATGTGTTTGCCTTTACTACACAGCAGGACTTAAACTATTACCTAAAATCCATTCAAGGGATTTCATTGCTGAATGTAGGTGCAAACATAAAAATGCCAAAATTGATGAGATGATGATTTGAAAATTTGTCTACACAGCTGAGGAATTTTTTATATCAATATCTGTATTATTGTGAATGTCTTTTTCTGGCTAGTAGTAGTTGTGGTAGGGGGAAATGGAACTGGCACCACTGTTTGTCCAAAAATATGCCAGCTGTTAAAATTATGATCTGATTCTGACCTCATATTTCTTCCTCTTCTTTGGGCCTGGAATGAGATGGAGTTAGTATGCAAGAAGGATATGAAGAAATTATATTTCCTAAGATGGAGAACAAAAGAAAAATTATTAGTGCAATGTAGAGGTAAAAGATACATGATTCAGAGATAGGAAAGAGAATAACAGGGCACATTTGTAGCATAGGGTTCAGAGATGGTGTTTCTTAGGGCTGAAGCATCTCTGTAACAGCAGCCTTGAAACACAGTGGAGTGTTCTGTAGCTGACGTTTGCCCTGCTGCTGTCTGGTATGGCTCAGCACCATCTTTTATCCAGACTTACCTGACAAGGTCAGACAGAGACTGACCAGGTTTAAGGCAAAAAAAATTATTTCTTCTGGCTTCTTTGGCATCCCTTGGAGCTCTTATGTGCTGCAGTCAAACGGAACATGATGCCTGGGAAAGAGAAGTGGCTGGGCTGGGATAAGCAACCCCTGACATTCCGCAGTGAAGGGTGGCTCTAGAAGTGGTCTCTAAGCACTCCATCAGGCAGATGTGTGCAGTGTCACCAGCCTGTGTCTGTCTACCCTCTTCCTTGCTCCTGCTGACCAGGCATTTGTTTGTCTGAGCTGCTCTGGGCTATTGTTTGTGCCATCAGCCAGTCTGTGTCTTTTCAGACCTTCCACGTGTTTACTCATCTGAGCAGGTGCACCTGGGCATTTCTGCAGAGCCAAAAATCAGTGAAAATGCACCCAATGAGTGCTCATAGGTGTGGGAGCTGATGAGCAGAGGCTGATGGTGGACTAGAGAGAAAATGTCCCTATTTGGACAATTTATCTCTGAGGAAAATGTTACTCTGGGGGTGTGGCGTGGTGTGGTTTGTTGGCTGGGGAGGGGCTCTTGTTTTGGGGATTTTTTTCCTTGTGGAATTTGCTTTTTTATTTTTTTTTTCCTTAGTGCAGTAAGTCAATCTAGTGCCCAGCTACTTTCCGTAAGGTGTATTTTTGCATTTGTGAACATTTGTGGCTGGATCAGGCACTTAACACCTAATTTAAAGGCCTATTCTCTTCCAAACCAATGCTCCAAGTGCTCATGAAAGACCTAGAACAAAGCAAATTAACAGACAGTGAATCCCCATTGTGAAGGCAGCTCTGGTGAGGAATGCACGCAGCAATCCTGCAGTGCCAGCTCCATGTGCAGGATGCAGAACCATGTTCTTGGTGCTCTCCATCCCACTGGGCTGATGAATGGCTTGCCCCAGGCAGGCTCTAGCATTCCTGCTGCTGCCGTCACAGCTAAGGAGGTGGACTGGCAATGCAAGGCACAGCAGTAGCACATCTAAACTCCTCCTGCTCTAGCAGCAGCCTCAGAGAGATAATAATTTACCCTCTGCTTGGGCAGTGTGGCTCAAGAAAGTGAGGAAACCAGACTGGGTTCTCTATTAGAAAATAGATTGTCATTTTCATTTTTAGAAATTGCATCGATTAAATTACAGTTCCCATGGAATATCTATTGAAGCAAAATACACATTTGCTCATACTTCTCTAAAACCTTTCTCAGCTTTACAGGAGAAAATGAGAATCTTTTAAATTTGCTTTTTATTTTTTCATTTTTGAAGGCTATGTTTTGTTATTATTTCTCTTTAGGTAACTAAGCAAGAAAAGAGTCTCATGAAACCTCTTTATGATAGATACAGAATTATCAAGAAACTTCTGGCTGCTCCGTCTTTGATCACAACAATTGTAAGTTGGAAAGAATTCATCCATTGTCAAGAAAACATACAAAATGCTGTGTTTGATTTGTACCTGTATGTCCATTTAGCAAAAATAGAACTACTGATACCCAAAAAACCTGCTCATTGGTTAATACAAGGTGTTGATACTTCAAATAGAGGAAATGCTCTGTAAAATTCAATTTCTATGCATGGCAGAGGTTCCAATGTACAGCAAGAGTTTCTGAGGCAAGAACTTTAGTGGGCTGGGTAGGACACTGAAGGCTGGCATTAGTTTTCCATTGTGGCAAACATCTGCAACACAGAAGGAAACCTCTCTCTTTCCATGAAGGACTTTGCTGTCACTATATCGAACTTCCATATCTTATTAAAAATGCTTATATCAATAATGTATGCAATTTGTAGTACTTTAAGAATATATTAGTGCAATGGAACAATACTGGTCTCATAGTGAGTGAGAATCTGGCCAGTGGAATCTGGCTACTTGGAAGTTAATTAGCATGTCTACTAAAAATACTAATCTAATAGTAATTGGGACTAGGTCAATTTTAAAAATTATTATTGCCTTGTTGATGGCAGCATAAATTTACGTGTCTTTGAAAAATCACAGTGCAAAGCTTTGCACACTGGTACATAGGTATTTCACTGAAAATTTTCACTGAAATTTCCCTTAAGTGTTACTTGTTAGGAGCTTTGCCCTATAGAATTCTTACGTTTAAGCCTTAGTTTCAATACCTCAGCTTTTTTTCTGAGGATGGAGGAATGTGAGCAAGACACCAATATCAGTCTATTTCATTAGTTAACATTAGTAGCTATAAAACTGTGGAATCTCTCCCTCCAACTCTTTTTACAGTCAAAACACCTGTGTATAATATATGCACAGGAGATGTGTATGTAAGAGGAGTCCAAGTTCCAGCCAGGCTGCACTACTTACATAAATACAGAACGTTAGTTAAATCTTTGCTGTATGTAAGGGCTTTTGGGCCCTTACAGAAATAAAGTGCCGGCTGGAGATACTTTGGAGAGGGCCAACTTCTGTCCTTTTTACTCCTGATGGGCAATACACTGGTAACCCAGTGACCCCACGAGTTCTTTCATGAACAGCCTCAGGTAGACCTGGTAAACCTTTCAGTATGTGTAGTGTTTCAATGAATGCATCCAGGAAGTCAGATCCTAATTCTTTATGTTGTCAGCCTGTTACTGTAAATACTGTAATTTAAACAATTAATTTGATAATGTTTTGCATTTCCCAAGCAGGAGGAGGAAGACTCAGATGAAGACCATTCTCAAAGCAGCCATGAGTTATTGTCTGGTCCAATGTCTTGCTTCCCTGTCGAAGAGCATCTGTGTTACTCACAGGAGGAGAGTGAGCCTGCATGTATTTCACCTCTGGATGAAAAGAAGGTTTACAGGCAAACAGCCTTGTCCATGTCCAATTTACATGAGGCAACAATGTAAGTTCTCTCTTCCCCCCCCCACCAATGTTTTAAAACATTTCTTGTAGACCTTGTAAGTGAAATACGAGCCTGTAAGAGAAATATGAGCCATACCTGTTGCATAGGTATATTCTGTACCAAAGGAGTGATTCAGTGTTTTCACAGTATAACTAGGTTGGAAGAGAACTCCAAGATTAAGTCCAACCCACACCCTAACACCTCTACTAAACCATGGCATCAGTGCCACATCCAGTCTATTTTAAAATACATCCAGAGATGGTGACTCCACCACTTCCCCATGCAAAGCATTCCAATACTTTATTATTCTTTCTGTAAAAAACTTCTTCCTAATATCCAGCCTATATCTCCCCTGGCGCAGCTTGAGACTGTGTCCTGTGCTGTTGGTTGCTGCCTGGTGAAAGAGACCAACACTGATCAGACTACAACCACCTTTCAGGAAGTTGTAGAGAGTGAAAAGGTCACCTCTGAGTCTCCTTTTCTCCAGGCTAAACAATTCCATCTCCCTCTGCCGTTCCTCATGGGGCTTATGTTCCAAGCCTCTTTCTTATGGGTCGGAGGAGGAAGAGGATTTTCATTGTTTGGGCAGCATACTGGTAGTTTGAGCTGTTTATTCAAACAACTTTGTGCCAACCTTTTGTCTCCCAGAAGAGAAAGGTAATTTGTTGAAGATTGTGCCTTCCAGGATCACGTATATTCTCACACCTTAGGGAATGGCATCTTTCTTTTGTGTTATGATTGGAAGTGCATAAATGAAGCCAACTAGATGCTAACACTATAGAGATCAAATAAAAATTACTTAAATTTCTATGTAAAGCAACTATGTTCACAATAGTTTGCTCATGAATACTGGGAAGATGTTTCTGTGCATTTTGTCATTATGCAAAAAAACCACACCAAAACAACAAACTACCAAGAACAAATGTCATAACAGAATTCTCACTCTGCTTAAAACCCACTAACTAAAACATGGCCTCCAAAAATGATGCTTCTGGGTACCACTAGCATTTCCAGTACATCACAGTAATGATTGGGAACAGCTACAAATAGGAGCAGGGCTTGGATGTTGACTTGAATTCAGTTATTTCCTCCTGTGAGATACTGAGCCCTGTAATTCCACAGGGAATTCCATTAATTAATTCCATGAATTCCACAGGAAATTAAGACCAGTAGAAAAGCTGAGTCCTGAATGCTTCTCCTCTGTTGACCAGTGTCTCTGCCTTCCCTTTATCAGCTGGAATACCAGTAAAAGGGAAGGAGTACAGCCATGTATGGAGTATGATGGAATGTCTGAGGGCTCTGGTCAGTGCCTGCCAAGGTCCCAGAGCAGAAGCTCTCTGCTACCCAAATCCAAAGCTTTTACAACCCTCCCAAGCTCAAGGGGGTTTCATGTTCTTGTCTCTGTTTCACAGGCCCGTTCTTCTTGAACATCTCAGAGAAACAAGAGCTGATAAGAAGAGACTTCGCAAAGCTCTTCGAGAGTTTGAGGAGCAGTTCTACAAACAGACAGGAAGGTAACTCAGCAGAGCCCTCTCCTTGTCCCCTCTGGGTCCTGGGCAGGGGTGTTTTTCTCTGTGAGGGTGACACTGGGATGAGAAGGCCAAAGGGGCTGCACCTAAATATACCCTGGAGATGTCTGGTCTCTGGAGATGTCCATCTATCTCTTTGCTTAGTTCCTTCAAAATGTGGTCTTCCGTGAGGAAAGCCAGAATTTGGGGATCTTCCAGGACATGCCTGCAATGGGCATAAAACCCACCTCAGCACAAGATATTCTCTGAGCTGAAGGGAGGCTGCTAAAAATCTCTGAGGATGTCAGTCTGCAGAGAATAGACTTGGAAGCTGGGCCATTTTCAAACAGGCAGATTTTAAAGCCAGAAGCCACTGTTTTTTAAACCCAGAATTAAATACTGGCCATTTTCCACTCTGTTTTTCCTCCTCTTCATTTAGCAAACCTTTTTGTTGAAAACCATGGTGTAATTATGCTTTCACAGCTGTCAAGAATGTTGTCTGGTATATGAAAATTCAGTATTTTAAATATAATTTTATTTCTATATAATAGAATTTTTGGTCTTGTCAAATTAGCTTTAGTCATTTACAAAAAATAAAAAAACCCCCAATCCTCATCAGTTGTTGCAGAATTAAGTTTTTAAGACTGTTTCTCTTCTTACTCATAAAAATTGATGGTAGTTTTATTTGCTTTTCATAGGAGCCCTCAGAAAGAAGATCGGGTGCCAATGGCTGAGGAATACTCTGAATACAAGCACACAAAAGCTAAAATCAGGCTTCTGGAGGTTCTCATCAGTAAGCATGATATTTCCAAAACGATTTGAAGTGAATGCAATGCTGTAATATTGTTCTCTAGGGGAAAAAAAAAAAAGAAAAAAAAAGAAAAAAAAGAAAAAAAAATCCAAACAAACAAGTAATGAAAAAGAGAAAGTAATTTTACAAGTCTTGGTCTGCTGCACGATTATTTGACACACTGAGATTTTTGATGCACTTTACCAATTGTAATAACTGTGATGAGAGAGGACAGCAATATGCAAGAGTATTAAGCACGGGTGAGTGGACTATAGTATATATTTTTCCTTTTGAAAAAAGCCTTGAAGTGCACTGTGAGAATGTTAAGAAATTAAAAGGACATTGAAGTAATGTAGATTCTCAGTTTGACCTGCTCTAAAAGGGTGAGGAAATGTTCTGCAGGTTTTTAGTACATCTTAGTACATGCTAATGTGCCATACGTTTGTTTCCAGAAATAACATGTGTTATAACTAATTAGTAATGTTGGCTATTAAGGTGTTGATTCACTAGATTAAAAGAAATTAATTAAAGTGAGTGAAGGAAAAACTCAGAAGATACTCTAACTGTCAAGACAGAGTTGCCATTCAATTCCAGTGGTTTCAAAGAAAGGTGCATAGGAAGAAGCAGTGCCAGGGCTGGGAATAGACCAGTGATGCTGCTTATGCAAGAAAAGTCCAGAACATGACTGCCAAATAGAACTAGTGGTGTTATAGGAATAACAGAAAGTGCTGGGCAAAATATAACAGCTACAGGCTGCTGAGAAAAGATGGAACAAATGTACTGGCTGCTGTCCTTTTCATTAGTTCACAGGACCTGGCTCACAGAATTTAAAAGTCAGTAAATAGATCAACTACATGCTAATTTTGATTTCTCTATTAACCTTTGCACTTTGGTTTGCCTGATGCTATAACATTCGCTTCTCTAACTACCAAAGCTTGTTTAGACGCATGCACTTTGTAAAATGTTGAAGTACTTCTTGTGTTATAAATTGCCACATATATATATAAAAGCAGGACTAGATTACTGCATTATGCTAAAATATTTTGGATAGATAAAGTACATGGTATATAAGTGAGTGTCACAGTTATCTGATGAGGACTGCTAGACTTCCTGTTTACTGAAAATAAGGCTATGAAAAATTATTTTTCCCTTGGAATTACACATCTTTCTTAACTTTCAGAGCACCACAATTTGTAATATTAAGGAGAATTGTCATTGTTTGTGATAGGTCATTGGTGTGAAAAGTGGACTAGTAATAGAAGGATTATCCACAGATTTTGTACTAGAAATGAAAAACAGGGATTCTGGGAAATTCCTAGACCAGACAGAAAGGAGGGAAGAATTACTAAAAGGGGGAAAAGAAGTTATTGGAAACAGTTGAATCATGTTGAGTGTTTCGCTTTACCCTGTCATTTTGTACTGACCATATAGTATAAGCAACCTGTTTTCTATCTTGGTAAGAAGATTGTGATTCTATAAAGCCTATTATGTACCAACCATGTTTGTATTTATCTAGTATGTAATGGCATGATTTGGAAGATGTACACATCTTCAAGTATGGAGGAAAAAATATGAACACTAAAAAAGGAACTTTTTATTTTGCAGCCACTTGTTGTTTCAGTGTACTGATTTAATAATTTATAACTTAACTTTTATGAATCAGAAATGGTCTTCATAAATCTGTTTTAATTAAAGTCATCTAGAGCAACAGGAACAGATACAGAGCTATTTGAAGTTTACAAACTACATCTTTGATAAGGGAAAATGATTTAATGACGTATACAATTGATATTAAAATGTAATCTATATATTCTATATGATTGTATAATATTTTATACAATGGTACAAATAAAATATTTTTCTATTATATTTATTATGTCGAGACACAGTTTCTGTTTTCAGTTAGCTAATATAAATAACATAAATAACACCGTCAAACAACACGTTGGAAGTGCTGACATTTCTAGGCTCTGAAATTCAAATCATGCTGCAATTACAACCTTTCATGCTGTTCAGTTATCCCAGTACTTGTTCAGTAGTTAAAATGAATGCATATTTAAACACCATTTATAAGCAGTTATTTTTATTTTGCTAAAGCAGTTTATATAGGATTTTGTTATGTTTGGCAAGAAACAGAAAACAAGTTTTGCAGCATCTAGGTATAAATGGTTGCCAGAAAGAAATCCAGGACTTCTAATCATTTAAAGCATCGGGGGAACAGAAGGGCAGGAGGGAGAGAAGAAATCCTAAGAAGGCTACTGGAGATTTTGAAGACTGGTAGTTGCTTTTGGTGACAGCGGCATGTGCATGCTTCTGACAAAATTGTCTGACTATGGAAATGGGCAACAGAGATTTGAAGGCTCCTAAGGAATGAGGGAAGTTTTAACGTCCAACACTGATATTGCAGGTCTTGCAGCTGGGATCTTTCTTTGCATTTGCAGTAGACAAGCTCATAAGTTGGTGACCAGTAATTTCTGCAACTGTGCCAAGGGAGAGATCCACAGGATCAGTGTAAATTACTTCCAAAATTACATCCTGGGCATGATGGTAAACCATGACCCCATCTTCTTCATCACAGGTCAGAAATTTGTTATCTTTTATATTTAGCTGGGGAAGGCGCTGCTTACAGAACTCATCTCCTGGTGACCCCACGGGGGCGATCACGAGGATGACGTAGTGGTAGGCTGTGTACATGCAGTAGAAGTCTCCAAAGTACAAGTTAGTATTTGGGTTGAAGAGTTTTTCAGCTGCAATCTCATACCTGTATCTTCCATAGGGTGAATCTTGGGGTGGCTTCCCAGTGTTAAACTCAGTGTTGCAGCTAAAGAAGATGCCTTCCAGCTTCCCACTGATCGGAGAGCCATGGCTGCCACTGTTATCCTTAACAGAGGGCTGCATAGCATTCCCATGATGCTCTCTACAAATGAAGGACTGGTATTGTTTATTTTGTACACATGGTAAAGAAAAAGTGTAAAGTTAGGACACTCCTGTTTGGAAACAGGACTGAAGGGACACAAAGGAAAACTATTAAACTGAATGCTGGGGTTAGAATCATGGTCTTAGGACATCAGACCTGGGAAGAGCTAGAATAATTTCTGCTCAAGGGGAAGATCTGCTTTTCCCGCCTTCTCTGGGCAGCTGTCTGAGCATCATAAGCAGGCAAAAAAAAAAAAGCATAAACAAAAAAGCCCCCAAACTACAAATATCTTTAATTAGTTGATTTGTTCTGACTTACACTACATTTCTAACACTAAATGCATGTTGAATATTGCAAGTTAGTCTCCATATGCTGAATATACTGTTTGTTAATATGTATTTTTAGCACAGAAGTATATAGCTCATGTAAAAAATTGCCAGTGAAAGTTATTTCTGAAGGATGCTTTTCAGAGAGGTTATAGGAAAGAATGTACTGTCTGCCCATATTTTTTTGTCCCCAAATGATCATTTCAAGTCTAACTGGTCTGCTGCTGACTTCAATCAGTGCAGAGCTGGGCACAGAGAATTAGGCAATTTGGTTAGTTTCCACTTTGGTTGGTATCCAGCTTCTACAGTCACTAGTCCTAAGGGGAAAAAAAAGACTAACTTTTTTTTTTTTTTTTTCCCCTTAGCTCGATTTCATTCCAGTGAAAAGAAATGCACAATGAACAAGTCGATTTTTAAAACCCAAACCCCAAATTGCACTCAGCAGCACTAGGTTGCTAAATTTAGGAGAGCACTCCCCCTCTAACTCTTCTTAGCACCCGAGATATTATGTATAGGAGGGCATTCCCCACTATGGAAGCTCTGGAAGTGGTCCAGTGGCGGCAGCTTTGGCTCCCTCTGCACCTGCAACCACGTGATACCTGAAAGGGAACCATCCCCTTTTATAAGTCCTGCAAAACACCATATTTGCTAGGCACCTTTAGAACAATGTCTTTATACTCACTGACATGACAGATTAAAAATGCATGAGGCTGCAGGGCTGGAGAGTCTTATGATCCTTATATTCCCCTCTTGCTTTGCTTTTACTTTTTTTTTTCTTTTTTCTTTCTTTCCTTCTTTTAGGAGAGGGGAAACTAGCCAAGAAAGACTGTCCTCTATCTGCTTTTAACTTACAACAAGTCCATGTAAAATGGTGCTGTGTGGGAGAAGGTTTTGCTTTGTTAAAGTGGGAGGCAGCAGTCAAAGCGAACAAACTCAGTGTATACATTACAAAACTGCTCTAACAAAACAACTCAGTAATATCTCCAGCTGTGATTATTTTTTTCCATTATTTGTAATCTCCTCAGCAGTACATCTTACTTTCACTCTAAGATACATTTCAGAAGTTTTCTGAGCCATTTAAATGCTACCTAGTTATTGTCTCAAGCCCTATTTCATTGATTGGAGTGGGGGGGGGGGGGGTAGAATTAGTATTTTAAGACTGAAGAGATTACTAGGGAGGGGGGAAAAAAAAGACAAAAAATAAAAGGTTGAATGAGCTTAAATAACCACCTGAAACCTCTGCAACCTGAAAAGTCAGGCTTCATTCTGAGAAAGTAGGTTTCATTTCTGTGGCAAGATACTGACATCCAGTGGCCAATTAGGCTAATTATTGGTCGCCCTTTTGTGGTATCTGAGCTGTTTTGTGCCACTCCCAGCCCAGGTAAGCTGCAGTGACACAAACACCCCTTCTGAACTGCCACCTCAAACCCTCCATTTAGGGGCTGCTGCTTTAGCACTGGGAGCAGTTGCTTGTATAGCAATGCTAGCAGAGCTTTTCCAGGCTGTGTGATTACACCAGAGGCCACTGGCAGGCATGGGATGACAAGGAATTTTCCCTAATAGGAAGCATGTGGTTAGGCTTTTTAACAGAATAAACAGATGGGTGTACTGGCGAAGGATTAGCTCTTGTGACTGTATTTAGTCTATTTGTGATCAAAAGAGATGACCATCAGCCAGTTCTGGTATCGTAGCTTCACACTGGCCTGGTAAAATAGGTTTTTTGTCTCCAGCTCACTAACAGAGGGAAAAGAAAACCTCAACTCTATTGGTGTCAAACCAAGAAAGAACTTAACAGGAAGAAAGGGAACAGATAGAGTGCAAACAGTTAGAGTCACATTTGGCAGAACAAGGCCAAATCCATAGCTATAAATGCACCTCAGTTGCAATTTTCAACACTAATGAACACAAAGGCAGATACACTGTGGTTACATAGCTGAAAACAAAGCATCATAAGCATCAGAATGGCACATGCTTTTCCCTTCTGTGGTATCCAGCCCAGGATGGCAGCAGTGGTTTATGAGGGCCTCAAAGAACCTCAACAACTGCAATTTACTCTATCTCCACTGAGTTTTGTACTTTGTCCCTTTGTGCAATAAAATAATCCTTCCAAAACACAGAAGTGGAAGAGCAAGCCCATGCTCTGCAACATCCAATACACTCTTGGAATAAATCAGATACCCATGACTACAAAGCAGGAATGTTTCCAAATGTTGTGGAGTCTGTTCTTTGAAACTGGATTGCCGTGAGTTGTTTTAAAAACTTTCCATTCTAGGCAGGTACCAGTGTGACACTCCCATTTAAGTGAAGTTATGTGGCCCAGCAGGAGCCCCATTTCCTGACGAATATTAAAGAAGCACAGTCAGTGCTGCAGCTTTCTGACACACTGCTTACCTCTCATCCATGTTCTTCTAACAGAAGGTTGCCCTGTGTGGCTGCTCCTGCTCATGCAGCACATAAGCTTTGACTCCTTCTATCAAAAAGTCTGCTTTTCTCTTATACTCACACTTCCAACTGCATGTGGAGGGCACACTGGGTCCCTAACAGAACAGGAACCTACCTCCAGCTATTCTGTTTCTTCATTCCAACTGAAGCACGGTATTTTAACACTATCTAAACATAATGCCCTATCCTCCCCACATGGTCTATAAATTAACATTCAGATTGCAGAGTCTGTGTTTGGATGTGGAAATGGGATGGTTGTACATGGAGAGCAAATATTTGAGATGGAACTCTTACATGCAGGCAAACGCCTATGCACACTGTTGTACACTCCTACTCTCAGTCACCTCACTCTTAATTTCTCAGTACAATGGAAATACTTGGCTACTAAACTCTCCATTATGATTACAGACACTTTGGCCCTATGAGTACCTCAGTTTCTGCTTCAAAACACAGACTTAATGCCTAATGGAAGTGCTGACTTAAGCAAGGTGAAAGAAATGAGCTGTATTTTATTCTTTGCCTTCCTCTGAATGGGCTATAAAGCATACACACATTCTACTCTAGCTTCAGCACAGCCATCTCTATTTACTTATTTTCACTACCTCTTCAACTTGCCAAAGTACTTTGTATATGTTTAGTTTCTTACCTGACATAATCAAAGTATTCTTTGTGCTGATTCCGATAAAAAACAGACAGTTTAAGCATACGGCCTGCAATCACTTCAGCTTTTTCCAATAGCTGTGTTAGGTGAACTTTTGAATAATCTAGAAAGGAAAGACAAACTGCTAGTACATGGGGCAGGAAAAACCACAAGACTCTCCAAAAGTCACAGACACATGTGGACTGAAAACTACGATTATAATCTTGGTAATATACATCACATCATGCTCCAGCTTTCAACAGTGGCAACAAGCAAATCAAATGGCAGGAGCAGGCATTTGTGATTCTCCCTACTTCTTCCTCACAAAGGCTATGCAAGCCTACAGCAACTTCCAGCTCAGGATTTCCCGTGTTAGAGCTGTGTTAGTCTCCCTGTGTTCGGGACTGCAGTGGAGCTCAAGACTGCCCTCTCTGGCTCACATCAGTTGACAAACTATTTGCTACAATATAACTGGGTGTGAGCCAACAACCAATTACTAACAAGTACTAACAAGGCTTGCTTAGGACCCAGCTTAAATGGCTTCCCAGCTAACATGGGATTCATACTGAGCTTGCCTCAATCCTTAGTTTTCACACAGGCGTGCAAAGTGACAGCAGGTCATGGACATCCAAAGGAAGTCTTATTCATAAAAGGCAGGACAAAGTGACCCTTGAGATGGGGTGTTGATGGTGCTGAGGTTTTGCAGCACGCAGACAAAACAGAGCAGCAAAATGTCTTAAACTATCAGGGACCCGCCATTCTACTTTTTGCCCACAGGTACCGGTAGCCAGTAACAGGCACCTTATGGCCCTTTCCTAGCCTGAGAAGAGCAGTGCTGCCAGGCATAGCACTTTGGGACAGCTAAGCTAGGGCAGTCCAGCTGCCTCTGCTTAACGTGCCGAACCTCAGCGCATATAAAGCCTGAAGTCTGAATTCCAGTTTCCAGGGGTGACTATTTAAGGCTACCAGCACAGTTGGCACTGGCAGGTGACCAGCTCAGTCTGGCAGCAGAGCCAGCATTAATGGACTCCAGCCTGTGGAACAAGATCCCTCAGCAATGTTACCTGCGGTGCAAAACTCGATGATTTCACTCCACTCTGAAACAACGTAATCGCCATCAACCTGCTTGGAGGCCGTCTGCACTGCCACCGTGTACTCCGTCCTGGGGCTCAGGAACCAGTGCCCGCGCACTGTCATGGGCAGAGGGACAGCCTTGGCCACCAGCTTGGTGGGTACATCCTGACAGAAACAAAAGGACTGAATTACACACAAGTCAGCAATGAAATCAAACTAATCTGCCACCCTTTCCTTCACTGCTTTTGCGGTGTAGTCCTTAACTACTGGCTCTTCTCTGCAAACTTGAGTTACTTCCCAGTTTGTTGGTGCACCAAAGTGAGCAGTGGCAGAGGACAGTGGTGTAAGGTCTGTTCTAAGAGACACAGGGACAACAGGGACAATGTGTGAATTAATTATTTGTTCCAAGTGACTGTAGAGTAATGCTATTATATATAGCCCAAATACATAATTTAGACTAGGGCCATTTGTGCTTACTTATGCAAACAAAGACATGCTAGTGAGAACAAAGGTGTCTTAATTTAAGAGCTTCTTGCGCTATCGTTTTTTTTCAGCCAGTGTAATCGA
Source organism: Muscicapa striata striata (assembly GCA_030060385.1). NCBI lineage: Eukaryota > Metazoa > Chordata > Aves > Passeriformes > Muscicapidae > Muscicapa > Muscicapa striata. The sequence continues at coordinate 1,980,473 of JAREIS010000078.1, forward strand.
ACAAAATCCCTCCGGCTGTCAATCAGTCCAGCTAGAATGCTGCTGCTACCTTCCAAACTAAATTTCAATTAAACACATTGCAGAGTAGCTACTGCTGGTTCACATCTTTCAAAATACCCTTCTGTACAGAAATGGCCGGAAGGAGCCAAAGAGCTTTGCCTATCTCTGAACCTCTTGATTTTCCCTCTACTGCCCCTTCAGATCCTCTGTTTTACTCTTCCAGTATATCACAGACCCAGGGTGCAACCAAGAAAAATAGCTGCTTATTGTAGTTGAAATACTGGATTTCTACAGTACCAAAGACTTTGGTACAGACCACCAAGGGACAGAAAAAATTGTCGGGAAGGACTCACAATGGAGTTGAATTATTCTCTGTAGTGTACCTGAGGAGCTGTGATAGAATGAGAGATATTTATTATTGAATATTCACCAGTAATACCAGAATAGTAAGATTGCTGCCATGTGAAAACTTTAAATTATATCCTTAACTGTCCACCTATAAATACTGGTCTACAATCATCTTCCTATAAATACTAAGATAGTAGTCCTTTAAGGAAAAAAGGAATAAAAGGGAGATATTTTTTGGTCATGATCTCTAAGCAAGACCTGAAGGATTTTTTTTCCTTGTCTTCTATTATGGAAAAAGATCTATCTCCTTTTGTTTTCCTAACAACAAAAAATTATCTTCAGTATCTGTATTAAGAAACTGTAAAATTGGCAGCTTGGGATATTAGAAGAATTTATGCAATTGAGTGATAATCCAGGGTAAAATTTTGTTGTCATAATTTCTCCTTTACCAATTCTTCTTTAAATCAAATAATAGTTGAGTGAAAATTTTATCAGAAAAGCAAACAGTTGTGCATGCTAAAATTAATAATATATAGAGAAAAATTACAAAGAAAAAAATCAAGCCACCAAATGACATTCATTTATAGCTACCACCTCAAAAGGCATCCCACTGGACTGAGTCTGCTACTGCTCATGCAGTCAGCAGGTGCACAGTTAACATCATTGGTCTTCCTGTCACCTCCTCTTGGGCTATGGTAAAAACAGCTTCCACCTGGGTCAGATCTTTGTGGTTGTGCCCCAGTGGTGGCTTTCCCCCCAGTGATTTTGTCAGTTTTCATGTAACATTAAAAGCCTTGTTGCCCCCAGGTGTCAAAACTTTACCTTCCAGCTGTGAATCAGCATCCTTTTTTAACCAAAAAAGGAGGAGACTACAAAAAAAAAAACCCAAAAAGGTAAAAAGAAAGGGGCAGACTACCACATTAAACTGAGGAGTTTATGTCTTGCACAGCTGGAGAGAAGGGGCAGATGTAATGCTTCTCACGACTCTAATCTGCTGTTTTTTTCTAAGGAAACACCACTTTTTTTTTAAAGGCCACAATACAGAGGAAATGTTCAAAGGTTCCTCTGAGGATTCTCCAGTTCTCCCTTTCATCTCTCATTCCTGGCTGAGCCACCAAAGGAGTGCAAAGCAGGTAGTATGCCAGCTCAAAGAGAGCCAGGATTCTAGAGTGGTAGATGGCTGCTCTACCAGCACCCACCAGACAACTCTAAAGGTACCTAGATGGTAACAATTTCTAAGAACAGCCCAGAAGCTTTGAATAACTAAGGAGCAAGGTGTATGAGTCACTCTACTCCCCTTTTTGGGAAAAGAGGCAGCTTTCAGTCTTCGACTTTTTCCCATTTCATGTTACCCTTCTCTTTGCCAGGTCATCTCATAGGATACACTGTGGGAACTCAGCACACCTAGATTCTAGTCCCAGTTTTGCTAAATATTTGAGTATTTTTTTTTTTTTATTACATGGGAGTAATCATATTTCCATATTTTAAAAAAGTGAGGAGGTATGCAAAATTAATTGAAAGGAAGACAAAATCTTATTACAATTCTAGTCTTTTCATACCACTACCATACAAACCTTCTCCATCACAGAGATGATGACAATAGTCAAAAATTATAAAACTTTATGCACCCTAAATATGCTGAGTATACTTTATATATTTACTAACAGAAACAGTACCAACAGGAAGGATGAATCATTCATGGATGGTCTCACAGGTACACAAGAAAACAGATCCCTTTCCTGAAGTACAGTGTGGATCTATCAAGTTAAGTCTATATCCCAAGTAACTTACATCCATCTGAGCACACTGATAACTTAATGTTAATTCTGTACAAGTTAGAAAATGAGCTGATCCTTTGTATTATCACCTGTGAGAGAGAATGGGCACTTGTAGTGCTTTACACTACCTGTAAGGTAAGTAAGGATGAATTCTCTTTGCACAGATGTCTTCAGGGTGCTGTATGACTCCTAGGAGTAAATCCCAATGCTCTTTTGTATATCTAGGCAGCAGGGCTCACTCTTTTCTCTCTGAAAAAAACTCTGCTATGAGAAAGGGAAGTGCAATCCCTCTCCTTCATGCAAAAGCTTTGTTAGGAAGTCAGCAGATGGGTGGGACTAAAGTCAGTTCTCTGCTGTGAGGATTCAGCCAGGAGTGCTGCACCTGCGGAGCTTCAGCTGGGAAACTCCTGTGGCCGACCTTAGAGGGAGGAAGGATGCTTGTCTTGAAACACACCTGGGTTACACATTTGGAATCTGAACACTTCAATTATTAACCAAAGTTCATTCTAGAAAAAAAAATTGCTTAGTACTAAAGATGCATGAAAGCAAACACCCAAGTGCTCTGACACAGAGTTGGAGTATTATGTCTGTGCTTTACTATTGTCCACTCTCTCTGCATCTTTGTCATTCAGGCTTGGGAATAAAACCATAAAAAGTTACACAAAAAAACCTTAACCAAGTTACTAACAAAATTGGTAGCAAACAATTTTTACTTAATTCCAACAAGACATCCAAAATATCAAGAATTTTAATTGATAGATTAGTCTCCCATTCTTACAAAACCAATTACCTTTGTCCCTTGACTAAACAATACTACACATTAAAAACAGAATTGCTGTGAAACATAAAATAAATCTAATAGCTTATCTTTATTATACTACCAATATCCTTTTCCCCCTCTCCATTTTAAGTCTAATCTCATCACTATGATAAAGATTCTGAAGTGTGTGTGGTGTTTGCTGTATTAGGATAGCTCTACTTTTCACAAAAACAAATGTTTCAAGTATACACCAGTTTGCACATGAATGAAAAAACATGTAGAATTTAAAATAAATGAAATTAGAAAGAATCCATCCCACTTTATAGAGTATCCTTGTTCCTGCAGTGTAAAATGGGAATTTTAATTCAAATGCTGTCAGTCTGAAATTAGTAAGAGTAAGAAAAAAGCAAAAGTATCCTATTTTATTTGCTATTACAATTTAAAAAAAAGGCACAATACATATCTATTATAACATTAGGTTTAGTCATGCTTCACATACTGATTCCTAGCAACTGCAACATTCTGGCCAAACACGTAAAATTCTCCATTTCAAGCAATAGTAAGTGATTTTTTGTTACTCTTAATGCATATGTTACTTTCAACCAAAAAAACAACAAGAAAAAAGGTCAAATAAGAAAATTATACACCTGCCATTAACAGAAATCTTATGAAAAACAGTCTCACAACAAACAGCCTCAGAGAAATTGGTGGGAATATTTTCTGTTTATCCCACTGGCTTAGAAACCAACAGTTATTTAGGTGTTGAGATAATTGCAGACCTTACATTTGTTTGGAGGGTTATTTGTGCCTTGGCAAACCTTATCTTTTTGATCATGCCATCATTATTTTTAAATTTGAAGAATGTTCTATTGCATTCCATGTTTCTCTAGCCATCAGTATTTCAACTGTTCTGAGGTCAAAGCAAATTTTGCTGGATTTGGTAAGTACAAATCCTGCAATGCCTTCAATATGTTCCTGCACCAGAGGCTTGAGGAAAGAGGCCAGATGAATATTCAGGTCACAGTGCTGAATGCTGCAAACTAAAATTGCTGGAAGCCTTCCTGAAGTGCATTAGAATTTGTGGCTCTTCTGTTGAAACGATATGTGTTGCTCTCAGGAGTCTGTCACTGAACAAGGACAGACAAAGAATACACACATTTGGTAAATAATAACAAAGAACTAGTCAGGAATAAAATGGCAGTGTTGCAGTACATTGTAGAGGTTCCAAAAGTACTTTCAAATGAAACAGAAAAGGTAATGTGCAGTAGTTTATAAAACAAATGTATTTGTGTGTAGATGCACATAAGCTGGAGACAGAGAAGGTACTTTGAGTAAACCAAAATTCCTTCAGATTAAGCAAAACTCACCTTTGCTGAGTATCTCATTCCTGTTTCCCATGGCCTGGCTTTGAAAGGTTAATAAAATAGAGATTCATATGTTTAAAAACAAGTATTTGTGCCTTGATTTTTAAATGAAAATTACCTTGTGTTTGAATTTGTTGGAATTCTTGTTTTCTTTCTTGTTGAGATCGATGAAGTAATGAGTAATGCGATCCTTGGATTTAGAATCCATGTCCCAAGAAATCTTGAAGGAATCACATGTGATGTTACTTATTTTGATGTTGTGTGGGACTGGGAGCTCCTCCATCTCTGCAATCCCACTATCTTGTGATTTATTCCCTGCATAGAAAATAAGCACGATTCATTCAGTGAAGCACCTGTTTGATCACTGTTTTGTGTGCTCCAGTACAAGCACATGCCTGAACAGTGTTTCACTAAGGCTCAGAGGGAGTCCTCAGGAGCCAGTGGGGTACAGTTATGCAAGTCTGGATGTCAGTGATGGAAAGCACTGGAGAGGGATGAAATTCCTTGGGTGAATAAGCACTAATAACATGGTGTACAGAGTGGCAGAGTGCGCAGAGTGGCTGGCATCACTACTGTGTGTGTTTGCAGGCTGGCAGGACAAACCATCTGAAGCTATCAAGTGCTTTCTGTTAAGAATCCAGCAATGTCCACAGTTAATGTAATGGCTCTATCTGTCAGTGACCTAAACACAAGCAGAAATCATATATATCCTTAAACCATTTTTCAAGCATGAAGCATTGCCAGTCTCTGCAAGGTTTATAGATGGTGGATGTATATGCACATATGTATACACATACTTAAAACAATAACTCCTTTGAAATTAAGCAATTAACACTTTGATGAGCTACAGCAAAAGGGACACACAAACAAACTTCATTTTATGTTCTTTATCCTTTTGTTTTCCCAGCTGCAGTTTTCTTGGGAAGTGCTTTTCTAAATATATATGGGAGGTGAACAAATGACCATTGACCCCAAAAAGAATCGCTGGTTCTAAATTTAGGCCTCCCCTTAGTTCCCAAGCAGCTTTATAGTTCAGCATTCCGTGAACATTAGAACTCAGAAACGTTAGGTGTTCTTGCTCTTACATAAGACCCAAGTCATAAGTGAACAAATAAAAAAACCCCAGAAAACCGAGAAAAAATAATGCGTAAAAAAGGAAAAAAAAAATCTATATGATGTAAGAGAAGAAGTAAAGAAACAGACCATAATAAAAAAGAAAACTGAACATAGATAAGGACAGACAGAACCAAAAGAGAAAACAAAATGCTAATGTCTCTATAAGAATAGGAAGAAAGCTCAATAATTCTGGCCAGATGAGGAAGACGGGAACCTCATGCAGGGAGGCAAGGCAATGCATTGTAGAAGTATCATAGTCCCGTTGAATTAGTCCCTAATTATAGAATAAGATAGTATTTATACTTTCATCATAACTGGTAAAAATGTTAAAAAACATAACTCAGAGGTGTTTGAGCAGTAATAAAAGTTAAAATTTTATTTGGAAAACATTAGGAACATTTCAGCCTCTCAACATACTCTGCCAAAGAATTATTCCAGCACTTCAATGTGGAATATTACTGTTGGCCTGATTGTTCAAAATTCTGCTCATAGATACGTGAAATTCAATCAGTCAGCAAAACTCATAGATCACCAGCTAGTATTGTGAATAATGTATTTTTACTGATGACTTCAAGACCTAATAAAACTACTTTTCTATTTTTGTTTTATTTTATGCATATACATCCAAAAGGTTGTTTATTCTTCAAAAATTCTATGCCCTTTTTTTTTCTTCTTTTTCAACTAATACGAAAATCAGTTAGTGCACAGTCTTGCTCAAAATGCCCCCTTATTTGTGCCATACAAAATGACATTTTCAACAGCTGCACTGGCTGCAACAGACTCAGAAATACCAGTCATTATTGAAAGCTTTCTCTTCTTATGAAAGACATGGTAAGTGCTTTTCCCAACATGACATTTCAGAAAGCCAGCAGGGAGAAAATGGCACTGCTTTCTTTTGCAAGCAATTTGTATTTGAAAGATGACTGAAAGCTCTGGCAGGTACAATGAAAAGACTTCGTATGATCACTCTCTCAAGAGCGAGGCTGTGTGTTTAAGTAGAAGATGAAGCGTGGCTGCTGAGGTTCCCAGAGCTGGAGAACTGGACAGACTGAGAACCCCTGTATAAGACCCTGAACAGACATGCAGCCAGGAAATCCAAGCCATAAATCCACAATAACTTAATGTGCAAATTATTTGCCTAAAAATGACCTTCTGCATTCCATACCCAGGGCCTGAGCTGTGTTACAAACAACCAAAGTCATTTAAGCCTCAGGACATGTGCAAAGCAGTAATGACCATTGACAAAAAGTAACAGAGAGAACATCAGTGGCAAAGAGCAAAAATGCTTCTGGAAATAGATAAAATTTTCTGTGTGTTTCTTGGTGTTAATATCTGGCACACATCTTCAGATATCTGCATTCCTATTCCTTTAAATTTCTTTGCTTTTGAAGTGAATAAATAGCTTTAAGTAAATGTCAAGCAGAAAATCTCTAGGTAATTTTTAGGGTTAGGGTTGAAAAAGTCAAAGAGCCTACAGCTTCAGGAAAACTGGGGCTGGAAAAGGCATGCCAAGGCCATCCTGGCAGGGCCCCAAAATTGCTGCTCCTACATCTTGGTGATCTGGAAACCCATGGTTGCTGGGGTTAGGGGTAGGGTGGTGGTTATATAGAAAACTAGGCGATAAAACACACATATTTTAGCAGAAGTACAAAGACAACAAAGAAAACTAAGCACACCTAACATGCCAAGCTCCTGAAGAACCTCCACCTCTAAAACTGGCCTTTTTCCCAGGACTGAAATTTTGCTACAAAAAAGAAAGCCCAGATTCGGTGGTAATTGTTCTGTTCACACAAACCATGTCTGTCTGCGCTCAAGCACCTTAAAGCAGCCTCTAGGTTTCTACAATTTTTTAATGGTCTGTAAGACATCAAGAAGCCACTAAATGAATTTGGAAAGACAAAAGCACGGGAAAGCCCTTGTGATATCCCACTACCAGTGACTGGGAGGAAAGTCAGTGGAACCATGATGACGCCGCTTCTGTGACACCAAAATATTCCCCTACACTGATGTAATTTCACTCATCAGGACTGCTGTCATGCAGAAGAGGGTGCACTAAATGCTGGGTGTAATGTCTCTGGAAACACACACAAGACATTAAATCCTGCAGTTACTTCTGTGAGGTGTCACCTTCATGAAAACCCAGGAATGTGATGGGATGTGATGGGATCATGAGCCAGAAACAAGCAAGGCAAGATTGTACTCACAAAGCACAAAATTAAAAGCTAATTCTAGATTCTTAATACATTCTGGGAAGGTATCTGCAAATCAAAGTATGTGTACATGAGGATGAGAAGCAATTTCTGAGACCCTGAAAGATCAGGTTTTTATATATATATATATAGATAGATAGATACCAACAGCACATGTAACAAACACACTAAAGGCCAAACAGAATGTTATAACATGAACCAGATTAAAAAAAAAAAAAAAATCTCACCTTATTCAGATTTTAAAATGCATGCATTGGGGAAATCAGAATGGAGTTTTCTCAAGTTAACATTTTCAATACAATGGGAGATACTAGCTATGGTATTTTGAAGTAGAAATATTTGATGAGTGGGGATCAATGTCTTAAGAGCACACAGGTACCATGACATAAGAAATCCTCTTATTAGATGTGAATGCTAACAACTGAGAACAACTCGTTTACAAACAGGAACTCCCATAACATGAACAGAGAAAGCCTTACACCTTCTGAGATACAAAAGCCTCTACCTTTTTTTGTCTTGATAATTCAGCTGATAGGTTATATATCAGATCTATATAGGTAAAATATTCAATTACAGAAATCTGATATAGACTGGCAACATTTAAATGCTGTAATTGAGACTGAATACTCCAGTTTACTGAGAAAGTATGTAATTTCCTCAAAAATTCAAAAGAAGGGAGAAAACTTCATTCTGTATAACCATCAAAAATGACAAGGAAGTGACAGGAAATTACATATTAGCTAATACTTTAAATTTAACTAAGCAAAAATACAGTCTCATGTTTTTCCCCTGTGCTCTGGAATGAATGGCTTCCTATCCAACTGCTGGTTATATATAATTGTTTTACAGAGCCAGGACAATATGTCCTCACCAAGCAAATAATTAACCTGAATACCAATATTTCAATGTTCACGGCAACACCTTGTTCAAGAGAGACAGTGAAATCACACAGAGAAAATACAAATACAACAACATTAAAAAATTATTAAATCAAGGCTGTTATTTGTTAGGCCATGAAAGTGTACTTCTTTAGGATAGCTATTCTATTTCAAAGCTCAATTTTTTTTATCCATAACCACAGAAGTGATGTTTATGTTTTGCTTGTGCCTCTTTTCCTGTGCAAAAAAATGAGTGAAGAGTCTCCGACTCTTAAGTATCTCTCCCTCCTCTCCCCCAGAATCCTGGTAAACTACCTCTCAGCAGAGATTTTTATACTTATATAAGCACATTTAGGAATATTTTCCAAATAAGTATCCTTGTAAAACTAATTCCTAAATTAGATAAAGAGAGAATGCCTGACCCTAGAAATCCTGTTAGAGGGATAAACCACTCTAAACCTTATCCTCATTTCCTCCCCATTGTGTGATACTACTGTTGTGCACTTTCTAGTAAGAGATGTGCACCATGTCCAATATTTTTTTAAAATAGTTTCAAAAATAAAGCATTACTCAATTATATCATGTGTATCTATATTTACTGAGTGTTTTTGAATCGTGCATATACATTCAGATTCTCTTATTACTTGGTTTTAACAGCTTAATTTATCTGTTTCCTGCTAATCTAGGACATTGACTTCAGCAGGAATATTCCACAGGCAAACCAAAGAGAACACAACTGAACTCTGCGAGTACAAATGTGCCTTCATTACAGACATCTTCTTTAGTTGAGAATGCCCCTCAAAGAGTGCCCACATAAACAAAGCTCTGAGTTGCCTGGTTTCTGTGCTGAAAAATTTGTCTCAGGCCCTTACAAAGGACTTGATTCTTTCTCCTTCTCACATAGAGGATGAATGTACTCTACAAGTAGTGCTGTGATTCAGCTCAGCAGCAGCCCAATCTCTCACTCCTGCCAGTGCCAGCGAGAGATGTGCAGGCTCCCAGTTCCCAGTGAGCAGGTCCTGCTCTGTGCAAGCCTGGGTTCTCAGTGGCTGCTGTCAGGAGGTGCCTGAAGCCTCGCTCTGCAGGCTCTCCCGTTTCTCCCGGCCCGAGGTGCAGCACAGCAGCCAGGGGACCACTCGGCACGGGCTGTGAACTGGGCCATGTGCTGCAACATTGACCCAGCCCAGATGTGCTTTTGCCCTTGAACAAAAGCGGACTGGACTTCAGGGGCTTCGTTTCCTCAAACACGTGTTCACTAACACCAGCAGGAATACACAACACACACGTGGCAAACCTGACAGCTAGCACAGCAAACAGCTACAGATTTTAGAACATGGTTTTGCTATCAGAACTGAAGGACTTTGGTTCACAGCTCTTTCTCTCAGCAGGCATTGAATGCAACATTATGTTCAATAGGAAATAAGTGTATTTTACAGAGAAGGTTACTATAATTAGTAAGAAGAAATTAAATAGTCACATTATAATATTTCTGTGGAATATGAGTTTTGGCATAGATACTAGATTCTTGGCAGTAGGTTTGTTGGGCCATATGTATTCTAAGTTAATGATAAACCCCAAATATTTCTTAAATATGACAGCAGAAACAGTAACAAGAAAAGAACCAACAATATTCACCTCTGTGATAAAACCATAGATATCTTGAATTACACCTGGAATAATCTTGATACAAAATATGCATCTGTTAATCCAAAGGCAAAGGCTACTCTCTTAAAGATTTTATGTCTATGATTTGCAATGATGTTCAGGTGCAATTTTCATATGATGTACACAAAATACATATACAAGTACAAATACCTACACCTACTTTTACTGTGCTAAGACAAAAATACTGACAAAAAAAAATCACCTTTGGGCAGTGAGTCTCCTCAGGCTCACTCTGCATTCAGTGAAGAGAGGCAGTTTCCTAGATAGGATAATCTGAGTACCTACAGGTAGCTCTCACATTTAACTTTGCCCTGGAGGAATTTACTTCTCTTCAGAGATTAGAGAGGGAGGTCACAGAAGCTAAGAGCTAGCTGGAATTACCCTTAATAATAATTTCCTAAATTGCATTTGTCAATTTGACTGATTGTCATGATTCAACAGCAATTTGTGAGATTTCTGCCAGAGAAAAAAAAAAAAATTAGGATAAAAAGTACATTTTCCACTGCAGCCAATTTCTGAACTCCTTAGCAAAGAAATCTGCATGTCACTGACTCAGAAATATTGTTTAGACTGATTCTTTGAAAGGGATAAACTTTTCAAGAATAATTTCTCTTAATTTCTGTGTCAAATACATAATTTATATCCCCATAATATTTTTTCTGAAAGCACTGATAGGATCAAATATCTCAGGACCATTTAAGCTTGAATGTGAATAAATTTATAACTCACTAACTGCAATTATAGATAAATTATTTAATAACTGTAATTAATTTAAAATAAATAGTGCATTTAATTGCATCATTAAACTAATTCCTCAAAAGAATTGTTTCCTCTCTTGCCATTACCATACAGAAAATTCAGATATATCACTATACATTGTCCTCTGTTGTTATCAACCAAATAGTCTAAATCAGCACCAATTCTTCCTTTGCTTTTTGACTATCCTTACTTGAAACAAATATTTAAGTAACTATTAGTAATATCTTCAGAAATACCTAAATGATTTGGAAAAGTCTTAACAAAATCAATGGAATCTAAGCTGAGTTACTCAAGAACTTCTGAAACATGATGTGCAACTATGTACACAAATTTCACAAATCCAAAGCATAACACAAACCCCAACTGCAAATCAGATTAATGTCGAAATTGGCAGGGCTGACCTTTCACTAAGATTTAATTCTTATTTGATATCCTGATATCTTAGAAGTATTTAATATTTATACCTTACTCATTCAAAATGAAACCACATTTTCAAAATGTTGATAGCAGCCAAACCACTAGACTGAGTACAGAAATGGAAATAGACACAAGTCCCTCTTGATATAATTCCCTTTTTTAGAGTTCCCCTTACTCCTATTAGATATTTTTTGAGGAATATTTCTAAGAAAACTGGATCTCTATGCCTTTATAAAGTACTTGGTGTCCCACAAGGTTGATATGTTATTATTGAATTTTTCCTCTTTTCTTTTTGCAATTTTATTACAAGTTGAGGAGTGTTAACACAGTAATATGCTAAGCTAAATGCACAGGGCTTCACACGAAATTTAGTTTCCACTGTGTTAAAAATAAATGGAGAAAATATTACAAAGGAGGACTTCTATTTTCAGATTAAAATATGCAACAGAAAGGCTCTAAATAATCATGTAGGTGCATATTTCTTCACCAAGCACCACGAAAACTGTAAGACTGAAAAACCACTTAGGCTAGAAGATTAAACTTCCATCCATACTATTATGTCTACCCTCCCCTAAGATCTAAGATATGGACATCTATTGAGATCCATTTGCCCTACCATGTTCTAAGGACTGGCCAAATCCCTGGACAGAGAGTTAAGAAGTGCTGGGATCCTCTTTTATGAAGCATAAATACCAAAACCAAACAAACTAAATTGTCCAGATAAACTGAGACTGAATACAAATGTCACCACCATCCATCAGCATTTTACTCCTCATCCTGTCCACTGAGTGACTCCTGCATACAAAACAATTTATGTCCGGTTCCCTCTAAAGTTCTCAGAATACTTTTACTAAACACGGCTTAATTTGTTACTGCACCTTGTCATGTAAAGCTAAACAAGTTTCCTCTGTGACCTTCTGTGAAATGAGAGTTGCAGAATGGCAAAAAAATCAACCAACCTCCCCCCCTGCCCCGGCAAAGCGTTGGTTTTCACGGCTCTGCCATCAGAAACAGGCAAGGGCAATTCCGCCCTCTTGAAATCAAAAAAGGCCATTATTGCAGGCCACAAAAACTAAGCTGCCACAGTATTTATCTCTAATTAAATGCTCCCATTCTCTTCAGCGCAGAAAGCAGCAGTACATGGGTGGTAAGTGGCTCTCCTCAGCATGTGTTGGCTACAAGATACATTTGAAAAATACAGTTTAATTAAAATTTGCATTTCTCAGGTGCTGAAAGGGAAACAACGTAACAAGGGATGTAAAAGGCTCTAAACCATCATATTTCTTAATTTAAATGCCATTTTAAAATTAAAATCAACTTTTCAGCCCTTACATATACAACTAGAAGTTGAGTATAATATGTGCTTCCTGTTATACAGAATTGCAGACTTGGAAAGCAAGTATGTCAGAAACTACTATAAAATCTCTCCCAGACCAATCTATCACATTTAGCACTTAATTCATTTTGCAGAAATCTCTGTTATCAGGTCTCTATTATTATCTATCCAGTGTGACCTTCTGATCATGCTTCAGACTGCACTCAGGCCCATTCTGCAGCATATTTTTGTAAGGATGATATCCCAGTGCTGTTTTGCTGAAAACTGGGAGTAAAATTTTTCAGCAGACTTCCAACCTGTTGATTCCTAAAGGGGCAGATTTTGGAGCAGGAAGGGATACAAAGCTTTTAATGGCATGAGGTTTGTCTCTTCTGGTGAATAAAATGTGCAGCTGCATCTGAGACTGTGGAACTGCTTGTGTCTCCAGGACTAACAACAAAGGAAAACAGATCTCATAGATGAAGGCACTGACTGTATGACCCCAGACAAGTTGCTTGGGGCGAGATTCTGATACAAGTTACACTGCTCTGGGTCACTGGCCTAATTGCTCCAGTGCTCTTCATCTAACAGTGTAATTGAGGCAAAGCACTGCCCTTAGTTTTCCACTACTTTTAATATTAACTGTGTATTAGAAAAGTGAGTTTTCTTTCATGATTTGTGCTTCCACATGTCACTAAACAAAGGAGAGACACAAACACTTCCATTTTTGTTTATTACTATGCATCTCATTTATATTGGTTTACTTCATTCTTTGACTGGCAACAACTTGTGCCATTTATTGCAGCTGTGTCTTCATCTAAACCAAAAGTGTGTTCTTTACTTCAAGTCATGTGAGTTCAAATCTAGCAAGATGAGGCAGCCTTGTATTCACATGAGCTTTAATGTGACCTGCCAGCTTGCATGAAACTGCAAGTGCCTTGATCACAAAAGGATTTTTTAATTTAAAATCCACTTCCTTTCAACAAAGGAAAGCCCAGGCAGAAAGGCAAAACTCGTCACTTGAAGGGCAGCAGAGAGAACTCAAGGCTCGTAAACACAGTTTTACTAAGCATATTCCTTGAGAAAGTAGGGTGCTCAGCATGAGCGGGCTTTTGTAACTCTCTGGATACCCTGGCAGTCTGCAGCATGAATGAGCATTTCTTTACTTCAGCGCACTGGCAATTGCTGTGTGCTTTTCACACACATCTCTTGTAAGGAATGGGATTTGGCTCTGGTTTATACCAGTTTGTGCTTTTAAGCTGTGATTTTAAATGTATTACATATTCACAATAGTTCAGGAAATTCTACTTTGTAACTTGTGCTGTTTTATTTTGCATTTAAATGCAAAATTTGCACATTTCAGAATTGTATATGCCTGTTTCAGACTTTCTCTCAGGCCCTGACAAGTAAAGGATATAGGGGTTTTGAGAGGTTTTTTTGGGTTTTTTTGGTTTTTTGGGTTTTTTGGGTTTTTTTGGCAGGAGTTGTTCTGTGTCGTTTCATTTTTAGCTGGTTTCCTAGGGAAACCAAACATTGTCAAGGCCTTTAGATGTAGGTCTGCCACTGGTTGACTGTTCCTAACTTTTGAACCTCTGACAAGAGCAGAGAGCTCACAGATAACTTAGGTTGGTGCCAGTTTCTTTAAGGGAGGCGAGCATGCAAAAATGAGAGCATCCTGCTAAACACCCCTTATCAAGAGGAAGGCTACAATGAGGTCAATCTTTTCACTGTTACTAGAATATAAAGATGACACAGTTGTGAATATTGTAGTACAAAGAAATCTTTCAGAAGTCATCACCCCTCACTGAGACACAGTATAGCATACTGACCGTGCATATTTATTAAGTCTCAGCTGTAGCTCATCAGCTTCCTGTCCTGATGGCATTTGTGACAGAACTCTCCCGTAGGTTATCTAACAAAAATTGTGTCATGAAGAGGAGAAAACTCAAAGCAAAGTTTTGATGCAATTAAGTTAAAAGAAACCTACAACAATTCTAAAAACATCAGATTCAAACCCATGGTCCTCAATAACTCTCAAACTGCTTTTTAAAAAAGTGCAGCTCAGTTGGATACTTACAATAGTTCCCATTACAAATTTTTCTGTAGTTTTATTATGCAGGCTATCAACAGCCATTGGACTGCAACAATGGCATCAATCATGATCATGACAAGACAAAAATTGATTAGCTATAGAGGAATAGCTGCATAACCTTCTACAAATTCACAATGCCAAACAAGTCCCCTTGGGTATGGTACTTGCACATTTAGATTATTTTTTTATCTTTAGGATTTAGAGCATTTAAAAGCATCTCAAGGAATACTTTCCAGTTCCCACTTCTTACTATATGAGCTAATCTAATAAGCATACTGAGATATACTGAAGGATTTAGTTTCCCTCTCTTGCTTCCATCTCCAGCACTGCACACTTGCACTAGGGCTGACCATCCCACCAGGCAGCCTAGGGGGTTCCCTGATGGTCTGCTCAAGGAAGCAACATAGAAACCAGTTGAGCATTACAGAATATACAAAAATAGGAAAATGAGAATTACTATACATGGAGATTGTGGTTCTGTCTTCCCTGCATTTATCCAGTTATGAGAAAGCACAGATATGCTCTAGATATGTTCCTACCACACAAGTCATGATGGGCCACCTGGCTACCTGATGTGTCACAAAACCTGAAATTAAACTCTCATGCTCTAGAAAGGCTGCTCTACTCAGATTCCTGGATACCAAGTGTGATTTAAGAACTCCATGCTACCTAAACAGTGACAAAGAGAAGAAGAGAAGTGACATATTCTTTGTGTCAGGGTTCCAAAACATGGCACAGAGCTGTTCACAGACAGAGGAAACAAAGAATTTCTTGAGGTACCCAGAGTTTCAGGTGCCTCCATCTACAGGGGAAAGAAAGCAACCTTTACACATGGGCAGAGGTGAGACAATCACAATAAATGGCATGAGAAGTCTTATTTCCCAAACCTGTCCTTTCATGAAGAGTAAGGTGGTAGCTGTGTCATCAGAGTACAACTAACACTGCCTAAAATTCCAGTATGTTCCACACAAGAGAGACATGACTTCCCTGTGATCTACTGGAATCAGTGAGAAGCTCGAGGGGATTTTCAGTTCCTGTGATTAGAGATATGTCTTAGAATTACACTGTAAGTAGGAAGGCTAGAAGTTCATCAGAAACATTAGCACTCTGAGCCACATGCTTACTACTCAGCATTTATATTAAGTTACCAGTATAAAGTTCATCATGAAAGTGTAGGTGAATAGTATCACCTAATGTCATCACATGGAAGGTGGACATAAGTAGCATTAAAAAATACAATCTGCTGCATGTCCTGTTTTTAAATTATCTCTTCCTTTATATAAACTCTCATGTAATTTCCCTTTACATAAGTTGCATTTAAAGAACAACACAGCATGAGTCACTCCACAGATATTTGTACATTAGGACTTACAGCTGGCCAAGACTGAAAGAGCCTTTTAACATCTTTTTATCCTGCTTATTTTGAAGTCCAAATGTTTTCAACTATGAGTACACATAGTAGTGAACTGTAAAAAAATGCTCAGAATAATCTTTAAAAAGTGTTATTTCTAGCCAAAAGTTATATGCAGATTATAAATACAGGTTAAATATATCAACAATACATCAATCTATCTTAAAAAAAAAAACTAACAAAAAACAGATTAAATCCAGACAAACTGGAATTTATAGAGAAAAACTCCAAATGAGATGCTTATCTGTATGAAGTAAGATAGAACACACACACCAAAGACTAGGAAAATACAGCACTTTTAAGATCTTAATCTTGCCACATTATGAATGCAAATTAGTTTTTACACAAAGTCTTAGTGAAGTCAATGGAACAGCTCAGGAAAGAAATTTATGGGATACTTCTGATCATTGCAAACCGAAGAATTCTAATAACAAGAGTGCTTGGATTTACAAAGCTTAATATGGCATTTAATTCAACCGTGCTTCTCCTAGAGCTGCCAGCTGGGAATGACTTTCTCCAATATCGAAGAAACAAACTCCAGACTCCAATCCACACTTGGAACTAAGAGTGCAGCCCTGATAATACTTTCTGTCACTCTGCAGGAATGAAAGAACAACACCAACTAGTTTAAGGCTTCCATTTTTGGCAGCAGCTACACCTGTCAAGACTCAGAGAAACACTTGTTAGGTTATGGAAACAGTACAGCTAATCATTGCTTTTGGAAACATCCATGCAAAACACCTTGTTCGTTCAAGCAGAAATACAACAAGAACACTCTGAGAACAATAAAACAAAACTGGCTAATGACTCAGCTACAAACACCACTGTGAAAACTGATTTAGTTACAAATGCTACAATGAATTCTAACCAAATCTTCTCTGCTGAAGGAAAATATTTCAAGGTCAAATAAAGAATGGTCCACTGCGGAGCAAATCCTAATGAGGAAATCACACAAAGTGATCCTGGAGCAGAGTTTTCTTTAGTTCCAACTGCCTAAACACTGTCTTTGTTCGTACTTTTCTATAGCAGTGACATTTTATACATATATCCTGTTCTGGCAGTGTTAGTACTATTTCTCCAGATATGTTTACAAACTTTTGAAGAAAATGGTCTGCAAGAAAAATGCTTTAAAATTCTGTCAATAGAGAACAGAAGATACCATTTAAACCTGTGGACTGTGTTCAGCCAGCATTAAATACAGCCTTCAGGTCAGAAAAAGCTCGAATGCTGGCAGAACACAAGATGTACCTACTGTCCTGAGTGGTCTAAGAAAAACTCAGACTGGGAGGACTTTTAAAGATTACCTCCTCTGTCAGGGTGGAATATACCACCACTACTACAGCAGCACAAAGGCGACTGAAAACTACTTTATTCAGAAAAGGCAGAGCCTTCAAACCTGCTGTTTAGAAGCCATGAACAATAAAAATGGAGGGAATTGCAAGGAATGGATAAAGGAGGAGATCCTTCAAGGTTCTAGAGGGAAAAAATGGAAAACTAATCGGGCAGAGAAGTCCCAGAATGAAAAACCAGTCAAGAACACAGACTTTAGGAAGGCTTTGTTTTGTTGTCTGGAGACAACAGAACACAACAATGCCTGACTGGAACCCATTCAAAAACCAATGATGAAATCCTAGAGAAATCTAAATAAGAATATGATATAGAGTCTCTCCTCAACACACCTTACATGACAAGAGGGATACTCTGCCTGTTCTAGAAGCTATGGCTCTGGGACCAGGAACCTCACTGGAAAGCTGTTGGAAAGACTGAATTGGCCTTCTGGGTGTACTCTGATCTTGATCACTTGGGCAGAATGGTAGGGTAAATTGTGAATTTGGAAACATGAGCTCAGAACACTTCTTACAAGAGGTGGTAGAGCCACCAAATTGGTAGGCTGAGAAGAAAATTGCTAGTAGAATAGAAAAAACTAATTTAAGACGAAAGAGACGAATCAGATAGTAATGGCTAAATGTTCCTGAATAAAAACAGCTTAGTTTTTGAGATTTGCAGAAAATATTTGAAATTTTAGATGAGGGGTGGGCTTGACTTCTTCTTCTAGGGGACTGCTTCTCAGATGCTGGAGAGGTTAGAATTTCTCTACCTAAATTATTCCTCCTGCCATTGTAGTCACTGGGAGCTGCTGATCTCCGGGGCTGAACCAGGGCTGGCAGAGGTGAGACTGACATATGGAAAAACAAGTAAGGAGCTCATGTGTCCCCTGGGCTACCATAGAGCCTGTGGCTGGTTCCAGGCTTTCTGTCTTTGTGAATGATCTAAAGAGAGATCACATTTTTGTATTGCAGGCAACATTAAACAGAAGGAGCTGCAAGAACAAGATGGCTTAGAAGCCTAAGCAGAAAGTGCTACAACGGATTCTGTTACAGAATAAATAAAAGAATGCATCTGGGATCTCTAACCTGAAACAAACAAAAGAAGAGTGAATATACACAAGAGACAATGATGATTAAAAGTTTTAAGTATAAAATTGACTAGAAATTAACTACAAAAGCTGTATTATATGTTTGAGCTTCAACCCAGCAATATCAGCACTGGGAAAGAACAGTAATTCTGTAGGTGAATCTAGCAAAATTACATATCAAGCATTTCAGCAACCTTTAAAGGATCTTGTAGAGTTACAGTAAAGAATAATTGAATGAAAAGGGGCAGAAATAGAATAGCAGGAACAATATAAATAGCTAATAATATATAACTTGTTCATTGCCAGACAAAATAGCTCACAATCAATTACGCAGATTTGGGCATCATAAAGCTCTAAAAGAAGATGAGAAGGAAGAGGGAAGGAAAATAACCCTAAAAATTCATTAATATAGAGGAAGAATTTGGGTGACCACATTTCTCGACACCAGAATGTTGAATAGCCAGTTTCCAGCAAAGCCTCACTACTTAGTGACATCATTACTTATGATATAAACAAGACAGGATGAAATAGTTGCTGAAGTGGAAGACATAGGCATATCATTAGTTTTCTTCTCTTCCACAACTCTAAAGATCATTCATGAAGTTGCTCTGCTCCGTTAAGTATTTTTCTGTTCTAACAATAAGGAATATGGGAAATCTTAGTCTCTGGCAAGAATGTAATGCTAAAATAGTAATTAGTAGTTTTCTTTGCAGCAAGAGAGCTTTTGATGTGATGCACTAGATTTTAACTCCTACCTGAAGCAGCAAAAATCACAATGTTAAAGTTCAGCCAGGTTAGACATAATTTTATGGAAGAAATATATTTCTTAGTTGGCCATTCCACCACTCAAACCCTAGAAAAGTGGTCTGCATTTTAAAGAGAGAGAATCTAAATTGCCAAATTTGCAGCCAGGGAGAAGAACAAACCAACAATAAGCATAACTCTGAATTTTGTGTCCTATTAAAATATCACAAATACAAGCACTTCTCTATTATGCTGGATACAGAAAATATGAACTGTGCTCAGAAGTGTGATAATTAAAAAAAAACAAACCTAACAACTATTTAACAAGAAAGATTCAGGACACTAAGAATTACTGTGAAATTTGGCTCTTTCGTTGTCCCTCATGTGGGAGTCTACCTAGATATTCAATTGTTTCCCAACTCTCAGACATACATGATGACATTTCAGAAATAGCAGTGATATTGCTCCATAATGCCAAAAAAGGGATTTGAAGATTGCATCCAAAGACTGGATGATGCCACTTTGTCCCTTCTGTTTGAAAGGTGAATGTGTACACAATATGGCAATGAAAATCCCAATTAATGAACTCCAGAAAAATATTTCTGAATCCTCCAATAAATCCAGCATAATAATAAACTCCTGAAATAAATTAGAAAACATGAGACATGCTCAAATAACATGAAAAGCCAAAGATGCAAGCTGTTTACATAAACCAGAAATGACATCTTAGCTTATATGATGTAATGTTTTTATACAAGCCTGGTAGACTAAACAGTTGTGATGGTGCCAAGTGTTTGGAAGGTGATGAAAATGATTGAAACTGGCCAAGACACCAGTTCCAGCTCTGATCCTGATGCCTAAATATTATCTTCAAATATATGAAGGCAGAAAAATGTTTAAAAGCATGTTAGTAAGATTGTATAGTTCAAACCATCAATGGTTAGAAAATACCAGATGAAGCATATTTGAATAACCTTAAATGGGACAGTTTGTTTAGATTATGATATAGCCTTTAACTGCATGATTACGTACTAATTTTTCCACATAAATTCTGAATCATTCAGCGTACATAATGAATAGTGCGCACATAATGAACTATTTTTCTTGTAACAGTTATTTGCTTTTGTTCAGCATGTAGTCCCAGGACTCATTTGCTGCACATTATTCATATTCTTCTCTGAAGACAAAACTATGAATTTCATCATGGGTTTTTCCATGCACCTCATGGGTTTTCCAGGCTACTACAGCCTCTGTCTGATTTAACAAACATGCATTAGTTTATTTTGAAAACATTGCTGTGAGGGGAGGTGGCAATATGCTTCTATTTTTCACATGGAAAATTGAGGTACAGGAAACTTAATGTGGTTGATGTTCTCTTCAAAGCCTTTTTTTTAAAGTCCTACTCTCACAGAAGTTAGAAGCAGCCTCTACTGTTCTCTACTTGACTCTAGGTACTCATGGTATCCTCTGCTGGCAAACGAACAAGGAGGATTTGTCATCCTGGGGGTGTGATGACATCTTTCAAAGATGTCATCCATTGATACACACTGACCGTTCTCTGGCAGTCATGCCAAAGCACAGCTTCTTCTGTCCTGTTCCTTGAACTTATTCCTGTCCCCCTTCCTTCTTCTTCCACAGCCACACTTCAAAAGTCCTTCATTCCTAAGGCTGTCCTTTCAGTCCCAGTCTCTCCTCTTAGCAAGTCCTAGTTCCATTCATTTACTCCTGAGCTCTATGGTCCAAACTGCCCAGTTAGCCCCCGTCTTGTACTTCCTCATTCTTCAAATTAATATAATCTGTGTGAACATGTCCTCACTTCCCCCCCCCGCCCCCTCGCCCAGCTTTACTTCCCTGATCATGCTGCCGGAACTTAGATTGCCTTCCTTGCTCCTTTATCTTCTCCCATCCTCTTTCAGGTTTGTTTTGTCCAATTCCCATTTAACTTAATCCTCATTTTACAAGCCTTTCCTATTCTTCTGCCCTTAACCAGTCACCACCTCTAGCCTGTTAGCACCTCCGGGGCCAGTTTTCTTGCCTGACTCCCTCGTCCGTGTGCCCGTCCAGCATCCTCTTTGAAGGTTTGCTTCTCTGCTCTTCTCCTTTCTTTATTTTGACAGGTGTAGTTTTGAGAGGTGTCTCTGTTTCTCTCTGTCTGTGCCAACGAAGGGCAGGGCGAGGGGATGACGGCGTCACTGCTCTCGGCTGGCGGGATCCACAGGCAGAGTGCATCGTCTGTAGGGGGAGCACGGCACAGCCACAGAGGAGCTTCGGGAAATTCAGCTGCTGACATCCAAGACTGTTCTACGAAGCCTGTGAAAAGCTTGTTTTTTTCCAAGACTTATGGTTTTCTGAAAACAGCTATATTTCCATAGCATTGATGTGCTCATGACACAAAAGACATCCATTAATCTACTCAAGGTTTAATCCCCAGGTAAGGTTAATACAAATTTTATAAAAAGGTCACCAGAATGTTCAGCAATGATGAAACTTAGATGATGAAGCTTACAGAAGTATGGCTACAATGTTCAAATATGGCAAAGAAAAATAACAAATGCTAGACTTTTTCCTATACACGGAGGGAGTTCAAGAGAATTCTGAGAAACTACACGTTAAACTGCACATCTGACTGACCTAGGCTATTAGACCTATGTAAAAGAATGCAAGATGCCTTTGAAAGTAACAGCTCATAACTGGCTTTATAATATTGCATTCACTTTGAACCAAATCTTATCAGGAGTTTTTATCTAAAAAAAAGTTACCAAAGTGCACACTTTTGTTATCTCTTATTTAACATTTGTAAGTTTTTTAATTGCTTTGATTCATTGAGATGACAATGCCTGCAAAAACAACACTGAAAGAAACACAGAAAAAAAATCCAGAAATAGATGAACTGTCATAATATTATTAATCGTTTACTCCAATTTCTAGATTTGTAGCTCCTGTATATACCTTCACAGAAGGTATAACCCAGTTTGCTGAATACAAAACATCTCAATATTAATCCTCTCATCTTAGAAAACAAGAATAATATTTTGCTATCTACATAAATTTTCCATTACTGCTTATGTTTTTACTGCAGCAGTGCTTGCAATTCCAACTAAGTGTATTGCAGAATTGGTCATAGTTGGATGTATAATGTTATGATTTCACTGGCTGTCTTTACAGTTACTACAGCTTAAAGACCAAAGGTACTTTCAGAATATGAAAATCTAGTATATTTATAACTTACTATGTGTAATACACTGCTATTTATCACAAGACTTTGTTGAACATCGGTGATGCCAATCACCTTAAGAACATCACCCTTTTCAGCAAAGATACCCTAACATAAATTGCAAGTATTTATAATGCAAATGTACCCATGTACACACTCAGGGATCTATGTATGGCATGTACATTTGTACACTTATCTCAAAGATGAATGCCTTAACCTTTGCTTCCTGGTTTTCTGTTTCCATTAAAACAAGCTTTTTGATGCATAAGTGCCACCTGTAGGAAATACCAGAGTGTGCTCAAGAGCAGCCCTGTGCCAACTGAGGCACTGAGTTGTCTCTCTGCCATTCCCAATAAAGGCACCTCCTTTGGAAATTCAGCCATGTATTGAGGAAGAAAAGGCCCTGGATGGTGGCAGCTGGCTTGATGAATGTTAGTTCATCAAAAGCCACATTGACAGGAAAGTTGTTTTCCAGTGAAGTCTAAACAGAAAGGAACTGAAATGAAAAATACTACATTTTTCCATTTGCTTGTCTGTATGACATTAATCCATAGGAATCAAGCAGTCCTTCACAATTGTATATTGATCCAAATAGTTTGTCATGATTAACATGTACTTCACTACAATTCCTTAGGATACACAGATATGAAAGATTCCATAATTTATCTATTTTTAATTATATCTACTATTAATTACAAGGAATATATGTGAAAGAGTGTTTAAAAAAAAAAAAAAAAAAAAAAGAAAAACAGCAACCAGTGTAATCTCCACTACTATAAACATAGTTCAGTTTTCTGTGGCAGTGAGTAAAACATGAATGGATGGAAGTGCATGCATCTTAATACCAACATTAAAAGAAAAAATAAAATAATTTCTAATGTAGCTATAAAAATAATACTGCTAAAAATCTAATACTGATAAAAATAATAACTGAGAATTTTCAATGTCTTATTATTTAAAAAAATATTACAAGAAAAATAAAGAGCTTACTAAAATTAATATTTTAAAATGTAAGAGTCTGCCTAGGTCAAAAAAGTGAATAATTAATTGTAAAAAATAACAGAGCAAACTGGCCTGACTCCCTCTATAGCCATCAGCTTTAACAGTTATGCTCCAAAAATACACTCACTACAAGGAAATAGTTTCATTAATTCAACTGTACCAACCACTGATACAGTATCCCCATTCCTTGGTACTTTTACTAGGAAACAAATTCCACGCCCAAAGCACATTTTGGATCCAAAAATGAGAAGTTATTTTTAATAATTCGATGTGAAATGACAACATAGAAATTATCTGGTATATGAGAACGAATTATATGCCACTCTATGAAAAAATATTAGCTCATTGTTTGACAGCCAGTGAGTCTGTTTAGTTTTGTCAGTCACAGTTGTATACAAACGACATGTCTCTTCTCCCCGAGTCAGCCGTCAGTGTCGCTTTGAGCACGTACACTTGTTTTGGTTGTCCCTCGTCACTACCTGACATTTATCTGCTTGCTTCAACACAGACAACCTTTACACCCGCACCTGCTCTGAACCCAAACTTCATCTGCCTGCCGGGGAACAGGCGGGCGGACGGACTGACAGCCGCTGTCCCCCGGGCACTGCGTCTCCCGCGCCAGGCGCGGCGCGGCGGGAGCGCGGCTCGGCGCGGCGGGCCCGTCGGCGCGGTGCTGTCCGCGGTGCTGAACCGCCTCCCTCTCCGTCTCCCCCCGCGCCCATCTTGCGAGCCCCAGCCTCGGTCCGCTCGCCGCCTCACGGCTCTCACGAGGGACCGGCAACAAGTCCGGCCGCTTGCCCACGCCAGCCGGCACATCCGCCCGTCTATCTGAAGCACGGGAATTGCCCTGTAATACAAAGGACTTCGGAGAACGCAGGCAACAAAACCCCACCAGGGCCACTACCCCATCCCTAGCTCCGGACTCTACGCAGCTCGCGCTCTGGCTCTCGTTGCTGCCTCTCCCAGAACAAGCCCCAGCGTCCATTTCTGGCAGGGGCAGGGTTGTGCATCAGGCTTGCCCGGGGTAATCGCAACGCAACGCCGGGCACGGATTAGGGAGCGGCGGTTTTCCCTCCCTTCCCTCCAGCAAGGTGCAACCTTCTCTTCTTTTGTTCTCAATGGCAGGAGGGTGGCGGCAGCGGCGGGAAGGGTGGGGAACACTTGCACCTACAAATTCATGGGGGATAACAAAGGACCATACGACGCGCGGATTAATTTGCATTAGCATCCATGAGGGCAGCAGCATTTTACGTCTGCAGGGATTAGCCGCGCCGAGCCCAGGCTTACCGTCCCTATCGCAGAGCTGAATCGCCTCCAGGCTGAGGTTCTTGATCACCTCCTCGCAGGGGCTCGTGGGGCTGCTCATGGTGTGCGCCAGGCGCGGAGCCTCCATCGCGCCCCTCACCGCTGCCTGCAGTGGCTTGGCCGGGGGCTGGGGCTGGCCGGCTCCGGTGCAGAGCCGCGCGGCAGCGCTTCCCGGCGCCGCCCGGCTCGGCTGCGAGCGCTCGGCGGAGGAGGCGGGCGAGGAGCGGATTTGTCACCGCAGCGAGCCGGGGAGGGGGCAGCGGCGAGGCGGGCGGCCGGCGCGCCCCGGAATCCGCGTTTAAAGGGGCCGCGGCCGCCGCCTCGGAACCGTCCCTTCCCCCTCCGCTCCTTATGTAACTGTGGCCGCACCTCCACAGGAAGCTCCTGGGGAGTCAAACCTCTCCGAGTCAGGCCCTGCAAGCGGCGGGTCTGGGTTCCAGCCGGTCTATCTCGAGCACAGCTGCCCACCTCCGCGGCGTGGTTTGTTTCGAGGTTACTCCATAACCCGACAGAGTCGCCCAAGGCAGAAACAACCCCAAGTCACCGTTAGCGACTTCCCCTACCCTAAACGCACAGCCCACCATGACCACTGGGCGCAATCACATCCAACTGCAAGGGCTCTGCCGTCCACTCTGATCCTTTGATTATGAAAGAATTTGCAGAAAGAAATATTAGCCGGTTTTAGATTGATAAGCCTAGAAAAGCTGGCAGAAGATTATTGATTGCAAGAGAGGGTGTAGGAATGAGCCATTTCTGGCTATCTGTCCTGCACACTTCCCACCTGCCCTTTTTGTGGGAAGGAGAAATAATCCACGTGGTAGCGGTGCCATTCCGATCAAGCCTTTTTGAAAAATACTTACATATCAGTTCCCAGCTTCAGGAACAAGAATAGGGCCAGAAAAGGAGAAAAATTAAAGAGTAATAGGATAATAAATTAAACTTGTGTAGCACTGCGCCATCATCAGGTGTGACAGCTCAGCTCCCTCCCCACCACAGGCCTGCGGGCTGGAAAAGGAGCAGCCTCTGGGCCTTAGGGGCTGCAGGACTGCACTGCTTTCTCCAGATCTCAGACTGACTTTGGGATCAAGCTCACCATACTGGAATGGGATCACCAGTTTCCAGAAAAAGTGGTTTAAGTCCATTTCCCACCACACATTAAAACAAGCATTCCTGGCACCTGTCTGCTGTTTCACCAAACCAAAATTGACCCCATTTAGCCATTGATCATGAGACATCAACACTGATTGCATTGAGAAATAGCAGTTCATTGCATGTAGGCTCCCACCAAGACTGAGGCTGTGATATTTCTTGGTCAGCATTGCATGACAGCAAGTTCAGAGAGTCCCTAAAAAGTCCCTAATATCTTTCTGCAGTCCCAAGACCACCCAGTGTCTTCCCAGTCCTCAGTGATCTGGCACAGTAGCCAGCCCCATGCACAGTTGGACATCTGTCATTCCACTAACATTGGACTTTGGGATCCTTCCATTCTATATGATGGTTTCCAGTGACACCAATCTCTGAAAATCCAGGGTAGAAGGAGCAATGCTGAACACCCTTCTGGGACTGTCTCTCTACACACACATGCCTCATACACACTCTTTCTTGTTTTTTTTTTTTTTGTTTTGTTTGTTTTTGTTTTGTTTTTTGTTTTGTTTTGTGGTCTTTATTTCTCTGGTGTTTTTAATCATGATGGAAAACGTGTGCAGCGGGGTCAGGCAGAGAAGAAACGGAATGAGTGGGAAGGGAACCTAAAGGAAGAGAAAATGAAAAGGAAGTAACAGGATGGGAGAGTGTGAGTCAGTGGGGAGGTGGGAAGGGAGAGGAATATATGAATGAATGCACAGACAGAATGAGGACAAATATAGAATCAGAAAGGGAAGAAATTAAAGTGGGTGAGACTGCATTCATCAGGTTTTAATTTTGTCTCTGACAAGCATTAATTCCCTGGACTGAAGCAAAACCTTTCTCCTTGATATTGCAACTGCTCTTAGCACACAGGCATCTCCCACGTAAGGCTGGAAAATTTCTTTCTGTGAAAATGGTGTATTTAGTCCCTTATGTTCCACATTCACTCCCTTCCACAATGTGGCAGACACTTCAGCAGCTCACACAATCTTATTACTTCTTTGCTATAACATCATATAAAGTCCATTTGAAACAGACTCAGTTCTTGAATACTGAGAGAATTCCCAGTTTATTCTCTCTGCCTCTATTTGATACACCTTTCTCTCCTCTACTTCATATTCTATGCAACTGAAATCAGGTTTTTAAGAATGGATGGATTTTGCATAGCTCTTTGGAAGCAGACAGCTTTTGGGGTGTTCCCATTCTCAAAGGCCTCTCATTTCTCAGCTACCTTGTAGCGATAATCCCTGTCTAAGATATCTCTCTTTCCCCACACTGTTACAATTTTTTTTTTTTTTTAAGAAAAGACTGATTAACTCTCTAAATACCAGCTGACTTCAGTGTAAGTGTAGAGCAGAGAAACCTTTTCCATAGCTCTGCTTTTCTAAAGCTAGACCTGCCTGAGATAGTGTTTTGCAGAGTCACACTTCAGACTGCGTGCTTCCTTTAGCCTATCACTACTCCTATCACCTGGGCAAGGGATCAACATTTTTTTTAAAGCTCAAATTGCTCCCAGATGTTATTCCATGCAATCACTTGGCAATGAATTTAGTCCTAAGTATTTCAGTCTCAGAGCACTCAATGCTCTCATGGCATTTTTTTCTCACCTGAGAGAACTATACTCTGCTTGTCTTAACAAGGAATATTATTGTCTGAGGGACAAGTTATGTTTGTGATAAAGGATGACAGAGTCTCAGCATATAATCAGAAAGTTTATTCTGTGACAGATTATCCCTGACAGCGTTTAGCAAAAAATGTCACATATCACAAATATGGGTCAACATTATGTAATGGAAAGTCTGCCAATGGCAGCACAATGTTAGAGACAGCAGAGTGTCATGTGTTTAGAACTGCAAAAGCCTGCAAAAATTTACCACAGCAGCAACCTCTCAGACTTTCAACATTTAGATAAACAGAATCTTACCAACTTCTGTAGTTCAACAACAACATCTCTGTTATTACAGTAACCTCACACAAGGAGAGAGAAGTAGCATTTTCTAGTGTGAGGCACACAAGAGGAAATGTGAGCTGTGACACACAGCTCTTGCCTGGCAAGGTTCAATAATCTCAGTTCTCCTGCCTCAGCCTGGCATTCACAGTCCCCCAGGTAGGTCAGCAAGATCTTGCTGCAGAGCTACCACTCTACAGCAGAAAGGCAGAGATGCTGCCAGCAAGCTGGAGAAGTGTGGCTTCTTTCCTAAAAGGCACAACCTCATTCATGCAATAAAGAAAGGGGAAAAGGGATTCCTGTGTATTCCTTTTCTCCCCATAAACAACCCCCTCCCCCACAATTACAAAGTTTAGCCCCACCTGTGTTGCACCCTGTTTTGGGAAAACTGCTGTGCATTAGCAGCAGAGCACAGCACAGAGCTGGGCAACCCCATTCTCACTGTTTGAAAACTCTTTTGTATTTCATTGTAGCAGGTTTTTATCTGCAAAAGATTATAAAAGAAAAAAGAATATAAAGAAACCCCTTTCTCAGACTTCAGCAAGACTCAGAGTTACAGCTCTGCCTTCCCACTTGGGAATAAAAAATGACTTGTGTTATTGCTCAGTGGACTGTGCAAGCAGTAGGCAAAAAGACTACAGACATGGTTTTCAAGAAAAAAAACAAGAAGGAATTAAAGACAGCATTTTGGGATCTTTTACTCCTATTAATATGTCACTTTTGAGGAGAAAAGCAAAATATTAAAGAACACATAAAAAGAAGGATGAAAATCAGTATTGAGAGTCAGTCCTCAAAGATGCACTGACTAGACTTAGCAACTAATCCCTGAAGTTTCATGGAAATAAATTCTGTGCAATTTTGCAGTCATTCTCTCTTTTCAGTGGACATGCCAACTACTTCAAGTGTGCAAAGGCACATACTTGAAAAAGATTGTTTGCAAAATATTATTGAAATACCACAGAATTGAAGTAAAATCCACAGACTGGTGACAGAAAGACAAAAAACCCACCCCAAACTTAAGATCTGAAGTGAAAGGCATGACTCTGTAGACGCCGCAGCCTTTGCTGAAACATACATTGATGTATGACAATTTAGGTACTACATACAGTATCCAATCAGGAACCTCTTTGTTTTTTCTCAGATAACAAGGCAAGACCCTCAAGTGCTCAAATAATGAGAATGAGGGCAGAGGTTCCCCTTTGATACTCTAGAAAAGTCCAAGGCAGAGCAGCAGTGTTTATTCTTAGCTCTAGAGTGTGTCTCTCTCCCTCTTTCTGCGAGGTTAAGACCCATGGCCAGGCACCCCGACACCAAGCCCATCAGTGAGGCTCCAGCTCTCCTCAAAGGTCTCTGCCTGCTGTTTTCTGCTTCAGTGTTGTTTGAGTTGCTGGGAAGCTCCACAGCTTCTGGGAACTCTCCAGTGAGGTGCATGCAGTAGCGCATACATCTCAAAACGTCTCTCCTTCCCTGCTCAGAGGGCTTCATTTCAGCAACTGCATTCACT
This sequence comes from Muscicapa striata striata, assembly GCA_030060385.1. Taxonomy (NCBI): domain Eukaryota; kingdom Metazoa; phylum Chordata; class Aves; order Passeriformes; family Muscicapidae; genus Muscicapa; species Muscicapa striata. The sequence goes on from JAREIS010000078.1 coordinate 2,009,844, forward strand.
TTATGCATCCAGGCTTCTCTTGCAAGGCCACAAACCATACTTTAAAACATCAAAGATACAATTCTGAGGCAAACTTGTGATTTCTGGTGCCAGGGAAATCTACTCATGAATCTGGAAAAGTGGCTTCAGTGTAGGCAAAACTAGTCTACAACTAAAAAGACAATCAGTCAGTGAAAAAGACAACCAAGACAACCACATAAGATAGATGGGGGTAGCCAGAGTTTGATTGTGCCAAGTCTCCCAATACAGGAATTAGAGGGTGTCAATTGCAGGTAATAGCAACAGCTTTAGAACAAATGAAAGGAGGTGGTACTTCCCGCAATGGATGTTACAGTTGTAAGACTAAAGGACAGTGAAAGTGCTAGAAATTTTTGTTCATTCAAGGGAAAGCTGGAAAAGTTCATACAAAGGGAATAATTTAGAATCACTAAAACCACAAGTGACTGAGCTGAGAGTGACTGAGCCCTAAGCTGAAAACCAATAGAGTCCAGGCAAGAGTTACTGAATACTGCCATGCCCTTCACCTTCCATAAATATCCATTTTCAGCCACAGCTAAAGGAGCTGTACTATCCTGGATAAGTCCTTGGTCTGATCCAGGACAATCACAGAAATGCCCTGCTATCCAACCCTTCCTTCCTTACCACCCACCACTGCCACACCATCCTCATCCATAAGGAAAACTTCAGAGTATGGAGCCCTCTGATGGTACTGGCTGGATGTGCAAATCTCAACCCAATCTAAGCAAAATAAACAACTTAAAAAGAATATTCCTCTCAGACCAATAAAGATATCAAGAAACTTTCAATTTTATTAATGTTATTGATGGTGCTGCTTCCTAAATTTCAGTTTTCTGATTAGCTTTATACAGTCTAAATAGGCTTCTAAGAAAGAAAAAATCTTTCATATGAAAAAAAAGTATTTGTAATTCAAAAAAATTATTTGTTCCCCAATGGGCACAAAGTATTGTTTAATGCTTAGCATTATCACTTATTAATTTCATTTTAAGTTTAGCCTCCATTTATGAGATCCAGAGTAACCTTAGAGAACAATCTGAACCTCTCTCCTTTGTGCTGTTAATCAGTCTTCCAACTTTTGTAACCACTTTCACATTTAATTAGTGTCTTATCCTCCAGATATTGGACCATATCTTGACCTTTAAAGGATACTTTTGTCTGCTTATCCTTGACAATGCTGACTGCTATTCAGATTTAGTTTCTGTCTACAGTTCAGTGGCCAGCTTTGATACCTTTAAGTGAATTTTAGCCGCACCTGACTTGCTTCAGTAATTTCCTTAAGATATTATGTGGCACAGTATCAAATGCCTTTGTAAAGTCTTGATGCTATTCCGTCCTCTGCTGCTAATCTTCTGGCTTCATTGTAAAAGACCTGGGGGGATAAACATTGTAATTGGCCTGGCTTGGTGTACTGCAGTACACCTGTGCCCTATCAGGGTCTCGCTACACTATTCACCTCCATATAAATGTTTCCCCCTTCAGCTTCTTCTTTTTTAGTATTTGTTTCAATCTGGAGCCATGCCATAGGACAACAGTTTCCATAGTTACTCTTAATTCAGTTTTTAAAGTCTTCTGACATGCTGACACTTTATTATTCTCCTGATACTTCCTCAATTCCCTCTGGGGTTTTTAGTAAGTAGCTGTTCCATCAGCCCTTTAAATATCTGAAGGGACACCTCAGATGCATTTGTTCAAGTGATGATATTTCATTATGTATTTCTTAGTTACTTTTCCCCAGCAGTTCATAATTACATCAATGATTTCTTAAGCAAGCCATTATTTAATCTCATTCCTAATAAACTTTATGGCAAAAGTCCATTAGTCTTAGGCAGAATAAGAACTGGTCTCAAAATTTATCTCCTTATTACAAATTAATTACAATTAATACTTTATTGTGTTATTGTGCCTTCAAGACTTATAACACAGTCTTTTCATATTATTTTTAACCTCTTGGCAGCTGTTTCAGTGTATCCTCATGCTGTCCCCCTTTCTCTCCTATATGCTAAACTTGGAATATAAAATTCTTTTTTGGTGACCCTCCAGTTTACTGTTTCTAGCGAAGTTCATATTTTAGTTTCATTTGTTTGAGTAGCCTGCAGTGACCCATTCTCTCTCTAGGGTTTCCCATTTTCACTGGAACAAGACATATTTCTGCTGGCTTTTCATTACAGTATCCTCTCATGTTCCCCCTTCTGCCCTTCCCCTTTTCCACAAAGCCTTTTCTAAAACTCTCAGCTGATCCTGTGAATGAAATTTTCCTCATAATACTACAACCTTTCACTGGATAACCAAAACTTTTCAGCCAAGATGAATATACAGTTCATTAATAAATCTAATGAAGAAAGTCTAAGTGATTAGTTCCTCAGTGTCATCTACTGATCTCATTTTCTTATAACTATAGAGCTATAAGCATTTTGCATAAGCACAGAAGATGGGATCTAAGTTGATGTCACTGCTTTTGTACCATCACAATCTGTTATGACTGAGGTGATGTGGCAAAACAGGAAAGACACCATTGCCTCCTCCCCCACTGCTACCATGAACACAATCAATTAACTGCTAAGGAAACACCAGGAAGATTGTGTTAAATCAGTGAGAGTAGGAACATCAAGACATTCTTAGCTCAGAGACTGGATTAGTAGTGAGAGCAATCTTAAATTTCTCTCATTTTACTCAGTCACTTACTACAAGCTCTTATATTGTTTTTCAGATCTATGGTTATTTATAAATATGTTTTGCATTGACCCAGGCTGGATGCCAGGTGCTCACCAAAGCTACTTTGTCGCTACCCTCCTCAGCTGGATAGGGGAGAGAAAATACACAGAAAACCTTGTGGGTTGGTATAAGGGCAGGGAGAGATCACTCAGCAGTGACTGTCATGGGCAAAATGGAATTCACTTAGAGGAGTTAATTGAATTTACTACCAATCAAAATCAGAGTAAGATAATGAGAAGTAGAACAAATCTTAAAAACACCTTCCCCCACCCCACCCTCCTTTTTGGGCTGTACCTCCTCCCCAAGCAGTGGTGTAGGGAGATAGGAAATGCGGGTTATGGGCAGTTTATCAAAGATTGTTTCTGCTGCTGCTGCTGCTCAGGGAGAAGAGTCCTTCCCCTGCTCCAGCATGGGGTCCCTGCCACAGGAGACTGTCCTTCACAGACTTCTCCAGCATGAGTCCTTCCCACAGGCTACAGTTCTCCATGAACTGCTCCAGAGTGGGTCCCTTCCCATGTGGTGCAGCCCTCAGGACAGCCCGCTTCAGCATGGGTCCTCCATGGGGTCACAATCCCTGCCAACAAACCTGCTCCAGCGTGGGCTCCTCTCTCCACAGGTCTGCAAGTCTCTCCCAGGAACCTGCTCCAATGTGGGCTTGCCACAGATTCACAGTGCTCTTTAGGGCATCCCACTGCTCTGGCACAGATCTCCTTCATTGGCTGCAGGCGGGTCTCTTCTCCCTCGTGGATTTTCATGGGCTGCTGGGGGACAATGTGCCTTGCCATGGTTGCACCACAGGCTGCAGGGAAATCCACTCTGGCACCTGGAGCACCTGCTGCCCCTCCTTCTGCACTGACCTTGGTGTCTGCAGAGTGTTTCTCACATATTCTCAGTCCTCCCTCCTTCCCTGGCTGCAATTACTTCTGCCCAATACCTTTTTTTTTTTTTTTTTTTTTTCATTCTTAAATATGTTATCACAGAGGCATTACTGCAATTTCTGATTGGCTTGGCCTTGGCCAGTGGTGGGTCTGTCTTGGAGTCAGCTGACTTTGGCTCTGTTGTACAGGGGGGAAACTTCCAGCGGCTGCTTTCTTAAGCCGCCCCTTTAGACATCACTGGCACCGCTCTGCTACCAGAACCTTGCTACAAAGACCCGAAGCAATATGTGACTCACAATTAAAATGTCACAAAATTTCACAAGAAACAATTTCACATTAAAAACAGCAATGAAGAGCTGTGTTTTCTGTGGGTTTGCTCTGGTGGGAATGCATGTCCACTTAGCACCCATATAAAGGCAGATTAGATGAAAAGAGTAAAGAAATAAACGATAAAATGAGCATTTATTTGTAGCATTTATCTGTAGTCTTTCTTTAACAACATTCACAAGCATTTTAATTAAACCATGTTCTGCTCTGAGTTATGTCCCACCACTGTTACTTGTGTTCTGAATATATGTCAGTCCTACAGTATGTTATTTATTGGTAGTGTAGCAATCCTTACAGATTTCCAGTTGTTGTACATACGCAGTGCCCTGGAGCTTTTAAAGTCAGTGGAGGAGTTGTGGCATTCTGTAAGCCTTGAAAATCCTAGAATTGACTCAAAATCTGTTAGTGTGACTGATTCACTGCTCCTTCTTCTTAAACCAGGCTGCACAGGAAGATTATTGCAAAGGCCATCTTTAGCCTAAGGAGTTTATTTGCCTTAGGATCTTTCCACAGTCAGTGGAGAGTAGAAAAATCCTCATCTGTATCTCAAAGGGAGTTCATTGTAGGTACTCGGAGTTGCTCCAGAGGAAATGCTTCCTCTTGATTCTACAGGAAGCACGGGGAGAAAAACCTTCTGAGGCTAAATTTAGTCTTTGTGAATGCCTCTAAATTGTTCTATGTGTGTTTGCAAGAGCCATCTTTGATAAACTGCACTATATTCTGGAGTGAGAAAAGAGAGTAGCTAACAAATTTGGCAAAACTCTCCAGGGCTAACACAAGCTCCTCAGCTCCTTGTCCAAGGTTCAGAGGGCTTAATCTCCTCATGCTGATAGGGACAGGGCTGCCTGCAAATCAGAACAAGTGTTCATTTATCCAGGCACAGCAGTTGCCGGATGACAGAGGTCTGACAGTGACTCCTCTGTGACGGAACATGGGTCTGTGTTCAGACTTATCCAATCACTGCTTATCTGAGACCGGCTGAACTCACATCAAATGCTCACCATTTTTAAATTCTTTTTCTCCCATTTCCTCTATTTCTTCCATGTTACTTGCTAAATTGATATCTTTCATTAGTTTTTAAAACCAAATTTACTATGCTTATTTATCTAATTTTTCTTTTTAATATTAGCATTTTTTTCTTGATTCCCTCTGTTCTTTTTTTATCCATTTTCATTCTAACCTCATCTACTCCCATCTGTCTGAGAGCCAGCTTCTGATTAATCCATCTCCACATAAATTCAATTTAGCCATCAACTGTACATTTTTGGGGTTGATCACATGACATCCACATGGTTATTTCTGGGATTAGGAGGGAAAATGAGGTAGAAAGCAGCAAAAAAATATTGCTTTCTGTATTGAAGCAGTTGATTTTAATTAATGAAATTAAATTTTACTTGGTTTGTGTGTCAAAGTTTTGATTGCCACAGGGAGAAGCTGCTGAAGTTTCTCCCAGATCAGATGAAGCCCATCGGACTGGATGCCAGCCAGCTCCAAGGTGGACCCACCGCTGGCCAAGGCCAAGCCCACATTGGTGGTAGCACCTCTGGGATAACAGATATAAGAAGAGGGAAAAGACACTGTGCAAAAGCAATCAGAAGAGAGAAATGAGGATATGTGAGAGAAGCAACCCAGCAGACACCAAGGTCAGTGAAAAAGGAGGAGGAGGAGGAGGTGCTCCAAGCTCTGGAGCTGAGGCTCCCCTGCAGCCTGTGGGAAGGACTCATATTGGATAAGTTTGAGGGAGACTGTCTTCTGTGTGATGGACCCCCTGCTGAAGTAGGGGAAGAGTGTGAGCAGTCCTCCCTTGAGAAGGAAGGGCTAGCAGAGAAAATGTATGATGAAACAAAGAAACTCCAAATTCCCCATCCCTCTGTGCCACTGGTTGGGGAGGAGATAGAGAAAATCAGGTGTGAAGATGGGGAAGAAGGGAGAGGTGGGAGAAAGGTGTTTTAAGATTTAGTTTTTATTTCCCATTATCCTACTCTGATTTGATTGGTAATATATTAAGCTAACTTCCCCTAGCTAAGTGCATTTTGCCCATGACAGTAATTGCTGAGTGTTCTCTTCCTGTCCTGATTTTGACCCACAAGCCTTTCATTACATTTCTTTTCCTTACCCAGCGGAGAAGGGAAGTGATAGAGCAGCTTTTGTGGGTACCTGATATCCAGCCTGGGTCAACCCACCACATAAATTTTCTGATCTCTTGTCCTTAGCAAGCTACAAGAAAGTTGTCTGTGTGGATTTTATCAATCTTATAACATATTGCCTGTCATGCTGTGGAAGTGTTAATTTGTACACATAAGTGACAGTAAAGTTTTCCAATACCATATCGAGCACAGCAACAGAAGTAAGGGTATGAGATGGAGCTATACAGTTTTGTACTTTAAATCCCAACCTAGATTAACCCTACTATTTTGTATGAGCAATGGCTAGACTACTGCAATTTAATTTCTTGCATTTTAAAAACAGTCATTACATTTTAAAACATATTTTAATGCCATAGCTCCATCAAATTAATTTAGAGGTTGCACCAGCTTAATGATACACACCTCTACAGCAATATAGCTACAGTTCACAAAAACTGAGGACAACCTTCCCCCTTAATTTCTGTGTACCACCAAACTGCTCCTGCCAGGAATGAATTAGACCTGGTATCAAGGCAGTACTGAATCCTGTGTTTTTGGAGGAGAGCCAAATGTTCACATATATTAAAATCTCTAGAGACATATTACTAAGTATGTGTTTTCATTCATAAAATTTATCAAGCAAAGCTATTCAGTAAAGGAAGATATGACACAGAGCAAGCCGAAGGAGAGATTGAAAATGGAAAAGTTTTATCACTAACCAATGACTATTTTCATTTGTCTAATGAAACAGAAACAAGTGCCATATCCTCCATTCTCTGCAGACTGTTTGAAGCCTGAGCAAAAAAGCTCCATTACCAGTTTTTTATTGTTCTTTCTTGAAGTTGAGTAATATATCACTATAAACTAGGTGAAACAAATGAGGTATAAATTCAGCTAAATTCAAGGATTAATGAGATTAGCAGCTATCAGATCCATAGGCTATCTATAGACTGACCACTAAGTCTCATGCCCTCAGGAGTTAATTACACAGCTATCACAACACTGAAAATGCTTGACTGGTCTTTACCTGAATTGCAAACAAACTGTCCCACTCCTAGCACAGGAGCAGTGATGTCTGACAAAAATGTGGCAGCAAATAATTCAGAGACAAAAGTACTCCATAATAGCTTCAGGGCTTTCTCCTATGCTTAAGAGGCATGAGGGATGCTCAGTGACAAATAAGACAAAAAATGTGAAGTCCAGCTGTAAAAGAAGAGGTTGGTCCTCCCAATCCTCTCACCAGAAAGTTCAAAATTTCCTTTATAATTAACACTTGTAGAAAATTATTAAAAAATGTGCAGTGATCATGATGGCTAAGGTGGGGAGACCCAAGCCCTCTGGGTCTTGGTTCTGTCTTGGTGCAGTGCTTCTGCGGTGGAAACGGTGCCATGCAGCCCTTTTGGGAACAGTTGCTGTCAGCAAGTATTATGAACTCGCAGTCAGTCTGGACAAAGATGCTCATTCCAAAGTGCAGCTGTTTGGCTGCAGAAGGCAAATACCAGGAGTTACCAGGAGTGTCAATAAAGAAACAGGAACAAGCAGTGGGATTAGACTACAGTCACTTTGGGGGTTTGAGCATTCATTAAAATGACTGCCTGACAGCACTGTCTAAATGAAATTATTATGCAAATGGTGAATTCATCCTGAAGTAAAACCTCCTTCCTGTATCTTGCTGGCAAAAACACTTTATCAACAAATATATCCAGACTGAAATAGATCATGCAACCAGATTTAGAGAGAACATGTAAGTCTTATCCCTATTTTCTCATTTTGGATTTCTCCACCCTCTCGAGGGGTGATGGTCTGAACTCCGTAGACTGTCAAACTCCCTCTGACCTCATCTCAAAACACAGCTGAGTAGAGCAGCCAGCTGCCTTTGCTTGAGCCAGCTGTTCCCAAACTGAGGTTGCAATCCCACATGCAGCTGCAGGGCAGGCAGTGAGAGCAGGGTCAGTTCTCCAGCCTATTATGTAGTGCTTCCACAGACTGTTGGAGCAAAAGCTTTGCTACAACAATGATCATGGGTATCTTTCACTGCTTTAAAGTTGTTTTCCCCTCCTCCTCCCCCTCAACTACTGATGGAGTCTTATTACCGCTTGATCCAGCTGAACCCTAAGGCAAAGTTTTCAGCACTGGGCAAACTCCTGCAGAGAGAGTTTTGTATGAATTATAAAGTCAGAGCATTCAAATACTACATCAATTCACTTCCCACAGGCTGTCTTCAGGAATGCTTATTCATCTTGAAATGATGGTACTCTGAGAAGTCACTTAAGCTCTTAAGCTTTCCTGATCTCATGTCACAACTTCAAGAACAATCAAAAGGAAGATAGCTTGGAAAACCATAAAAACAAAACCCATAGTCAGAAAAATTTGTTGCTGCAACTTCTGCTAAATGAAGAGATCACTCCCTGCACAGATACAGCATAACATGTTCTGCTGTATAGCTCATAAAAAATTTTGGTTCAGTCATTTCTGTCACAAAAAGATTATTTTGCTGTGGTGTCCTCTTTGTTTTGAGGCATAGACAAACATAAAAGCCCCTCTGCACATATCCTTCTAGAGGCGGTAAAGGAAAAGCAAAGGGATGTTCCTCCCACTTCACTGGGGAAGGGCTGGTGGCTATTTCTGACAATCAGATTCTCATTCTGGCAGAGACATCTTAAAAATCATTTTTGGTCGTCATTACATGTAGCAGTATTGGTAGCCTTTACAAAACACTCTTGGGTTTCAAAGATAACATTACCACCCAAACACTGTCTGTACACTTCCACAAAGGCTAAGCAACACATTTCTTACAGCCTTAAATCATGTCTTCCAGGCCTGCTGGAGATCAGAGGGGCTGGCACAGGGAGCAACTAAGTGCAAGTCACTTGTAATGTTCTACCTGCTAACTAACGAGCAGACAAGCCCTGGCAGGCTGGCTGGAGCTGCAGGCACACAGCATTTGCTATAGCTCATTTCAAAAGTGTAGCACTGCTTTCCTCTCTCTTGTGCCCTCTGCCACATGCCAGCAAGCAAAGAGGAGCATGGGAGCAGCTGACCACTTCTGATGCCAGGGACTGTGTGCCTGCTGTAACAGCCTGTGCTTGCCAGCACTTCTTAAAGAAAAGGAGAAGCCAGTGTTCCTCTCAAGCCTTGGGTGAGGGCAGGGAAGGGTGGGGGAAGGAACTTCCCCCTGTACTCTTTATACTGTCGTGGGAGCTAAGCAGAGGAAGCCAGGTTTAGTAAAGTGTGTGAATGTGGGTCCATGGCAGGTTGTCCCCTTCCACACAACACAGCAATTGAGGGAGTGCTGTCAGGCCATGGCACCAGCTCTCTGTGCAGAGTTCACACAGTCTGGGAAAGTGGGCAAGGTGGAAGCACAGGAACCCCTCTGCATCCTAATGCTGTTCCTTCCCTTCCTAGGGCATAGCACAGTGCCTGGGACAGACAAAGTAAATGCAGGGCAGAGGTGCTCTCACAGAGTTACAGAAAGTGCTGAGGTGGAAGGGACCCACAAGGATCATTAAGTCCAGGTCCTGGCTTTGCACAGGACTATCCCCACTCTTAAAGCCACTTTACCCTTCTCTTCCCCAAAGTGCTTACTCCTACTCATTGTCTTTGCTTACCAGTGATTCTTGGGGAAAAGAAAAATAACGGAAAAACCACAATGGGCAGATAAAACTTGACATTTCCAGACACCATCCAGGACATGGTAGTGATGCTCCTCTCCTCTCCCTGCTCAGGGACATATAGAGAATCCACAACTCTGAGGAGTCAGGAGAAATCTTCTTGCCATGTGCATCCTGTCTGAGTGTACCCTCCCCATGCTGCCATAGCACTGGGTCTGCAGGTTCACTGAACAGCAAGAGGCTGGTAGAGAGAATGGACCCCACACATTTCCATTGTTCAGAGGCAGTTTATCAATTGTTTGAGGACCTGTACAGGCCAAGTTTGGTTCTATTTTCAGAGCTGTGTAATGACTGTTGATGACATCTGCCCATGACTGGCAGCACACATTGATGAGTACTGTAAATGACCAGTTTCCGTATGTACAGCCACGTGTCTCCTTTCTGCTCCAGGCTGCTGATAAAGATCCACTGGTGGTAGCTGCTGTTTAATATGGTAAATGATTTTGGAGATTACAGTCTTCTCTTGTGTAATCTTCTTACATAAGGACTGAGAAAGAAAACATATGAAATGCAGAATTTGAACATCAAAACAGCAGTGGATCTGGAGCTCAACATCTTGAAAATCTGACTATTCCAAGATAATAAAAAGCCAACAGAAATAAAGTTCACCCTCATATATACAAGAAATTTAAATAAGAGCTGCACCTCACCATAGAATCTCTTGTGCTAATCTACTACTGGTACTTAGCTAATCAGATGTTCAGTCAATAATATGTGAGGTAGCTAAGCAAGTCAATTTTAATCCAAAACTGTACAAAAAGTTTCAAAAACCAGAACTTTGAGACTCTGAATGGGTTGCTCCTAGGATAGGTTTGGGTCAGTTATTCTTCCTAACCAGCTACCTCATGGTGAAACACACATTTTGAGGTTTTTTGCCTGCTGATTTATGATTTCAAGCCATAATATTCCATGTATCCTCATGCGCTACATCAGCAGCTCTGCTGTCTGTTGCTTGTAGCTCCTTTTGCTCATTCCTTATAACTTATGCTTGTAGTAAAGACAGAGGGACTGACTTGAAATGTTTAAAATCTTGGAGGTAGAGAGTGAGGAATGTAACAAACAAAACAAGATAAAGAGAACGGAAAAAAGTAAAAGTAGCAGAATGGGTGGAAAATGCTGAGAGGCTCTTTTGTCCTTTTCATTCCTATCGATTACTGTCTGCTCTGTTCCCTTCTTTATCTTTCTTTGCTGTATCGTGTGTCATACTGCAAGCTTTGAGAACACTGTGCTCAGATACAATGGCAAAGAGCCAACACAGGCAAGACCTGAAATACCAAAGAGATGAACAATGGTCACGGGTGGAGGTTGTTTACAGTAATGTGAGAAATTTCATGCCTACAGAAAAAAGGTCATGATCAGTAGAGGGTCTGCCCTGTCTTTACTTCTGAGCATAAGGTATAGACGACTCACAGATTAACAGAACTCAGTAAGAGATGGAAGATTTTAATTGCTTTCAGTTGAGAGTTGTACTAGTTCTAAGAGAGCTCAGAAAATACTGGAGAAACCCTCCACCAGCATTTGCTCAAACTTTTAAATGAATTCAGTTTAGCTCTGTTTGTCCTTCATATACATTCTAATGAACAAATATGCAGGTGATGAGACTCATAGACAGTGCAATCATTATGCAGATTATTCAGTGAAGGGTTTGGAATAATGCACTGGCAAAGACTGGATTCCTAAAAGAGGCAACTAATGAAATTTCACCTCTGCCCTGTTGATGCACTAGATATGAGCAAAAGGCCTTACTCAGAGGGGTTTTTTTGTCCTATTCTAAAAGCTGTAATGCTAAAATTCTTTAATATTAAAATGTTTTTCCTGCTGGACCTGATGAGCTTCTCAAATGGAAAATACAGCCTAAACATGCATATTTTAACAAAAACTTTCCTTTTTCTTTTCCTGTTTGTGTTTTTCCCTTAAAATGCAAAATCTTACTTGATGTACATTTCCTTGGCAGTAAGATCAAGACTGAACTCAGGGAAAAAATTGCTAAAGCTCCTAACATATGTCTGTGACAAAACACAGACATAAAAAGTCCAAACACCATAGATGCAGCCATCTTCTCTTATGCCCTGCAGGATGGCTCTGGTAGAGAGAATGTCAAAAAAGAGAGGTAAGGGAAAAAAAAAACCCCAGACTAGGGGAAAATCTATTGTATGTTCTTGTTTCATGGTGGAAATGGAGTAATGAGCCATGGATAGTCTCTAGATCCAGTCAGTTAAGAAAATGAGAGTTTCCTGTGTTTATTACTGAATGAGAGCAGCTCTGTGATCACAGTGGCTGATGGCATGAGCCCCACTGAGCTCTGTCCCTGCTGCTCTGTGCAGCTGCTGCACACACCAGCACTGTGAGTCTTCTGCTTTGCTGGGCTGTGCCCACCAAGTGAATCTGTTTGTGTCTCTCACAGGTGCTACACTGGCATCCAAGTTCATCATTCTTTAGACAGACTCCTCAGGATAGTTCTGGAGAGCTGGTAATTGACTCATAGCGTAACATACTTAACTGGAATTTCTAAAATAAGTGTTCTTTGTGAGGCAGACAATGATAGCAAAAACAAGACCAAAGCCCAAACAGCCAATGTTTTCTAACTATTTTGCTCTTATCACAGAAACACAGAGCCAGGGGAATTTTAAGAAACTTTTTGCTCAAATCTATCTTTTTTATTAGCAATTTTCTATACACTATCTCTGCAATTTTCATAAGGTTCTTCCAGTGCTCCTCCTCGTTCCAGTTGCTGTGTTGTTTTCCATCCTAAGCAGTAAGTTGGCTGTCTGGCTCTCTTCATTCACTGTGACATTAGGTACTTAAGCCTAAGGCGCCAGCATCTCTCAAAAGGTTGTGCAGGGTGGCAATGCTTTGATTTAGTAGATGAAGTGCATCCAGGCACACAACTCTGAGTTTCCCTTATTTCTTGACCTGTGCTAACAATGTGCACTCTTTTTCCTCCATTCCTGGGTGGGAGATATTCAATCATCCAAACATTTCTCATTGGATACAAATACAGCTTAGTTGCAAAAACCACTGAATGCATATGAACTGCAGACCTTATTTATAAGCTGCAGATCAGTGTCATTTGGTGGTCACCAGATAGATGAGCTTTCTTAGTGCTCCTATGTACATGCCCCAGTATACACTAGTATTTTAAAAGTCACTAATACTGCTTACTAGAATTCTGAAGGAAGATTTTTTTCCTCCAGTTCTGCAAAGTTTTTGCTTTTCTTTTTGCACTGAAGTCATAGTTCCACTTCTCCTCTCAACCTTCTTTTGCCAAGTTGCCATTTTAATTCATTCACCTAGTAACATAGCATACACAATATAATTGTTCTTTATTTATATATAATACCTAAATATTTTCCAAGTAATAGAGGGTAAGGAAAACTGTAATGATGAATCTCTTATGAAGTCAAGACAGAGATTATATTCTTTCTTCCCAGAGTGACAGCACAAAGGAAGTTCACTGACTCCAACACAGGAGATGAAACAGAGAGATTCAGCTCAAATACACTCAGTGGATAAGCAAAGAAGGATCTTCACAGGAAAACATTTTAAAAGTAGATCTGGAATTTGATGGCGCTGTACTTCAACAATTTAATAATGATGATGATGATAATAACAACAACAACTACTACTACTTTATACTTGTTATGGCACCATCTCAAGTAATTAGAAAATAATGTGCCCTGAAACTATAAACAAATAATTTGGCAATTATCCGGAGGAATGCTTTTAGTGCAGCAAACCCAGAATAAATTCAAGGAATGAAGTTATGAGAGAGTCTGAGCAGTAGAAGCTCTTCTGCTTTAAGAGATGTACATGTTGATGTCTAATTCTAGATGTTGCTTCTAAGCTAACAAATATGTCCCTAAAATAACATGACACCAAAACACAGATTAGGTCAGAAGGGAATGTTGGCAAACACCATCACAACACAGAGATCCTCCAAGGCTCCACTTAGAAGTAAGTAGTTCCACGCAGTCATGAGTACCCAACAGGAACTGCTGAAAGGATTAATTGTGGCCTACTCAGGTTTCATCTCTCCAGTAAATGTCCTACAGAGAGTAATAAAATACTGGATAATAGTGGATTACAACATCAGGAGTTCTGAAAACATTCAAAGAGCAACACTCCAGAAGAACCTCTCTTGACTCTATACCCAAATTCCAGACAAGAATGGCACTGGTGGCATTTTGGAAAGATGCTGGTACATGATTTAGACATATTTTTGTATTATGTGTTTCTATTTCAAAATATTTGAAATTACCATTAAGTTCTGAAAGGATGTACATAAAAAGCTGAAGTCTTTTTCCTCACATTTCCATTATTAGTTAACCACAGTATGATCTTTACATGCTTCCTATTCATCACAAGTGTAAGGAACATAAAATCCCTTAGGAACAGGAAAAAAATATTATGCAGTTACAGAAATGGTATGCACCAAATTAGGTTGATTTATTTGGTTTTTAAATATGAGAAATACAACTCCACTAGAAAATTGTGCCAACATCCTTAGAAGTAAAACCACAAATTTAAGTTTTGAATATACCCTTGCAGCACCTTTTGGAGGCAAGAAGGCAGAGACTACCTTAGATCTGAAACAAATACTTATGAAGATGAAAACTTATCAGAAATTATCATCACCTCCAGTTCTGTGCGCTCAGGAGAGAAATGCAGCTCCCATGCTTTGTCTTGTTAGTGAACAGATCACCATGGGCTGGAGCAGCACGGTCCATGAAGAGAAGGGCAGAAATGTTGTGTGCAGTTTAGGTACAAATGCTGATTATGGAAGTCACCTCATCTTGTTGCAAAGAGCCCCATGTCTGGAGGAGCCTTCTGTAACCGTGTATCTCTGTAGTGACCTAAACAGTGTGTCCTCCAGCAGGCACTGAGAAACCCATCCCCTTGGGCAGGATGGGATGTATGACTTGGGCAGCTGCAGGGAGACCTGTCCACTACAACTGAAAGAATAGTTGTCTGCTGTGTACAAGTGCTCATTTTAATTAAGGTTTAATCTCCTCAATCTCTACACTAATCCTTGGTTCTCTGTAATAATAGTCACACAGAAGACTCCAGGGTATTTTCTGGCATCAAACAAGTCTTAGCTGCTGGGTTTGTTCTGGTTTTACAGACTTCTGCATATCCATCTTCTTTTATATTCTGAGAAAAAAAATCACTGTTTGAGCATTAATTGGATGATAATGGCAATTTATAGATTCAAAGGGGAGAAAAGGTGCCACTAGAGTGTGTAAAGTGGGCAGCTGGCACAGTAGCTTTTGCCAACATTTGTGTCAACGTGGGAGTACAGCAATATGGCTGCTGTTAACATTGCATTCAATAAATATCTCCCCATATGTGAAGATGTGACTAGCCTTTTGGAGGAAGAAGCTGAGTATTCTCTGTATCTGTGGCAGGATTTTAAGTGCAATCCCAACAAATCTCAGCAGGCCGTCATGTGCCCTTAAATATTGTACACATAAAATTGTTTTTTTTGAATTTTGCATAGTAGGGAAGCAGTGAAATAATAATGAAATAATTCACACATTGAATTATCTGGAAAAAAACAGTGTAATGCTCAACATGGCACACTTTTTCTCAGTTGATTCAAGCCTTAAGGAAAAATACACAGGCCTGCTGTTGTCCAATGCATGTGACAATTTTTGTTACTATGTGACTTGGATTCTGTATTGTGTATTTATGCATCCACAAAGGCATTTAAGTTATTTCCAACTTTTTTTTTTGTTGCTGTTAG
This sequence comes from Muscicapa striata striata, assembly GCA_030060385.1. Taxonomy (NCBI): domain Eukaryota; kingdom Metazoa; phylum Chordata; class Aves; order Passeriformes; family Muscicapidae; genus Muscicapa; species Muscicapa striata. Next base: position 2,025,319 of record JAREIS010000078.1, read on the forward strand.
AAGGAAGGACACTAAAATTATTATTTTAGGACCAAGGAAAATGTTTCTGTTACACATGAATTTGTAACTATTGGAGTTAAACAGCAAAAATGATACTGTTTATAAAAATGGCACTAGACATTTTTGGGGTATTTTTCTACAGCTATTTCTTGCCATAAGGTTTCCTACTGTGGATTTTCTACAATCCTTAGACAACTATTCACTACATTCTTTTAACAGGGAGAAAAATTTGGTGTTAGGGTTCTGTCCTCTAGTCATGTTCTGTTTTCATTTTGCCATGATATTTCTTTCTGTGAGGAGTGCATCCACCCTTTCTCCACCTCTTCAAAAGCCTTCTTTCCCTGCCTCTGTCCTCCACTGCTACTACTCTTCTGAGTGTCATCCCTACATAACTACTAATTCTGAATAAATCCCACAGCCCCATTCCTTTATTAAGAAATAAATTAGTGAATAAAATAGTAAAAATTTATCATGACATCAACAACTAAAACCTCATAATTCTGAAGAGTCAAACCTGCTGAGATTTTCAAGAATTTTTGCCTGTGAAGCCTCAAAAAATTGATTTATAAATGAAAGTGAAACAGACAGAACTGAAGCAAACTCAAAATATATACTCAAAATATACGCTCCAAATATATACTATGTAACAAACTGTCCAACCAAACCACTTGTAATATCAACTGACTATACAGGTAGACAAAATTTTCCATTCAGTTTTAATGATGCCTATTCACTCTCCAACCAGTCAGCAAAATGAGGATTCAACCCACAGAACATCACCCATACATTTATTTTTACATTAACATAAGCATAGACTGTCTTTTATGAAAGAATTTGGGAATGTAAGGAGGTGTAGGAAAAAAGACAGTATTAAATGACAGTGCTATTTCAAACTAAAATGACAAAATGCCTTACACTAAAGTGCTTTGGGTACCATGATGGACAAAAATGCTCTTGTGTGGATAGGAAATTAAGTTTTATAGTTTCACATGCAAATATAAGAAGGGTCGTTTACACTTTCTTACTGAAAAGCTAATGATTCAGATTTCTTAATAAAACACTTTCAACAAGCCTCATTAATGCAGCTATTTACATTCACAGTTACTGGCATAAGCACACAAAAAGGGAAGATCTTTCTCCGCCCTATGTCTCAAGCCTAAAAGCTTGAAATTCATAGATGTAGAGAAATATCAAACAGCAACACTGCTTCACAGCAAAACCCAAGGTTAAAACAGCACCTTCTGAATGGAAATGAAGACCCTGAAATGTTGCTCTGGAAAGTGAGACATCAGCAGGCTGATTTTAGCAGCAGGTGGCCAAGAAAGACTAAGGCAGAGGTATAATTTTTTTCCTGCCAGCATGGGGTCGGCCCATCAAAGAGGACTGAAGAGCTCATGGGGATGAGTCTGGATCTTCCCCAAGAAAGACAGAGGAGTGGGGAACATGAGCACTCTGCAAAGTCACCACTTCTCTTGCAGTTGAAGAGTAAGGCTGTATTGTGCGGCTGCCTCATTTGTATTTACCAAAGAGGTGAAAGAGCAGTCTCATGCTGCCATCACTAGACCAGCATGACAGCAATGAAACTGAGGGATGAATCTCCTGCCTTGGTCTCTCCCATGGTGTTCCCAGTGCCCCAAGGACACAGGAGAGCAGGAATGTGTGCACTCACACATTGCTGAGATCCATCCCTGTGTCTGCTGCTCCCAGCTTGGATTGTTCTTTTCGAGCAGATCCTACCTGGTGAGTTAGGCCTGGCTTGTTGCCAGTTCCTGGGTGGAGATCTGTCCTGTGGGTGCTGTTGCATGGTTTGTGTGTTTGATAATGACAAGATAAGGCTGCAGCCACGGCTGTGCTGGCCAGCTGTCCTCAGCCTGCCTTCCAAAAGCTAAACAAGTCTTGGGAGAAATACCAGTGGGGAAATACTCTATAACTGCATTTTGCATTGAAAGTACTCTGCCGTGACACAGATAGTCATATTTTGGAAAAGTTTCTTAATCAAGCAGTAAATAATCTTGTATCAAAATAAAGACAGCTGGAACTTAATACCCTACATAACTAACTTTCCAATAAGAATTAAAATGAAGGGGAAAAAATCAGTAAATCCAAGCATGCTGACCCATGTGGGATACATGAAAATGGAAGGTTATATTTATGAAATTTATAAAGCCAAGTACTCTTTGTTTTATAGTCAATCACCTCTCTAGTGGGGTTTAGAAAGTTAAGGGAACTTGAAACAAAACCACTTCATCTGCCAAGGAAAAGCAGCTGCAAAGTAAAAGCACCTATTTCTTAAAATAGGTGCCAAAATAAATAGTCTGACATTCCACTCTGTAGAATAGAACATTTTGCACATATACAAATAAATTTATAAAATTCCAAGCAGAAAACAAATAACAAACAAACAAACAAGTAAACCTTTATCTTTCAGCATCTGTGATCCAAAGACATTCAAGTCCAAGAAAACAAACCATATTTGAGCTTTGTCAAATACACATACTAAAGAGCAGGTCTAACCAACCCTTCAGAAGAGGGCATCATCTCTTATATCTCATTTCCAAATCATATGTACTCCCCTCCTCCAAAAATAAATTTTGATAAGTATTTATTTCATGGAAACAGCCATATTCTTTTGAATAGATGGAAAACCTGATGGACTGGGATGCAGAGAATCCCTTATTTGATGATTTCAGGAAGAGATATTTCTGATTTTGAAAATTGGTTTTAGAAAGTCTTCTGACTTCATGGCTTAGGAGAAGATCAGCAATGTAGAAAATACAATTAATTGTATGTTGATAAATTCTGAAGATATATGGGAATCAGACAAAAAAGAATAAGCAAAGTACATATCTGAAGAAAAATACATACTGTAGTTGTCCTCATAACATGGGTATTTCCACTCAACTCCCTCAGTCATTGCATACTCAGGATTGCATCAAGCCATTAATTGTACAGTAAATTCTCCTGCTCCCCGTAGCATTACCACTCTCTAGTTTCCGCATATCTGAGCATTCCATTTATTTTCTTATTTTCCCTTCAGGCAGTGGGTCAGGTTCCTGCAAGACCCTCCATGCCAGTTTCTCTGTTCTCTTTAGCCCCTTCCTCTCTTAGTTGCCCATCTCTCTTCTAGTTCCCTCTCCTCCCTCTTTGCAGTCTCTGCCCCAGGAGTGATGTACCTCGTGCACAGGGTGACCGTCCAGGATCCTGGCTTGGGGGGCTGCCTTGGCTCACGCTGGAGATTGCAACTTCTCCGTGGGCCCTTCCAGTCACTGAGGGCTCCACACTGCCCTGCTGGTGCTCCTCCCCCAGCTCCTGCCAGTCCTCTCATTCTGACACAGAGAAGAGAGGTTTTGTTGAAAGTTGTATTGGGGCCTCATGAGGGAATGGTCCTGCCCACTCTGGCCACTTGCCAGACTCCAAAGACACCTGAAGGGAAGGGTCAGTAAGGATCCTGGGATATTACTGTTCCCGTCCCAAAGTCAGATGGGCATGAGCTTTGAGTTCTGAAGACAGTGTGCCTACCAAAATCCCTCTGCAGCCAGCGCTCCTGGTAACCTCCCAGTACCAGAACTGGGGAGGCTGAGCAGGGGAGAGGAGGAGGTGGCTGCACAGCCAGGCTTCCCCTGCTGCCACTGTCATTGCATTTGCATTGCAGGGAGATGATCTGGCTGCCTTTGTGTGGCCCTTTGGCAGGAGCCCAGCAGCATTTCTGTGCCACTGCTCACATTGTACTGCAGGAGTATAAACACAGGCTTGTCCACAGTACTCTCAACAGCTCTGGAGGAAATCCATGATTGCTCAGTGTCAATTAGGCCAGAGAAGCTGGGCTTTCTGTACACCAGCTACTGCCCTTATCCTAATACCTGTCTCTTGTAGGAATGTGGAAATTCACTGGTATCAGAGAAACAGGGCAGTACTACTTTAATGTGGTAAATATTCTCATATACTCTTTCCTGTCCAATATCTCTTTGACAGAGAGAATGATCCTGGAAAACATAAAGACAAGGTCTTTCATCTACCTAAAAGTCTTAGTACACTACTGGCTAGGCACTATAAATGAGCTACTTAGATGAACTACTGGACCATTATGCTGACTTTGCCTGGATTTGCATGACCACACAAATTTCCAAGCCTGAGTCCACAAGAAATAGATCAGGAAGAAATCAGCAAGGCTGGTCCTCTCCAAGCTTTAAGATCTCTAGACTGGACAAATTCAACTGTGCTTCCTGATTTTAATGCACAAACTTGAAACCCTCTGGCCTTCCTTGCTGATCTTTCTACCTCCTACAGCCCTAACTGGACAGGCACTGGTCCAGTCTGTGACAAACACAGGGTGTCCACCTCCCCCTGGGCCCCACCATGTACAGAGCAGGAGCTCATGTTGCTTCTACAGTGAACTCTGGGGAAATTCCAGCAGCTTTAACAGAAGCTAGTGTACATCTTACAGCTCCAGATGATGTGGTATTTTTCATTTCTCTGTTATCACCTGGTCAGAGATGCTTTGCACACAAGGAAGCCTTTGCCTGTCTGTAGCACGTGGTAAAGTGGAAAAGGAACATCTGGGAAAGCGTGGATGTGCAAGCAGGATCCCCTCTGTTCCCCGTTGCCTGTCCCACACCGGAGCAGACAGAGGGGTGAGGCACACACAATAACACTCAGCTGCTGCTTTTCTTTTCTGCATCACAATATGGCATTTCATGAATAACCTCTTTTCCACAAAGACAAAAGCAGGATTTTGCTGCTGACTTCCCTAATGCTGCAGAGACCAACTGATTAAACTCTTTGTAAATGCATGTAAATTATCTTTATTGGACTGGCTTCAATGAAGCTAGACAAACTTATACCCACTAGGGTGCTAATCCTTGCATATTACTGCAGTAATGTACTACTGGACAAAGAAATATAGTTATCAATTTAAATATTAATATGAAACGATAAAGAATCTTTCTTTTTCCTAGAAGCTGTTACCCCATCAGATTTCCACAGGACTATAAGTCTTCAGGCTACAGACTTTATTCTCTCTACCTTTCACCTGAAATTAACATTGTTTTAAACAAATGCAATCTTTATAATTTTTTCCTATCCCAATTCAGTTACTATTTCCTGCCCTGTACTTAATTTTTAATAAGAAATTAAATATGTACCCTGATCAAAAAATTAAATTTCTTTTTAATTACCCAAATGTTAAAACTCTGTGGCAAAGAGATGGCACTCTGAAGAACAGAGCCATCTACAGAAATCTATTTGATAATGGTGTCCTTCTTTCAAATCCAAACATTTTCTTGATGTAGAATACAAATTGAGCTCTAGTGTATAAGTCAGCTAGGATTTCAAAGTTGGCCTTTATATTTTGCCATTAATTAATTCTGTCCAAGAAATTCAGACAAAGACACAAACAAAAAAAGTTCTCTAAATACATTACATAAGGCATTCAGAATATTCTAATTCATTCCCCTCCAGGAACACAGCAGAGTCAAAGAATAGTTTACACAGCATGTTTGGACTGTATAAAAAGCACTAGAAACTGTAAGAATAGTTTAAAACCCATTTATTTAAAGCTTTCAATTATAAGAGCTATTGTAGAGTATTTGCTAATCAATCTACACTTCTGAATTCTAAACAATTGCAGGATTAATGAAGTGTGCTTTACTTCACTTTCGGATGCAGGAACAAAATTTCCTATTAAAAGGGAGGAAATGCAAGCAGAAGGCAGAAGACCTCTTCCAAGAATCACTGGAACTTCTGAGCAATTTAAATACTGGCTAGAAAGTCAGAAACTCTTGTTTGTGATCTGAGAAAGAAACGTTCTTTCCCATGTAGAGCTTTAAGTCAGGTAGAACAAGTCTTTTCTGTGATACACTGAGGAAAGCCTCCAAAATCAGGGGAAACTAATAAAAATTACTCCGATTTTTTTAACATCTGATTTTCTTGCAATTGTCACAACATAACTGAACCAGAATCTGAGAATATGTGTCAGTGGTTAGTCAGCATAGTGAGATCTTCCAAGCTGAGTAATCAAAAATGGTTTGTGCTTAGGAGTAGCTACCACAACATGGAGTAAAAACAGAGAAGCTATGTCTGTTTAGCCTGGAAGTACATTAAGAGTTTCCTTTTTCTCAAGATTAACTTATTTCAACTTCTATAGAAACACAAGGGAAACCTATCCCCTCACACCTTTGGCACTAAACTTAGTAGCATTCATTCACCTGAAAACCAGGTTGTTAGGCAGGGGAAGAGGAAGAGTCACAAATGCATTGTCAGAAAGTAAAAGAAAAAAAAAGCGAGAAGTAGGTTTTGTTGTGCTCCCCACTAGCCCACAGTATGCAGATGACACCTTCTTCCTTGTCCCTCCTGTGCAACAATTTCTACAAAAGGCCACGGAACTCAGTTGATACCACTGTGCTATAAGTACCACTAACTTCTATGAGATTTCCCTAGGCCATTATCTCCTACTCTTAGCTCATTATTCCCTGGAGCCCAACTCACAGAATATTAATTTGTGGCAGCTCCTTATTCATGCTAGGATCTTGTATGGTCATTGTTTTTGTGTAGCCCAGTCATTATTTTCTTGTAATATTTACTGTGCAGTGAGACACAGGAAAGTCCCACACCAAACTGGATACTTTATAGGACTAAATTTCTAGCCCTTGATTGTGAGCATGCTGCATGAGAAAGCCAATATTTGACATCCTCTTCGGTTTTTATTATGACACAGACCTACAATTATGGACAACTTTAGCAGAGTTTTAGTTTACAATAACTTGCAGCATTGCCTGAGAATGAGAAGATGCAGTTTCTGTACAGGACAGAGATTAATTCCAGTGCCTATATGGGCACAGAGAAACATGTGTATATATATATTTTTTTTGTTTGATAATGAAGACTGTATTTCCATCGTGCAAATTTTGAGGGGTTTGGGGGTTGTGTTTAACATGCATTGTAATTGGTGTGAGATGTTAAAATATTCAGCAGTGCTCTTTAGGCACTGAACCAATGGCACTGAAAGGCAAAAAAGAAAGAATTTCGCTTACGTGTTGTAGGAATCAGCTACTGGGAACAATCTGAATTCAAACCAATCCAAAGAGAAGATCAATGATTTACCTCTTTCCTCCCAATAATAAATTCCAAATGTTTGGATTCAGTCTTTTCAGTCTGCCTGGAAATTGAAGACATAACTAAAACCATACTGAGACATGCCTGAATGTATTGTCTCCCTCACCTAAATATCCCAAACCCAGAGGAAGCTGATACCTGCATTCTCAGAGCCTATCTATCTTCTGAGCTTTGTAGTCTCTCATTCAAGAATTTGGATTTTCTCTGAGATATGTGGCTTGGAAATGAATCTGGCACAATATAATCCCTTTTGTTATGTAATCGGAAAAATTAATACTTTCTTTTAATATTAACGTGGGTTTCAGAGGAAAGAAGAAATTCAACTTTTCTGAAGGAAACAAAGCCCATCTGATCCCACATCTTTACAATGTATAGACAGATATCCAGGCATGAAAAGCAGGCTTTGCTGTTTGTCCATAAAAAATAGCGATGCTATCTCTATTTTTATTGTGACTTCAATTAACAGACCACATATTCTGGCATGGCAACAGATGAATAGTTCCATGGCACAGCATGGAATGAAGGCCCATTATACGGCTAAGGGTCTGTAAGGAAGGTTTCCATGACAGCATTCTGTGTATCATTGGTATTTTGGAAACAACACTCAGCTTTGATTTCTGACTTCTACAGGTTTTACTGTTCCCATGAAACATTATACTCAAGAAAACAAACAAACAAACAAAAACAAACAAACAAAAAAACGCCAGGCCTTTTTGAATATTTTACATACAGTACAGCCAGGAACACCTGGAAGTGATATTCCTTTGATAAACTGCAGAGCTAAGTGATAAACCACAGAGCTATTTGTTAATTGCACCTATTAAATATCTTTAATTACCTGTTCTACTCTCTGGCCAGAAACCATTCTGTCTTGGGACTTATTCTGAAGTTTTATACAGCTGAACAGGTTCAGACAGCTGGCATTTCCAGCCTGCTGTCTGCATTAAATTATAGGGTTTTTTTGAAAACAAAAACTGATTCAAAGTACATGAGAAGTAAATTTCAATCCTGGGCAAAAAAAAAAAAGTGTTTTTCTATACATTAAAACATGATGGTTTTTAAAGCACAGCATCTTCCTCCACAAAGCTGAGGATGGGTTTAGCACTGAATGATGAGGGAGAGTTGGGACAGGAAGGGCCTTAAGAATATTTCACATTCAGATGTACATAAAAGGTTTTCCAAGTAAAGTTAAAATCTGTTTTGCAGCTGTTTATTCCTCCACATTTGGACAGGGATTTTCAGAGGGGTCTGAAGGAACAAGATGCCCAGTTTCTATTGAATTTCAGTAGCATTCCACCTCTTAATTCCAGTGTGCTGCTCTGAAGGTTTTGAGATGAAACAGAGCCTCTGTAACTGTGGTTTTTCAAGAACAAGGCCACAATACAGCCTTATCTGCCACACGGGAGAGGTCCTGTGCAACTTTCTGCTAGTTGGGAAATGGAGACTTTTCTCAATCCACACATGACTCTGCTAAAGCAAAACACACTCGCATTATGCATATCTACTGGCAAGCATGTACTTACAATTTATATACAATAATACCTAACAGGCTGCAATCTGCTTAAGGAGCTTTTCTCTTAACCATTTGAATTTCAAAGCACAGACAAAATTGCAGAAGGATTGTAACTGTATACAAGATCTGAGATTAGATAAATTATCCACATGGATTCTTAATCTTTTGTGGTCAGCTAGTACTTCTTAATCAGTGTAAAAAAGAATTCAATAGTAAACACAAACACTGAGTGATAATACAAAATCATGGGTTTTCTGGTACATTTGAAGTTATGGCACAAAAAAAAATCTCTCTGATAAGGAAGAGAATGTATATTGTTTACAAAATGCAGCTTTTATTAATCAACTTCCCCACATTTTTAGAGGATAATGAGCAAAATCTGAAGATGCAGAGAATGAAGAGTACAGAATTCCTCAGCTGTACTCTCATGGACAGAGAAGAGACCTATTCACATAGTCCATTCCTAAAATAAATCCCGAAATGTTTTCCTGTATCGATGTCAGGCAGGAGCATGAGCCACTGGTGTCCTACTTTTCTACATGCTCCTCCCTTTCAAGATCTAAATAAGCCAATAAAATATACCAATACATTTTTCCATCCTTACAAATGTTTTCAATAGTCCTGCACTCTGTCAGGAAAGCAGTTTTGCTGGAGGAAAGGAGCAAGGAAATGAGCCTTTTGCTCCTGCTTTAAAGAATTGATTTAACTTGTGAAAAAGTTAAATGTAAAGGACTACCTGATATCCTTTGGTAACAGGCACCATGAAATCAGAGCTTCCACAGGATTCAACAAGAACAACATGCACTGGTGGCACCACAGTTAACCCAGCACAGCTCTTACTTTGCATTAAGCCATGGTACTGAGTAATGATTAACACAGTAAGAATTTGTGTGAGACCAGGGATAGGAGAAAGTGTAAGGCCCTTAGCACAAACCTAGCAGTGAGGGTACTACATGTGATAGAAATTTGTTGCTTCTTTAAACTTACAGCAAGGGAGGAGTGAGATAGAATCCTGAGGAGAAGACAAATATGAAGTAATGGGAGGCTAAGTTTATTGCACCAATCTACTTAATCCAAAACTAGAAGAAAGCAATGCTTAATCTGCTTAATCTTCTTCAGGGTTGGATCGCATGCTCAAGAGAGACACTTGGCTGTGGTAGTTTTCTTCAAAAGGAAAGGTAGTTGTTCTGAACTTGTAGCCAGATCTGCTCAGCTATTCACCTGCTTTCTACCCACAAGTCTCATTTTACAGACTTCTTTCATGTTCTTTGAAAAGGTCTTAGGTTAGAACATGGCACTAATAATGCCAAGGCTGTGGGTTCAATCCCTTTAGATTTAGATCCCATTCACTTTAGAGTTGGACTTGATGATCCTTGTGGGTCCCTTCCAACTCAGAATATTCTGTGTTTCCGTAATTTAGAGAAGTTTGGTCTGGGGGAAGAGGCAGTCTTCAATTTCTAGGAATGCTAGTAGTCATAAGAAGCAGCGATGGTAAATTTCTTGATGGGATGCCCCTGGAATTTATGTAACTGCATGTAGAGCTGTAGAGCTGTCCATTGCTACCTCAGCTCATGTATGAGGTCCAAGCAGCACTCACTTCCATAGGTAAACATTGTTACTTTACAAAAAAGAGCAAATGAAGAGAGGAAAAAAGTGCTGCTCAACCACTTTCTCCCCTGTTTTTCTCACCAGGGTTTTGTTTATTGTTTGACAGTGTTCCCTATCCTCACCTAAGCACAAGATAGCCAGGTTGAGGAGGACATGCATGTAGATATTTTCAGACTGTTTGGGATACAGGAGCTGGAGAATTTCCCAGGTAAGCAGGCACTCTGAGCCCACAGAGAGGGCTGGCACTTCGCCCTGCATCCCCAGCTCCAGAGACACTTCTCACATGTGTTGCATGCCCCACAAGTCTGACAGCTGGCTCCTCTCTGTTCCACAGTCTTCTTGGCAACATTCCTTTGGAAAACACACTGTACAAAAACGTGGGATGGCAATCAAACAAACCTACAGTCAAGGGCAAAGCAACACCATGTCAATAAGTGAGTTTTGATGATAAGGTGTTCCCAACCCAGACAAATCTGTAACCTACTCAAGCCAAAATCAGAAAATAAAAATGAAGTATGAATTTACAAGCTTTGAAGGAAGCCAAAGAGGATTTTGACTTTTTGCCTTTCTTGATATCTTGGCAGCTGACAAGCTTGGAGCTAGCAGAGGGCGCCTTACTTACTGAGACTGTCCACCACAGGGAGGGCTGAAGGAAGGCTGCAGAGAGCAGGTACAGGAAACATCCATGGGCAGAAAAAGCAGCACTTTTCAGCAAATTAGAGAATGGAAGTGTGCAAAGCACTTAGATATCTAATTTTAAAAATTGTGTGTCATAGCGAAGTGAAGAAAAATGCATCTTGGGAAGAGTTTTACTTCTGCTCTGAATGTGCTGGCAGCACGATATTGTGCACTTGGCAAGTTTCCCTAAAATCAAAGCCTTAAATCAATGGGCAATGTATGTCAGTATTTCTTTAGCTCGGAGAGAGGTTTCTTTTCTAGGTTTTCTTTTCTTTTTTTCCTTACTGATGAAAATTTCAAGGAACACTTGAGCTATAGAAAATACATTGCAGATCCTCACTTTTAAACAGATGCCATTTTATAGAAGCTGATAAAGTTCTGGGGCTCCCTGGTTGTTTTGCTTCCTCTGCCTGACTTCAGGGAGAGCCAGCTATGTAACATCTGATGCCTACAATTCACTCATCAGCAGCTATTCTGCTTGTTTTTATTTTTTTTCCAAAGAGAATACCAGGCAACTCTAATCAGAGTTGATGTAGATCAATGTGAGCCTTTACTTCCATTATATTTAAGGGGACATACGATTTATTGATTTGTGTTTCAAATTTTAGCACATGCATTGTGTGTCTACAGTCAATGCAGCAGATCTGTAGATCCAAATGTCATTCAGTACAAAAACAGAATAATATCAAGAAGATGATTAGGCAACAATATTGGCATAGGACACAACTATTTTATAATTTCAGGTTTTAAATATGTAAATGTAACTACTTGAGCACAAAGTTAGAGCCCTGAAAAAGCTTTAAATCTTAGAGTCCTTGCTCTGTGGGGGTTTATAAAATAGCTGCTCGCTTGATTTAAACATGATGTCCTATTTGTAGATATTTAAAAATAATTTAAAATTAAAAGCTGATTTATCTTGTGCTGTTGATAATTAGTTGGAAAAAGCAAAGAGCTGGTTTTTCTAAACAACAAAAAAAGCCTACATACTGTGCTGCCATATATCCTTCACTTAATATGCCTTTTTCTTCTTGTTTTTCCTGAACGATGTGGTCTGATTATACAGCTGACATGAACTTATCACTAGAGTCAGGAATTAGGTAAGATTCATCTTACTGGCCATGTATAGGCATGCACATGATTTAGAGAGATTTAGTCTGACAACAACCTAGGCTCCCTCTACAGTCCAAGAAGCAGGAAAGGCACCTCACTCCATCCTCAGCTTGGGATCCGCTCCAGTGACCAGCTCCACCTACACCAAGGCTGACCTTGGCTGTGTAGCTGAAATTTATAAAGCTAAATACAAAAGATATGGGTCCCAGCTGCAGTGAAAGCTGCTGCTTTTACTTAAGATCAACTCTGCTTAATTTCACAGGTTTGACCCAGCCCCAGTGCCTTCTTTCAGTGACGCTGAAAGATTACAGGTTACTTCTGTGAGATTAGTGCATTCTTACTGTCAGGCAAATGTAAAAGGAACTTGCTGAATCATGTCCTCAGTCTAAAAGAAAGACTGATGTTCACTTGTTAAACCCTATATAAATTATATGCCATTCTTAACAGTGTTAATTAGCACAGTATTAAGGGCAAAGCAAACTGACAGCTGTAGTGCCCCTAACATATGAGTGGAGCTCTTAGCGCCTTTTACCTTTCCTGCTCCTTTCCTTGAAGTGCAGAAATATCATACACATTTCTTTCCCCTTGGAAAGAGGGAAAAGGAACATGGAAAACAAGTTAATAGTGATGAATGACAGCATGATTGTCCACTAAGAAGGCATCATCAGCCACTAATGATTCATTTTTTCCAGGGCATAATGTACATCTATCATATATCTCTTGCATATTAGCAGTGCTGAAGATGAGGACAGAGAATACCAGTTTTGCTTTTGCTGTGTGAATAAAGCCATGATCCGATGTGAATGACTCATTGCTGTTGTGTAAGCTCGTAAGCATCTTTGCGTGAAAGATGAAGGCATTTTAGATGAGCCCACTCAAATCAGTATCATCCTCTCAAGCTTGAGGACATCATTCTGAAGAAGACAGACTTGAAATGCAACAAGATTTGAGCAATAATATGCAATAAGATTCTACAGTGTTCCAGAGTTAATGGAAAAGAAATCCATCAAAGATCAACTAAGAAATATTGGTTACTTCAATTTACAATTCAGCTTGCCAATGGAAATGCCTCTGGTCAGGATCTTTTTTGAGCTGCAACTCCAGTCATGCGACATTTCTGAGGAAATGTCCATTTTAGTCCATTTAGTCCATTCTAAGTCAATTTTAGGAAAGTGGTAGGTCTGAAAAGCACACTAAAGAGAAGTTAGTTTCATGGTAATATTTTTAAGAATTTGTTTCAACAATAGAAGATTGATCAATTTCTTCAATTATTATTTGCAGCTTTAAAGGAAACCTTATTTCCGTGCCTCCAGTTTTCATTGAACTTGACCTGTCAGGATGAATGTACGCTAATATGAAACCCCACAGAATTGCTGTCATAGGTTGGGTACCAATCCGTGCTCCTATCCTCTGCTCAGCCATATCAGCTGCTTGGATGGCCAGGGGAGGAGAAGAGCTATCCTGGGAGACCACAGATGCCCTGCCTGCCAGGCCCTTTGCTCCAAGACCCCCTCCCCTCTCTGTGGCTGCTGGTTGTGCCTCCATGTGTTGCCTGATGCATCTAGAGGAGCTACTTGGCTCACGGGCAGCACACACCACTTGCCTGGGAAGTGGCAGTGTGTATGGAGCCTGGGAAGCAGGGAGGGATATAGGTGTCCCATTTACAAGAACTGGTACATTCCTTTGTCACAAGACTGCAAGTACATATGGCCTTTCTGAACTTAGAGTTGTTATTTCTGGCACTGATTCCCACTAGCTCACCTGCCCTGGAAACTCTATTAGCAGGTAGTGTATGGATTACATCAATCGCAGCCAAACATGAAAAATCTTGCAAAAAAATTTATCATCTTGCCAATGTTGTCTTGCCTAAGAGATGACATAAGGAAGATAATACAAACTTGAGAGACAAAACTTGTTTAGCAGGCCCTTGTTCTTTACTCACCTAGGACAATGTGTTGAGCTCTGTTGGCTTTGCTTCCCTGGGCTACTGCACTGAAGCTGGAACACTTCCCCCACACAGCTCAAATGCTGGCTTCTCTTTTGTAGAGCTACATAATTCGATTTGCTCTGGTGGTTCAAAAGGTCAGTGGGAAAGGGCTCCCATGGAGAGGAGAGTGAGCTGCTCTCACTAACAAATGGGTGCTTGCCTTGGAAAACAGCACATATCTGTTCACATGCATCCAAACTGCTAAAGCATCCCACTGAGAGTGAGCCTGCAGCAGGAAGGGACTTTACAGATCTTTCAGTCACCAGGAGTTACACAAACAAGAGCCAGAAAAAAACATTTGCTCTTTAAAAGGGAATCATTATATATAGTGCTTGATAAAGTTCATTCTAGTAATTCATGGAATTGGGAGGGATAACAGGACCTAGTTGTTTGAGGAAAGCATTCAGATGTAAAATGTAACCTCAGCTTGGTAGTGGTGTTGTGACAGGATAGAAACAAAAGGATATTCAAAACACACAGCTAAGAAAGGGGAAAGAAAATCTGAATCCCAACTGCCGTATAAGGACAATTGTGGTGTGTGAGTTGGAAGGGAACCACCCAGGTCCAAGTCCTCATCCAGGGCAATAATTAATATAAAGGCAGCAGTTCTTGGAAAATTTCAATTATGCACTGCTAAGGTAAAGCAAAAGCATTTTCAGAGCAAATGAATAAAGGTAAGATACACTATTTTTCACAAACAGAGCAGGTGAAAGCAGTGTTATTCTACAAGCACTATGAATCACAAAAAATGTTCCTCAGAAGTACTGTCCTGCCCTGCTCTCACTGGAGAGACCTCACTGAGGGCGAAGAATTAGATCTGCATAGGAAACATCAGTCTGCTACATTTATATAGCATCTCTTATTACAAAGGGTTTGAAAGATACTTAACATGCAGTGTTAACAGGACCATTCAGCTACCAATGAATAGAAGCTTCTTGATCATACCACAGCAAGAGCTGACCCCTCTGCCTGGAAGGCTCTGCAGTGGTGGGGCAGGGGAGCACATCTTCCTGGCACACACACTCTGCCCACTCTGCTGCCAGTGGTCACCCTAGCTGCACTGAGAGCACCCCAGCGACACCAGCACCTACTGAACTTTTGTACAGAAATCCTCAGTGCTTTCACCTGCACACATCTCACTACTGCCGGAGAATAGTGTATAGCAGATGTTGGGCCTGCTGGTCTGTAGCTCCTGGAAGCACTCAGAAAGGTGGAAGGGAAGGCCCAAATCCACATTGACTAGCAGACAATGATGTCCTTGGTGCTGTATAATCCTCCTGCCTACTCAAAAGTACACCAAAACCCAGGTGACCATAAGACTTTTCTGAATCACTGCTCTCTGGACATGGTTTATGGAAGAACTGTGTGGAATGGTACATCCCAGAGCACCATGCTGGGCATAACCTACCAAGGAAACTGCACTACCTGCTGAGCTTGAGCAGACCTAAAGACATTATTTAGAGCTGAAGCTACCCGTAGGGCACTCCCAGCATTTTGAGCTCTGGATGTAAAATGTCTGTTTATGACCTCTTCCCCTCCCACCCAGCATAATAGGAGATAATCAGTATGAAAAAGCCAGATGCTGGTAAGAGAATATTGTGAGGTCAAAATGTTTTATACATGTGGTTGAAAAAATAAAAAGCAGTTACTAAACTGTAGTTTACATAAAGTACTCTTAGCATTATTTTTTAAAGGCACAGCAGTCCTAGAAATACTCAAGTTGGGTGGTCAGTAGTTTTGTTTTGGTTTCAAGCAACTGGTGGAAAATAGGAACAGACAAGCTATAAAAGCTTAAACCTAACTTTGGCTGCTTTTCTGGCAAGAAATCACTGCTCAGCCTGAAAATGTTGCCATAGTCTACAAGAATAAAACTGCAGATCAAATAGTATCTCAGAGTATGTGTCAGTTTCAATGTACAAGGCCTTTATCATGAAGCAGAACTCGGAAAAAAGCCCAAAACCACTGAGGGCATTGTGGTAGGTTTTTTCTCAGACAGTAAGAGAGCTCCTGAATGGTGCTATTTGTGGTCTGTGTCTGCATCATGAACATGTGAATTTTGGCTTGTAATTATTCAGACACAGGACAGGAAGCCTGATCCACAGATAGGTTTTGTATCTGCTCTGAAACTGCCTTTCATATTTTCTTGAGATTGTGTAGGAATGACCCTGAAGTCCTGGAGTGATTCTCTGTGTTCTCATATCAAGGTGCAAATACATTAGGAGGAAAATTTTGTCAGAAGCCACCTTTAGTAACTTCACTCACTTTCAACCTTTCTTTTCACCACTTTACAAATAAAAAAACCATGTTTCTAACAGCAGGGATAGAAAAGACCCTGAGAAATGACCTAGGAAAGAAACACTTCAGTGTTTGAAGAGAAGCTTAAAACAAACACATATCAGAAATGTGTTTCAAGCTGCAGGAGCTCAACTGGAGCTGCTACTTTGCAGCTGGGAAGGCAGAGGATGGCAGTAAGGCTGTCCAGGCAGCACTTAAAGGTGAAAGAGCCTAGTGTCTCCTTTTTCACCCCCACTACAGCAGGAACTTTGGCTAATGTGCTGGAGAAAGTCCCGAAACAGACAGCCTCTAACCAGCTTAACTTGAAAATATAGCCCTCCCTAGAGGTGTTATGCTCACTATAACAATAAAAACCAAAGGAAGATTAAAAGAGAGAAGTCACCTGTCACCACAGGTTATGGGATGTTCATAAAGCTTTTTAGGTTCAACTGGGTTCAAAGCAATGTTTAGCTTCTCTGCTGACAAAATTGATTTTCCTGCTTTCTTGTTCTAGGTGTTTGTGCTTCAGCTCCAGCTCTGTCCCTTTCCTGCATAGTGGGCCATCTCCTTCCAGTGCTGTGTTCCAACAAAAAGAAAGCTTGTACATGGGGAAAAGCGACACAATTCTACCTTGTCCTCAAAAAACTTTCACATATAATCTTGATTGTGAGCAAGAGGCACCAAATGCACTCAGGAAGTAATTTTCTGCACTCACAGCACAGTCAGATCTTCTGGATTTCTAGAGTTCAGCTGTGGTTGATTCTTCATAAATACTGCTGAGTTCCTTCCTCTGTCTGCAAAGGGACAGTTCTGTGTCCTCATTTTCACTACTAGGATGTTTTTGAAATACTCCCCATTATTTTGTACTTTGAAAATATGCTGTCTCTTCAAGCATAAAATTTTGGCACTGATAAGCCCTGGGGCTTTTATACAGTAAATTGATCAGATTATTTTGTTTAAAACTATTGTTCTGAATACAAATAGAATTTCTGGCTCTTGGACTGTGTTCATTTTGGCCTCATTACAGCTAAAATTCTGACTTGAAGCCCATATAAATATTTTCCCTTTTAGCATTTATTTTGATTCTAGTCATACTCCTAGTTTGGTTGCCTTTTTTGAAAGAAGAAAAGTACCTATAAATCAGATTAAATATATCACTTCACAACAGTTTTGCCATGAATGTCTGTTCTGCAGAGCAATGACAAAACTGCCAGATTTTTCCAGCAACCTCTGTAGGCATTTACTCTACTGTGTTGTAATTGCTTTAACATGTATTTTCCTGCACTAGCTAACTATTCACCATTAATTTTATTAGCAGGAAGACTCGGCCTAATGTTCAAATTCAGAAATTTCTACACTCATTCGTTTACTTAAATACCCCAATTGGTCTTAGCAAATTCAGTACTGTGCTGTGCAAACAGGTTGACCTCTAGCACCGAACCTTGCAATGAAACCCCAACAGGTTTGAGGCACATACCCCAAAGCCTATGCAGAAGAGATCCTTTTCAGCCTCTAAGCACACAGATCTCTGACACTGATTTATCCAGAAACACTGTTTTCCTGTTCACTTCTGGAGGCAGATTTGGATAAGATGAATGGCTGGTAAATTAATATATGTCTGGCTTATAAAAATGGAGTTCAGATTTTTCTAACAAAAACAAAATCTATTTCTGGATGGACTTCAGCCTGTGGGCTAACTCTCCTCACATTCCCAGGTGTGCTTTGGCATTTTGTAGTGAACTAACCCAGGACAATAAGATGGAGCCTTTTAACTCAGCTTGGCTGGTTCATCTGAATAATTTTTCAGTGTGTTCACAGTGGCAGGCACTCTTTTCACAGTGTATGTAACAAAACTTAGCATTTACTGTGATGCACAGGCTGCACACTGCTGTGCTGTGATGTTTCTGAGAGATTGGCAAAGGCAGGGGAGGGGCAGAGGCAGCAAGCCCCAACCTGGAGCTGCCAGCCTGAGGCAAGGTGCAGATCCCAATCTGTACACACCATGTGTGGCTCATGGAAGATGTAGCACGTTGCTTGAGACCACTTAATTTAAAACATTGACACAGAAATTTATCACGATTACCATGAATTATTGCCTGCCTTGCCAGTTTCTGCAGTGCAATGGATGGTGTCAGGACAGAAACATTGGAAAAACCTTCAGTATTGCTAACTTGGAGCAGCTGTTCTGCAAACACACACATGACTTGGGTGACCTGGCTTTGGGGCTGGAAACAGGGGGCTTTGCAGAAGACACAAATCCCAAAATCAAAATGTTAGAATCCATACACTACAAATTTCTTTTGCTACATCCCACAGATGCATAATGAACTATCTGAGATTCTCCAATGCATCACTAGAGATCCTATCTGTTGTCTTTGTTCTGCAAATACTTTAAAAAACCAAAAAACCTTAGTACACAAGCACCTCATTTTTACCAGCTTTTAGGAGAGGGAGAAGGAATTTATCAGAAGTATATTTTTAAAGGAAGATCTGAATTTTTCTAACTTCACAATTATTTTTTTTTTACATAAAAATAAACCCATGTTTCAGTCAGTTCAACATATTATAAAATAATGAATGTGCTGGAGTTCATTATTAGAGCCAGTGATGTTTCTGGTGCTCTTTACTCAATATGAGTGTATCTATACTAGAAGGATATAAACAAAGGGCCAGATGGAAAAAAAGCAGACATTATAGCCAGACCTGATTGCAAAAAGCTCCAGAACTAAATCCAGTGTTTTTTTTGTCAGACTAATGCATGCTATGCTGAAAGACAGCCAGTAAGGAACTGGATATTTCAGCAGAATATGCCATGTTCTTGGATATTTTTATCCAGTTGTGACTGTTACTGTTAAACATTCCTATCTTACTATTTGCACTCATCTGGCTGCAGCTTTCAGCTGATCTTCCTCATGCCTTTAGATTCAAGAGCACATTAGTACCCATTAAAGTATTTATATGCTGTACTCAAGTTGCCCCTCAAGTCTCCTCCTGATGTACTGCATAGATTGAGCACCTTAAAAATCTCTCTTTGGAAGGCATTATCTCTAGCCCTCAAATAAGTGTGGGAATTCTTACCCATGCTGCTTGTCTCTTAACTGCTGGGTTTTTTGTTGTCTTTTTTGCTCTGTTTTTAAAACCATGATCAGACTATCTTCCCCAATAATAATTTACCAAGAGTATACAAAACTCTATCACATATTTTCTCCTATTTATTATGCCTCCTTTAGCCATCTAGGCATTTTTTCCAGTGCTGAATACATAGTAGTATGCATATGAAATATTGTCTCAGTTGCATGTTATATTCAGCAATAGAGACAGAACCCCTTTCTCTAGCTGTAACTGTCAATCCTTTTTCCTAAAGATTAATTCTTCCATTGAATCACTCAAACAGTTGAAGAAGTGGCTTAGATATTTTGACACTGTGCTCCTCCTGTCATTTAGTATTGTACCAATCACTGTGTTATCCCATAATTAATGCCTACTCTCAGATTATGGAGAAACTGCACCTCCCACTGAACCTGTGCACTCTACACACTTGATTTTGCAATGTTGATTGAAACATACACACAGTCAAAAATAAAACTTAACCCAGAGTTTGAAATCAGCTTTGTCTTATCACAAGAATTACACTGTTAGACTTCAGTTCTCTGTGTCAAAAACCGTTTTCCTAAGATTTTTCTTGCTTTTCTATGCAAAATGAGAACTATTTCATTTTTTTGGAAATGTCATTATGTAAATTCCCATGCTCTTACTGAATGATGGTGATTTCTTCTGCTGCTCTTTTGCATTTCAAAATTTTTAATATATGCTTGGTTTTCCCCCACTTCTTACTTTCTATGCTTCTAATTCCTTATTTTGTTTTCTCATAAAGTAGAATATGCTTTTAGCCAGAACAACATTTTCATATAGCCAAGGAATACTGGCTTTTTGTCCATCTAGAAAACTCTTAGAGATCTTTGAGATTTCTTTGACATTTTGTGTGCACACATCATAGTTGTAATTTTTTTTGTTCAGCCCTGATAAAGCAGACCTTGGGGGTTAGTCACCATAGACAACAGTGTTTGGGACTGGTTCTCTCTCCATTGGATCATATCCATTACTGATGAAATCAGGACATGATCATCAGCTTCTGCGTAAACATCAATTTCTGGCCCACCAAGCAACTCCTTTTAATCTGTATAAATTAGATTCCAATTGCAGTTACTGTGTTTAATAGAGGAAGAAATTTTGAAATAGAAATGTGCCTTTAGAATTTGCAACTTTAGTAATGCTCCTCTTCAGGTGACTAAGAACTATGACATACAAGCTTAAAGGTCAAACTGGCCTTCTCCTGTAAACCCTTGATCTTTTCACCACATCTTGGAAAAGAACTTAGGAAATTATGTATCATGTTCTCTCATTTTGTTTATCATCCACAGAAGGTTCTCCACCAGAATCTTCTGATGGGCTTTGCAGCAGTAATGCATTTGAATCAGAACTAGTCTGTTCTCATTCACCAATGTAATAATTAATACAAGCGAAGGTCTCTAAAATACCCAATTAACAGACACATGCATCATCAGAAAACTCATTTAAATTCATCCCCTTCCAGGTTTCTAATTTTCCCAAAATATTTTCTGAACCCTGTGCAGACCAAAGGCTTTTGATAAACTTGGCAAATTAAATGGCTCCAGCAACCTCAGTGCAGATAGCTCTATTCTTCATGGCTTAAAATCCTATCTGCAAAATCCGTATGACTTAGAAACACTGTCATAGAAGAAAAAGATAAGCTGCTTATGGTAGTTTGAAAGTCATGTTAGATTACAGTGGAATTTGACTGTTTTCCTGGAGGAAATCCACATGTGTGTCAATCGTAGCAGCTAGAATTAGGTCTCCTGGTTATTTATGCAGTTGGGGTAAAGAGAAAATTTCCTGCACAAGCTTAAGCTGGGAGGACAGGTCCCTCCCAGTATCCCTCCCTGGCAGAACAGCAGCCTGCTGGGCTTCAGCAGCCATGCCCCCCCACCTGTGCTCAGGGCTCTTTGCACAAGTGAAGTGCAACTGGAAACTCCTAAACCAGAACCCACCAGGGAACTTCTCTTTACTATGCCTTCGTGCTAAGCTGCAATAGTTCGTTTTATTAATGACTAGTACATTGCATGACTATTTCTATTTTTATTCCCGGTTTCAGCTGACAGATTATATAAATGTGTTGGTACAGCTTTGCGTACAACACAAGAAAACTGAATTTTCAAGCAGGTTATTCTGGAAGCTCAACAAAGGAAACAATGATCCCAGGGAAAAGCTAATATGAAGAGGAGAAAGAGGCTCAGATCAGTGTGTGAAGGTAAGATCAGGGAGACAACATGATCTATTAGGAATGTAATTTTAGCCTGTAATTACCTTCTTTCCATTCTCAGTGTCAAGTGGCACTAAGTGTATGGAGAGACCTGATAAATATGCACTGAAGAAAGAGGGAATACAAGACACAGCGGTGTGCACTCAGCATCCAGGGGGACCAAAATGTGCCCTGGACTGCATCAGAAGAGAGGCCAGCAGGTTGAGACAGGGGATTCTACCCCTCAACTCTGCCTTGTGAGACCCCACCTGAAGCACTGCATCCAGCTCTGGGATCCTCAGAACAGGAAAGATATTAAGACCTGTTAGAGTGGGTCCAGAGGGGGCCAGTAAGATAATCAGAAGGCTGGAGCGCCTCTCCTATGAAGGCAGACTGAGTGAGCTGTTAGTTGTTCAGCTTTGAGAATAGAAATTGTGTGCTTTAGACTCTGCTGCCTGATGAGCACTGAGGATGATTTGTATTTGAAAGCAGCTTAGTGTTTAAGCACAAAAAATATGCACTGAGAATTGTCTGCTTTTCAGATAAGACAGGTAAGTAGGGTGCACACAAACCAGGATGCACATCGCTTGTTTTTTCTGGAGACTGCATCAACCAGGAAACCATTTCAGAACAGCTGATGTAATCAAGCCGTGTCATAGGATTAAAGTCAGAGGTTAAACTGACAACATAAAATGCAACAAATAGGCAAATCCATAATAAAAACATTATAGGAGACATTATTTTATTATAGCTAACAATGAACAGGAACCAGCATTTGCACTGAAGCAGAAAAAGCCGTGAGGGAACACCAGCCTGGTGACTGCAACTGTAGACTTGCTGAACTCACTGAGAGGCATGACAAGAAAGGTATAAGCACCTGATGCAAGATTAATGATGCTACCTGCAGGAGAAAGTTCGAATCAAAAATTGCCAAAGGAAGCAAGAATTAAAATTATATTACTTAAAATATGTGTAAGCAAAGTACATTGGCAAATAAAGAGGCCCTGGGAATACCAGAGGAAGTACCCTAGACACTGGATCAGAAAACGCTATATCTCTGTATTGGCACTTTGCCCCGCACCAGGAATCTTGAGGGAAGGACATTGACAAATGACAGCATGCCTGGACAAGTAAATCAAGTTTTCTACTCATGTATGCCACAGAAAGCCTCAGCAAAGAGATTCTTGTGTATTTTTCACCCTGCTGTGCTGTCTCCATTTTAGCTGGGAAACCACAATTCAATTCAATAAAAAGGTGAACCACTCATGCCAAAGTAACAAATTAGGAGTCTTAAGAAACAGGGTTCAGCAAAATATATGCTGGAGCAGACAGATATCTGATCTAATTTTTAACCCTTCAGCTTTCCCAAACCTTTTTTATGTATTAGTCAGAGAGAAGATACAAAGTGAAATAATCATGGGGTTTGTTTTTTTTTCTTTCTTTTAACATATGCTCTCATCAAAAATTGGGATGAAATTTGATACAAGGTGAAATAAACATGGGGTTTGGGGTTTTTTTCTTTTAATATATGCTCTAATCAAAAATAGGGATGAAATTTGAAACAAGGTGAAATAAACATGGGGTTTGGGTTTTTTTCTTCTAATATATGCTCTTATCAAAAATAAGGATGAAATTTCTGTGCTGTATTTGGTGCTACTCGAAGCGTATTTCCTTTTTGAAGTCAATGATTAGTTGAAATATCACTCTTCTCTACAGCCCACAGTCACTCTTTAAAACAAGCTACATGAGTGATTTTCAAGGCTGTTGTTATTCTTGGCTGTTTGCAGAAATTTTTCAGCTATGACTTTTCAAACTGAACTGAACACTTTCAACTGACATGACAAACTTTAGAAAGGATGTCTTGAATCCCCACCTCCTCCAGCCCTTACACTGTCTGAAGAAATACCATGACCAGAAAAGGCTGCTTTCCCTTCACAAGCTGCAGGCATGACAAGTCACCACTGATTGCAAGGAATAGGAACAAATTCCTGCTCTCAGGCTAGTTCCTGATGAACAGCAGAAAAGCCTCCTATTACACTAGAGTAAAAACAACAACAACAAAAAGCTGTGTTAATAACACAAATAAATTTGTTCTGCACCAACAAGGGAAAGAAAGCATTTTTTTGCACGTCTCTTGGCAATTTTCTGGTAAGTGCCTTGACCCCAAACATCATTGTCCTCCTGTCCTCTTATGTTCCCTTTTGGCAGGTCTGCACAGTGTATTGGTGGTACACGCCTGCTCTGTTTAGTCAATTCTGTCTGTGAATGACAGCTTGTTTTACTGGGGTGTGAGGAGCCGGTCATCTGGCAAGGACTCGCAAAGACTCCAACCCAAAAAGCCAGTCTTCCTAGCTCCAAGCCTGCAAGGTTTTAATGAGTTCTTGTGGAGAAGCAGCAGCTATCAGAGATTCATTAAAGATGAGGACATCCTCACATAACTACTAATTGCTCTAACTCACTAGATTGTGTTGTTTGTGAAAACTGGAGCCTGCAAAGCGATTCTCTCAATTGAAATTTTTGCAATGCTTTGTGCCTGTTTTGAAACTTTCCCACTCTGCCCATGAATCAAAGTACACAACAGATTTATTTTCTTTTATATAATGACAGAAGAGAGTTATTCTGCTGGGGCCTGTGCATAACCCTGTCTAGATAAATATTCAACTGCTGAAAGCTATGCTATTGTTAACTTTCTGAGAAATAATTGTAAGGGTATCATCAATGCTATGTCCTATATAGTGTTTAACTGTTGACATACAACCTTTCTAAACATCCATGTGAAAAATATTTTGCTGCTCCAGGTCTGATTAAAATTAGAGTAAAAGCCTAGCCTTTTAAGAAGGGATGTGCAAGTCACCACTGCATCAAAACATATTTCCTTGGTGAAATTAGAAAGCTTCTAGCATATATCACTTTTGATCTCATTTAAAAAAAAAAAAAAAAATCTGTTCATCTACTCATGCTTTTTTATGAATGCAATAACTTCCAGTTTACCCAAACTGTCTTTAGTTCTACCTTGTAAATTCATTCAAATATGGCACTTGTCATTTATAACCTATGTATCAAAGTTTGTTTGGGGGGTCTTTAAGGACTACATAGACCAGAACTGTTAGAATACCACTCACTTTTCTTAGAAATACATATTAGAGTCAAGCCAGTAGGTTTTGCCTGAAGTGTTGGAAAATTATCTCTCAAGCTGGATTTCTACTGACAGATAACAACCTGTGAAACAGAAGCTTAAATAATTTCATTAGAAGCATTTGGGGATAATATCAGAAGAGAATTTTTTAAATTAAACCCATCAAGGGATTTTAGATCCCAGAGGGACATGTTCAGAACAGGGAAGAGGCAAGGGATGTGCACCTGTATCTGCCAGCTAAGGACGGGTGACATAGTACCTGTAAAAATTTACCTCCAGCCCTGTCTTCCCCTCACCTGTCCTGCTCACCCAGGCAGCACGTGCACCTGACAGGCACAGGGCTGACTGGTTTTGCTTGTTTTCCTGGGTTGTTTTCCTTCTCATGGAAATATTTTGCAAATATGAATTGACAGCCTAACTTTTTTTCTAGCTTATTGTAAGAACAGATTTGAAAGAGGGGCAGATTCCCGATCTGAAAGAGGAGCAGAGCTTTGCTCCACAGTGTAGATTTGCCTTGAAGTGTCTCACTGGGCCATCTGTGATCTCTGCTCTGAAGCTGAAGATGCTTTTGAAATAGCAGCTATGCAGATGCCCCAGTCAGATTCTGAGAGTCTGCATTTGTTTAACTGTTTCTAGAGAAAGAGCTGAAAAGCTCTGCTGTGCTAAAAGGCTGTCTAATGTCCTTCATGGAATGACCACAGTTAACACCTTTACACTACAGGAGGCTCAAACTGACCAAAAGGATGTTTACCTGAATAAATAACAGCGTGTTGTATGGGTCATGGCTGTGAAACAATCCTCTTTTCCCATGGAAAGGGCATCAGAAACCTCATGTCCTACTTGCAAAAATGTGAAATAAACACCTATGTGGCTAAAAACAAAAAATGCAGAAAAAAGCCGCTGAAATATAGCTATAAAATCTTAAACTACAGTTCATAAAGGTCAGGCTGTCCAGGTATTCAAGAGAAACTTGCACTTGCTGCTATGGTGGCACTGGCTGAGCATTTAGCATTGGTCCCTCACCAAATTGCTGTGAGGTGCCAGGTCGCCACATCCCCACATAGCTGTGCCCAGCTATGGACCCCTTCTATGTTTTAATGCCCTCTTCCCACTGGAGGATGACTTTGGTTTCCAGCTAAATCTGTAGAAATTTTATAATGGCTGAGAACTAAAATACTTTTCATGGCATTTTGAATGTGCCACAGCTTTTACTAAAGGAGTAACAGGTCAGAAACCACAGCCTTTGGAAAAGCAAAGATTATCACTAGGTCTCTTTTCCTTTCCTAGTCCCCAAGGATCTGACAGTCTTAAGGAAAGCAGGATTTCCTTGCCTCTCTGGGTTTCTCACTGAGCTGCTCGATATAGTCTGAGTGAGCAAAACCCATTGCTGCTGTGCAAGAGCTCCCTGGCGAGGCATCATCAGCCATCCTCAGCAGGTAGCCACGAGTGGTGTTGCCAGGGTGACCTCCTTGCCAGCAGCCTTGTCATCGGCAGGGAAAGCCACAGATTAGCTCTCAATGGTTACAGCAATTAGATTTTGACAGTATAGCACTTTGCCAACAGCTCCATACTGCAAGGCTTTAGAGGAATCACTTCCAAAATAGTTTTCAGTCCCATGGGAAGGTAGCCAGAGCTCTCAGGTGCAGAGTCGTGCTGTAAACCATGCATGGGCACAACCTGGGGTGTTCCACAGGAACACCCAAGGGTGAGTGAGCAGCACATAGCTCCCCAGAAATCTTCTGGGGGAATCTTCTTGTGCAAAGCATTCAGTCAAAAACAGAACAACAAGCACACTTGCAAAATCCCCTTAAAACTTCCAAAGTGGGAGAAGAACGCTATCTCCCTAAGTATACTGCATGGGGTGTGGTGCTATCTTAGCACTTACTAAAGGACTTCAACGTTGTTTTACATACTCTTCTAATCTACTTGAAATGGCACCTTTTCTTAAAAATATTCAGGAAGACATCTGTCTTCCATCCTAGAAAGCCCTACACAGTCCCTTGAGACTGGGCTCAGGGTCTCAGTGTAGGCTTTTATTGCATAAAAGTAGGTGACAATCACACAGGTACTTCCAGAAATTAAGAGGCAAAACCAAAAAACACTATGTTTTCGAGAGAGTCCATTAAGTGAAAAAACCTGTAAAACCTCCATGTTGTAAGACAGCAAAGCTACACAGGTAAGAGTATGCACAGGGTTGTTTCTGGAAAGCGGAAAAAGAAAGCAGCAGTCATGTTGTAAAACCTAATCTAAACAGTGCTGAGAAAATCAAAACGGAATTGATGCAAAGAGGAGAAATGTGGTAGGATGAGTTAAGGGAATTAACATAGCTAATAAGAAGCACACAGAATAAATTAACTATGATAGCTAATTTATCTTCAACAAACACATTTATATGTAGGATTACATGAATGAAGGGGACAAGCAGATTTAAACTCTCTGCAGGTAAATGTTCTTCCATTTGCATTTACACTGACTGTCATGCTGCTTTATCTACGTTAAATTATAAAAAGGATAACAAGTCCTTTTCCTCAGCAGCACTACAGAGGGAAAGGTGGTTTGTCCAGTCACCAGAAATAATCACATCCTGTGTTGCTCAGCTTCACTGTGCCACCTCTTGCATCTGTCCATGAGAGATGGGAGCTCTGAGCCTCTCAAGTAAATTAGTACTGCCACACTACGAATTAGAGACAGGAGATGCAGAACTACTTAAAACAGAGAGAGCATCTGAAGAAATATAGAGACAGGTATGAGAAAAAGGAAAGTGAATTTCCCTTGTTTCATTCCTTACAAATGTAATATTCTTCCCATAACGAGAGACAAAAGCACAGGCTTAGGGGCTGCAGCAAGGAGAGTTCCCTCCTTGAGCCAGGCTCCAGATGCCCTGAAACATGGTGCAAGAACCACAACAATCCTCACAGACACCTCAAACGCTTCTATATAAAACAAAGGGAAAATGATTTTGACGAGAACAAGCCTTTGCAACTTGAGAGTCAGGTGTTCAAAATGAATATTCTGCCATTATAGTGGATGAGCAGTTGAGTCCACTCATTTCAGTATTCAAGATGCCATCTGCTGAATTGCTGGTATTTTCCTCTTCTCACTCCCCTTTTAATCAGTAGTTCTGGTTAACAATATGCCATTTTATACAGTGTCTATGGCAGCCCATACCATGTACACAGTGTGCTGAACATGAGCTGCAGGGTTCAATTCCACCTCAAAACAACTCCTGAGATCTTCACATCCTTCAGCCAATACTCAGCAGCACGTAAATCAACTTGCAGAAAGGTGATGAAGACTCTGGCCACCAGGGGTAGGGACTGGCCCAAGATGCCAACAAATTAAAAAGCAAAGCACTTACCAAGAGACACCATAAGGACTTACACAGGTGTCCTGGGGTGACGTTAAGGTGCTTTGTATCCCCAGTCGTGTGTTCTGTTCATGCCTGGAATTATGTTCGGTGCTTTCCGAACTAACTCTGAAAGTGAAGGTTTGTTTTGTCTAGTTCACCGGTACCCCTCCCCCCACTGTCTGTCCTTAGGGAGGCTCGCTGGCTTTGCTTTTAGCTTTTGCTTTGCTTCCTTGCTAGCTTTGGCTCACTTTGCTTTGCTTGTTAGTTTAGCTAGGCTGTCCAATTTCATTCTCTGGACTGTTTTCTTTTCTTTCCTTCTTCTCTTTTCCTGAATACCATCCGAACCTGCTCTGGACCGGGACCTGGAAAACATCAAGGAACATCGGGAGTCTGCATTTTCGTGATATGCATCAGCCGTCCCCAGAGCCGGAGTCTTTCTGAGTTTATTCAGCCTCTCAGACTGGTGAAAGACCTTTTTGTCATCTGGGGCTGTTTTGTTCTGGTGTTGGGGAGTGTTTCTTTGTTTGCTAAATAAACACATTTTTTTCCACTTTTCCTCTGAGGAAATTCTTCCCAAACCTGGTGGTGGGGGGGAGGAATCTTGGGGGTTTGTTTTCTAGGGGGGCTCCTTCCGGAGGTTTTCCCCTAATTTGTCCTAAACCAGGACAACAGGCAAGAGTAATTTGCTTCTTGGGCAGATATGAAGGAGCTGCAGATTTAGAAAGGCTAACCTGTTCCTGCTTTCCAAAGGACAGCTCTGTCTCTGTGAAAAGCATTTGTGGGCTGTTGGTCATCATCAGTTTGGCATGGAAGGCAGGCTAAAGAGGTGGTTTGTGAACAGCACATCACACTCATGTGAAATCACTGCAGCTACATCGCCTCTCTGCTGTACCATATAGGATCATCCTCCTCACACAATAAATAATTTACTGTCCCCTTTTCCAAGAGGACTTCCTATAGTACAGAAAACATGGAAAATCATCATGACTGACAAAAATTTAGCTTGTGAAAGAGTTCTTGCACTTTCTGACTATGAATAAGTTATGTCCTATTCACAGGAACTTAGTCTAACTACAATATTTAGCTGCTGTGGTATTCAGTATCATCTTGCCCGCAGAGTAAATAATTTATCTGTTTATTTCCACAGGGGACATCTTATGAGCAAACTTGAATGGCAGCTGATTGCATGCACAGTATGTGTAGCCCTAGCAAGGTTTTGCAGCAGCCATGTGAGAGCAGCCCTTGTTTCTGCTGCCACTGGAACAGCCGAGAAGGGAACACAGTGCCTGTTGACAGGCTTTTTTAGGGGAATATCCACAGCTGCATGTGTGCTGGGATGGCCCCCAGGATACCTTCAGCAATCTACCAGCTCTTCTCAGTGCCTCTGGTGAGCCTGCAAGGCAGTGTACAATATATCCATTAAGGGTAAAGTTTGCTCCTACCATATTCATCTTCCAAATTCACTTCAAGGCATCTCAAGAGAATGTTAAAAAGTCATTCACATACCTCTATGATATTTGATTTTTTAATTTTATTTTTTAAAATATCAGATCACTGATATTGTTTTACCAGGAATACCCCCAAGCATTTCAACTCCTAGTCCCCCTTTTGCCACTAAGTGTATGCTCCTAAACAAGGAGCAACTGTCTCTGACATGGTTATATTTCCTCACTCCTCAAGGAGGCTGAGTCTGAACTAATGCTTTTAAGCACTTTGCATTAAAGATTATAGCTGCAGCCTACAGATTTGCCTGCTACTCCTTTTCCTTTTGACTGATTATGCATTTTTATGCTTTATATTTTCTGTGTGTTTGTCACCATGCTGTGTTTGCCTTCACCGAGATCTGTTTTATTCCAAAAACTCTGAAAACAGAGGATAAGTCTGTATCCAGAACTGCCTACCCCAAAGGATCAGGTCCCATCTGCTCACTTTATACCTTACATGTTCCTGAAATCTCTTGCAGCAGTGCATAGCCTGACGTGCTTCTCAGAAGAAATAAGGGGAGTAGATTCTGTTGCTAGATGAGCAAATTAAT
This sequence comes from Muscicapa striata striata, assembly GCA_030060385.1. Lineage (NCBI taxonomy): Eukaryota > Metazoa > Chordata > Aves > Passeriformes > Muscicapidae > Muscicapa > Muscicapa striata. The sequence goes on from JAREIS010000078.1 coordinate 2,055,439, forward strand.
ATGATTTATAAACAGATTCACACATCTCTATTGCTTATAGAACATTACATAAAATGCACAGTTGAGTTAGCAGGTTACTAACATGCTCCAAATGAGGATTTGTCACCAATGTAATGCAAGCCTTTTGAATTTCTACAAGAACTCATGACATTCAGCATTTTGCATAACTTCCGAGTGTACTGGATTGGGTGTTAAAACATTAATTTGGACTGTGACTTCAATGAGATCTTTCTTCTCACAGCAATTATTCAATTCAGCTTAATTTAATTAAGCTACAACTGTTTATGCCAGTGTAATTAGTGGGGGAAATCTAGCCTGATAAGATTCAATATGACTGAGAAATTCAGTGCTTAGGCTGCTCTTTAGAATACAGTTACATGATGAAGCTTTTCCTCATCTGCCAATCTTACCAACTCAGATAAAAAGCCAAGACAAAAATTACAATTGTTTGGAGGCTTCAGAATTCCTCATTGACCTCCTTAATCAGCAAAATCAGGTTTTATACTGGAATGGAAAGTAATGGTGCTGCCAAGTTAATTTTGACTTCCTACACTTTTACACAGTATGTGGGTCCCCACATGCTTAGAAAATTCTGATGGCTTTTTATTGAAAGTAATCTCAGTTTATATTAAATCTACAGAGACATTTGCCACTTCATGTACTTTGGAAGACATTTTGATGACTATATTATTAGTTTCAGAATCATGAAAGTTTTACCTTACAGTGAGATGAATTACACTTACAATAAGAAAAGCTGTGCATTTTGCAGGTAACATGGTTTTCTTTTGTTGCTTGAGTAATAAATTACTCCTGGAACCTGGGCACAAGCCTGCCCAGAGGTGATAATCAAAATGAATGCTCTGCAAAAATTATGCCAGAGTGCCACAGCATGAAAATTTTACTTCTAAGAAGAAGGCAAAATAGAAAAATAAGAAGTAGAGAAGAGTTAAAATTTTTCTTTTGGTTTTGATGCCTGCCTGGCCTGAAGTGTTTTGCTTCACCTGAAACGGAACATTAACCTTTCATTCCTTATCAGATCTTTCCTTACCTTCCATTTGGACACTTCCCTAAAAGCAAAAGTTCATTTTATTTGTGTGGTTTCAACCCACAACCCTCCTTATACATATTTTCTCAAATAACTTGGGTCAGGAAATGAAAGAAGAATGCCATCATATACTTGTGCAGATTATAACAGGGACCCCGGTATTAATTGTGGCACCAATTTGTCAGATTGAAGGTAGGTGAGCAGAGATAAGAGCTGGTTACTGGGCAATAGATTCACAGTCTTAAACTCTGAACAGGCAAAAAGGGAGTCTACATCAGAAAAATCTTACAGTCTGATAAAAACAGTGGGTACAAGGAAAGAAGATTATATTCTATGGGGAACTGGCACATACGGCACGTTTCAGTGGACAAGATTCACTGTGCCCCCACGATCAGTTTAGTACACCAGCCAAGCCTCTCTCTTTGGTATGGTCTACAGAGCAACGTTGTACATTAGCTTAAGATGATGCAATTTATAGTTTTGAGGCAGTAAACATTTTTTTTTACAGATTCACCCCTGAAAGAAAAATTAAATAATTTATCCTTGCAATTCCTTCTTTCCAAAACAATGTTAAAAAGAAATATTGACACTGAGGTTTAGCTCAGTTTCCTGAAGTGTTTTGGGCAAGCTTTTCCTGTGAGACTCTCAAATCTCCCTTCTTTGTCATCCTCCTGGAGAACTTACTCAAATAACTTGGGTCAGGAAATGAAAGAAGAAAACCTGAACTGTAAACGCACACAAACTAGCTATTTGTTCTAACTGCGTTGCTCTGAAAAAACACTCCCAGGATCTGCTTACAGTCACCTCAGAAAGTAGAGCTGAGAAAGAAACAGGCTCTTGTCCAACACATTTTGCATTCAAAGCATTTCACATGTATTAGCTAAAGAACCATTGTAATGTGCCCACAAAACAAGTAATATATGGTTTTTACAGACAGAGCTGGGGGACAGGATCCGGCTGACTTGCCAGTGGCCACTAGGAGAACGAGCTGCAGAACCCAACACAAACTGAATTTCTCAGCTCTACTCGCCAGGACACCATTAGTTATTTATTCACACTTACAAAAAGGATTCACGTCTCTACTGGGGGTCAGCAGGAGTTAAGGTGTGGCAGTCAATACCGAGGGATCACTTCTCCCGCATCTTCTGGTAGCACAATTGTCACCAGGACCCGCGCAAGGTGTCAGCCCCGCCCTGCCCAGCCTGGCTCTGTCGCACGCCTAGACCCGGGCTGAGACGGCACCTGCTGGCTCAGCCCAGCTCGAGGTACCCAGTTGTACCTCAGCACCGGCACAGTGACGGGAGAATCCATCCACTTCAGAATATTTCTGTGTGTTTATTTCAGCCCTGAATTATACATAGCCCCATCGCAGCCCACATGCCTTTGGAAGTCAGTGGTGGGGCTGTGAAAGGCTGAACCTGCAGGTGAGTTGTGATAGCCTTTGGAGAAGCAATTATTCTGCACTGACAGGCACACATTTTAATTTCTGAGGGTTGAAATTATGGCAAAATTCCAATTATGTTTCTGGCAGTTCCATGCTGTCTCATTGAGAAACTTAAATTTATAGGGAAGACAAAAATAAAAGGTGACAAAGGCTTCACACTTTTGCTCAAATTATAAATTATTCAATACTACTAAAGACACATGAGCAGCAGTCAGGGTTTCCACAATTCTGTGACATTCTACTCTGGCAATTTCTATTGATTTCAACAAGAGACTCAAAAGTCTTACTACCTGTCTGCTTGTTTTTTATTTATATATTTATTTAATTTTTTTTTTTTTTTTTTTTTTTTGTGATAGGTGGTTATAGCTGTAATAAAAAATGTAACAAAATAGTCAAGCAAATGTGAAAAACTAACTACAAAAATAATGGGCATTGGAAAAGAATGCCTTCATAATAAAAAAAAATTTTTTTTGTCTTACAAGTATGTCTTGGGAATACTAATAATATGTGCCTCTTTTCTCTCTGAAATTACTTCCCTTCTTCGCACATGATCTGACACAGGACTTGTGTCTAACTGCAATATCTAGATGCAAAGTAAGTGAGAAAAGGAACCTTTGTCTGCTATTTTAAACACAGAAATTCTGTCTGCAGAAGGGATGATTAAAATTCTCTGCGTGGCAAAGATACATGAGTGACTGTCTCCCTGACAACAACGATAATGCTGATATGAATAAAAACCCAGGTTTACGTAGAAGTTTGGAGTCCCAGGTCCTAGAAATGTCAGAAGCAGCTGAGCTTGGCATACCATTGAGTATTGATATTGATTTCTTAATTATCAGGCATGCAACGCTGATATTCTGTTTCTTCTATTTTTAGCTGAGTTTTCTCTTCTGTGGCTATCTCTGAAAAAAAATATAACAATTCTAGAACCGTGGCTCTAACAGTCGCATTTTTCCTGGTGCTCCCTGTTAGATCAAAAGCCTGATACATTTATTGCTTTAAATTTCCTAACCAATGCATTACATCAAGGAAGGACATTATTTGCTTTTCTTTATTGCCATAAGACAGATTTCTATCACCTAATTCCATTGGATGTTCACATAATTACCCCTCCTTTCTGGAAAAAAAAGGTTGATGTTGTATAGCTCTGGGCAAATTATACAATTAGAACTTTTGAAGAACTCTGACAGGAAAGGTGCTTTATTTCAGCAAAATATAGGCTTAGGCTTCAGAGCCAATTGCTTTTTTCAAAGTTTAAATCAAGAAGCAAGCATCCATAGCTTCATTATGGCTGAGAAAGTGTGTGTTTGTGAGCTGTAATCAATAGATAAGTACCGGTTCCCTGAACTAAAATATATCTATGCACATAAATTGCAATCCAGAGGCTTCCCAGGCTGCACAGCCTCTGTATCCTGCACCTGCCAAGCACTGGCTGAGGAGCATGGGGTTGTCTGGGACTCTCTGGAATGCTGATGTGAGTACAGGCAATGCCCTATTGCACTGGGCAATTATTCAGCAGAGAGCACGTGGGGCTGAGCAGCCACAGCCATGGTCCGGCCAAACCCTGCATGTTAAGGTATTCTGCTAAGAGAAGATGTCAAATAGCAACTGGAGCAAGGTCTCCCACTTCTTCCAAAGCTATCCTAACAATTGTGGAGAGTCAGTCTCTCCTTACAGCTTGTCTCTTATCTCCGAGTTTTACACAAATCAGGAACATAATGTACAAAACCTTTGGGGACACTCCACAGGTCTCCCCAAATGCTGAGACTTCACCAGGGCCATGCACAGATAGAGGAGCAGTATCTCGCCCACCATGTTTCCTACTCCAATCCCTTACCTGTGCCAGACTAACTGGGCTGCTAAGAAGCACAACACCCATCTCACAGAGGGAAGTCAGCAGGAGCTCTTACTGTGCTGCAGAGTTATCATTACACTTCCAGCAGCCTGGCTTTTAGGAGCGTGCCCCTGGTACGACAAGGAGCCGCTGGGCTGGAGCAGCTTCCCATTTACTCGGCGGAGCGCTGCGGGCACGGCGCTCACCTCGGAGCTGCCCCCAGCGCTGCCCGCAGTCCGGCAGGCTCCCAGAGCTCGGCACAGTGCAGGAGCCAGGGCAGCCCCGAAGCTCTGCGCTCGGCCCGGGATGGCGGTGATGGGATGTGCAGAGCTGCACAGAAACAGGCCTTCAGCTCTGCCTAGGCACGGTAGTTGTAAAACACACCGAGCTACCCTCATCTTTTTCTTGCTTTTACATATCACACGTCAGGAGACTGCTCCCAGAGGCCAGCAGGAAATCACACATCATTTTCTACCACTCCCAATAGTGTTTGTTATCTACACACAACCACATAAGCTGCAGCAGGAACAGGCTGACCTAAGATCGCAATCAGTAGTGCCACCAAGACACCTGAGACAGAAAACGACTCAAGAGGCGCACTGGCCCTTGCCAGCTGCAAGGGTTCGCTGCACAGCAGTGCTGCTGCCAGATGCTCGCTGCAGCCCAAACCTGCTCTCTGGGCCGTGCACCCAGGCAAGATCTCTGGAGGAGCTGTCTTTACAAAGAAGTTTCTGCAGCGATTGGTGACAAATGAGAAGGAAATTATTCATATGGCATCAACTGTCATTTTAATGGGCTACTTATCACACCATTGTTACTCATGTCTGCTATAGCAGCGCTCAGGTGCCTAATAGTTCTGAGCACTGTGCTAACACAGGGAGAGGTGACTCCCTGCATGCTAATCATCTTTCACAAGTTATGTTGGATATTCCTTTAGTTATGTGGTGTGGGGAAAAACTTGTCTGTAAATGCATTGCTCAGTTTTCAGATACTTTGCTTTGATAGCAAAAGAAAAGTAATTATAATCTTGGTCCCTAGCACCTGAAAATAATGATTTGACAAATTTGCTTTGAATATTTCCAAAGCGTCTATTCAGAATACATTAATTTAATTTCTAGGAGATAACTAGAAGATGGAAAGCTAAAGTTGTTTTTTTTCTTTCCTTTGTTATGGAAAGGTACTTCAACCTAAAAAACCCCTTGGTATAAGAATAATAAAATCCATACTAAAAGTAAATGGAGTACAATTTTGAAATATTTACTAGAAGCAACAGTAATACATATTAATTTAATGAAATTAGTTTTTTGTTAATTTAATGAAATTAAATGCCTCTGTAAATTTTTGTGATAGCATAAAAGACAGTAGTATCAAAAGATGACTACAGCATATGCTTGCTTGTGTAGCTGGTATTTTCAGTTGACTTTAGTATAACTACTATTGCTTTTCAAACTGTGCACAACTGGGCTTTGGCAATGCTTAGGTCAGTTTGGTATGGGAGTCTCTCTCCCAAAAGCCTGGAAATGGGGACCTTGATGCTTGCAACGTTTGTCTCTTCTGCATTTAGGTTATAACTTCCAGCATCACTTCCAGTTCTCTGGTCTTCCTAACCAGGACACAGACATGGGGCTCAAATCTTTGGTATGGATGTCAAGACAAAGTCAAAGACAATGCTTCAGACTTAGAATTTTTCACTATACAACATTTATGAAGGAATTCTGAAGCCTGAATTAATTCACTATAACCATCTGATCACAGATAGTTCACAACAAACAGGAGGCAAACCAGCTGAACAGATTGTTTACTATGGATTTTTTGCCAGGCTCTGCCACAGCAGCCACAGCCCTTCCGTGTCTGCCTGCTCTGAACACTTTGTCAAATGCAGCCGAGGCTGCAAAACCGACAGGATGGATGTTCAATTGCCTAATTTCCAGCAGAGTGCTACTGCAAGTACAGCCAGTGGAAGTTTTCCCACGTATTTCAAAGAGTGGCAGGGCAGTTACTCAGTGTACACTGTGACACAATCAAAGGCTCTGCTATTGCAGACCTATTAACATTAAGTAGATTGGTCCCTTGAGCACAAAAGATTCTTCAATAAGCACAGAATGTTACTCCAACAACTGTCAATGTTTTTCAAGAACTGCTGCACCTACTATTTTTTAAATATACTTTGTATATAAATATATTTTGTATATAAATATATTTTGTATTTTTAAAATACAAAAAGGCTTCAAGTTTTCCTTAGCAAAGAACAGGTATTGAGTTTTGTCCCACTATGCCCTTTGTTCCAGTTGATAAACACTTCAAAATTTCTTATTTGCCCATCCCATTTTTTTTTTTTTTTGTTGAAGGCTAAAAATTGTGATTTTATTTCCATTTTATATTTGTGGCTACCTTATGCTGAGATCTCTTCATGATGGCTTTTTATTTGAACCAAAATAGTTTTCCATGGTGTTTCTTTCTCTGATTCATCTGATTTAAAGTGATCACAGCTCCCCTTGCCCTTTCCAAGTTGCACAAATTAAGCCTTTCTAGTTTGCTCCCAAATGATACTCCCCACATGTCCATCATTACCTCATACCTAGTCTTGTTTCACTTCCTCTTTCATGTACCTGGGTGATGAAGACACCATATATTTTTCCAGGATAACTCTTGCATAGACTATCATCATACCACACCTCTATTACAGCTGTATTTTGTAAAACTGAACTATTTTTGCACTTACATTTTATAATTTATACTGCAAGTTTTGTGTCTACTCGTGCTAGTAGCAGGTGGCTAGTAGCTTGCTATCAGAAAATATTCTATTGATTGTGTTGAATTCTGCTGAAGTTTAGCTATGATATTGAACATAGCATTTTAAAGGTATTTTATTTTGCTAGGGAGGGATTTCTTCAGTCTATGTGTCTTAATATTGGATGTAGGTTTCAACCAATGATAAAAAGATCATCTTTTGAGCAAAAAAAGCAAACATTTCAGGGAATTAAACATTTCTATTTGAGTCTATAAAGACACCATTACCAAAAATTTTGACTGGATCTACTTCTACCTACAGCCCTTTGCATTTCTCATGAGTGGCATATTTAGATATCCTCCATTTTTCCAGGAAATAAGGATGACAGTGAAATATAAAACTGTGGGGGATCCTCTCATCACCACTACTAATTTCCAAACATCCTTGGTTAAAACTGTTGTTTTGAAAACAGGCTGTCGCAAAACGACAAAGAATGGCTTTATTTTCTCTGCTGCGGCGAAGAAGCAGGCCTGTATTAATTTATCTGGAATAAACATGCATACAGCCCGCATTGTGCTCCAACACCATTGTTTACAGTCATTGGCTCTGTGTGCTGCGCTGTAGATGTGGCCTGTTACAGATGTGTGGGGTGTCAGAAAGGCCAGGCTTTGCTGGCAGCAGGAGGCAGCTCTCACTCTTGTCTCTCAGCTATTTTCATTAGGTCTTATTCATATGCCCCTGAGAGTGAGAGAGTCAAAGTCATCTGCCTGCTGGTTATTATGCTGCTGCACAAAGGAGTTCTTCAGCCTGAAACAGCAGACCGAAAACAAGACTGTTGATAAATTATTGTGGCCCATCCTATTCCTATTTACTATCACTGCAGCTGTCTGAGGCTGAAGCTAGCACCCACATCTGCACATTACTAGGGTGTTTTTGCACCCAAAACCAGAACAAAGGCTCCATGCATGGAAATCACATATCAAGAAATTCAAGAAAGTCTGAAGCTATCTCATGTAGTTTCTTCAAGTGTTGAAAACATCTTTGAACCACATTTAAAATATTACTCCATGTTCACTACAATTTCTCTCCTCTGGTTTGTGTCACAAAGCTGAACTTATCATTGGGCTCAAGTTTTAGTATTAATAGAAGCTTATGTCAGAGCAAGTAATGAAAACTACTTTAGCTAATTGTAACCAATTGGAAGACACTGCTAATCAGAATATAACCTGTCTCATGGGCTTTGCCTGTAGGCCACAAATCCCCAAATTACAGTACCAATAAATGGACAAAATTTTCTATGGTCTGGGATATGAATACATCCACCTTCAGGTGTATGCTGGGAACAACAGGTCGCAGTGACTTCCTGGCTCACTGAAAATTAATCTACTGCAGTTATTTGAATTTGTTAGAAACAAAACACACAGCGCCTACTGACTGGAAATGAAATCTCTGCTGCTACTGGAGCAGATAACTCACTGTACATTAGAAACTACATTGACTTTCAAAGCCATATTTACTTCTGATATATATCTTTTCTGTCTGACATGATTCAAAGTATTTTATCACATGCAAATCCCTACACGAAGAAAGACAAAATCAAATATGCAGTACAACGTCAGCAATGACTAGTCAAGCAGCAATACATAGAAAAGTATTAGGAGTCATCTTGAACTGAAGTTTGCAAAGCAATGCTGATGAGCAGAAGGCAGATTTCATGGCCTGTGTTAATAAGGCAGATTGTTATTCCTTTTTCTTCAACATTGGTAAGGTCTCAGTTGGAATAAGTACAGTCCAAGGCCTGACATACAACTTTCTTTTTTGATGGTTGAGGGAATCTTTCTGTAATGATTTAAGAGGTTTTAAGGTTACACAAATATTTCTCAGAGGTGAAGTAGATTGTCCTAAGGTTGTACTGAAGACTCTCCAGACGGTCCCTCCAAGTCCTATATAATATTATTTACCTATGTGAATATCAAGGTTAGTGTTCCAGATTAAGAATAAACCAAAAGTAATTGTAAGAAAGAATGCCAAAATAAAACCAGAAAGCAATTGCTATGCTAACAGATTTTTGTGCATTAACCTAATATTTGTTTTAATGACTGCTGCATTGTCTTTTCACAAATACTTGTATTTAACAACTGTTTATAATTTACCCATACATGTTTAAATGTACTCAAATTTAAGGAAAAAAAACCCCTGTGTCCTCACTACAAACTCCATCTAATGATGGAGACAATTTTCCAGATGTTAATTATAAGATGACAGCCATATCCTTCCTGAAAACAAAGGACTTGATCCTCCCACTGGTGTTCTGCACTAAGGGCCCTTCTCTTTGGGCTAATTTTGGCACAGATGGATGCTCTCTGCCCTGGCAGGGAAGCATTTCTACAGGAGCTCGTGAACTATCACAGAGGCAATCTGCCAGCATAACCCTAAATGGGGCTGACAGCTCAGTGTCCCAGGAGTGCATGACCTTGCAGAAGTGGGTCTGCTCTGGCTTTCCTGGGTCCTGGGAGAGGCCCAGGTCCATTCTCAGCCCATCCTGAACTGGTCCTCTGCAGCACTGAGCAGATCCAGATCTCTGACCCAGAGCAGACCCCAGGCTGAGAGCACCTCAGCTTGAACACACACACACCGACACAGGAGCAGCTGCAATGGGCTGACGGAGCTGATTCATTGCTTGCCTTTGGGATTTCACAGGCACAGCTCCAGCTTTCAGTCAGGGCTGTACAGATGCAAACCAAGCCCTGATGTTGTCTAAATACACCCTCCCTGCTAACACCTCAGCTGATTCTATTAAAAGGTGTAGGAGACATTAAAAATAATTCCCTGCTGCAGATCTATCAACCAGCTCCTCATAAACAAGCTCCCTGTCAAAGTGGCGTTGTCAGCCCACACAGTTAGACCTGGAGTTACAGCCCATGAGCACTGGCAAGTAACTTATTTTCCACATATACTTATATATGGATTCAGGCTATTAGGTAACAAACCCAAAGCAGCATAAGACACAGTTATTCAAACTTGTTAATGGAAAATAATCTTGGTGAGCAGTTTACTTATTGCCTACAGAGCAAAGGAGTAATCTAAGCAATGTTACAACACATTTGGATTGAAGCTGCAGTTTACTCCTGTAAAGCAAGAGTGACAGTACCTTCCTGGGACACCTCTTCTCAACGGGTCCTCCTGCACAGGAGCGACCTGTAGCTGTCAAGAGGCAGGAGGATGACAGGTTTAGTCTTAGGAGCAAAGTGATATCAGCCAAAGTGAAGAGGAATGAATCCTACAAGGCAATATGAGGCACCAGCCTAAACAAAATATACAATGTGCCCAGCAGCTGGGCAGCAGGGGACAGAGGCTGGGCTGGTCTGGCAGGAAAGGTGGCTCATCCTTGTGCTCATGGCAGCCCCAGCAGTGTTCAAATTTCTCAGTACTGAGGCTGCAGAAAGATCTGCGCCCTGTGACTGTGCAGTGTGTGTGTCCACAGAGGTCCTCCCGGGAGGAGATAATGCACCCCCAAGGTCCCTTAGACCAGGAGCCAAGACAAGCTTTCTGGATCTCTGAGACCTCTCCCGCCTCCAATGTCCTCTAAACAAACCAGAGCGAGTCACCTGCTTGTGTGGGCTGCCCTGCTTCCAAGGCTGAGGGCAGAGTGCTCATTTCACAGGGGAGCTTGCACAGAGGTCTGAAGTCTCCAACTATGAAATCATTTGTATTAAAATTCTACAGGAAGAAAAAAGCTGAGTGGGAGAGTTTCTATCCCAGATTTATCAGAGGAGAGGTTTGAACTAAGATAAAACTTCTGGATAAAGCAAAATAGGCAATTGGCACCTTGGTAGGTCAGAGTAAGCAGTATACAGTGACCAGGTAGAAAAGGTTCCACTGATTCTGCTGCATTTACCACTCAGCTTCCGAAATTCTAAAGTGGCTTCAGGGGAGCTTCCCTCTAACTTATTACCATCCTGCCAACACCACAAAGTGAATTTCACTATCTTTACCAGTACCCAATGCCCATCTTCCAGGGAAGAGCCTCTGTTTCTGTCAAGGATGTTTCATGGACATGCTGAATTATCAACTACTAATCTGAATAACTCTTGACCTGAAAATCAAATGAAACTTTCATTATCCAGCAGGAAAAAAAGGAAAACCAGCAAGGCTTTCCAGATGCTTTGTTAAAGTAGATAGGAAATTTTTGTGAGAATACATCACACATTACCACAGCCCTTTTAGTGCCCACTGAGCTGAAGTGGCCTGAGATATTCTGTGCTCAGCATGAGAGATTTCTGTTTACAAAGAACTCAACATCCAGCATTTTCTCTATAAAAGCAGTGAAGACCACAAATTCCGGATCTTCACAGCATTTTCTGGACCTGCAGCTGCTTTGACACTGTTGCCAGAAGGTGCAATTCACAGTCATCTCAAAATAAAAATGAGCCTAAGTCTCATAAATCAATACTGCCACTTTGATGCTCTGCACCTTTCTAGGTGTTTCACAGAGATCCCTGGATGAAGCAGTAAAAAGGGGACCCCCACAGTTAATACATCCCCTGTGAAGTGTGAACCTGGCTACAGTTTTGAGGAGCTGTTATGACAATTGTTTGCAGCAATCGAGCCCAATGGAGGCTTCTCAGTTCAGCACGTTGCATCATCTCCAGGGAGTTTCCTTTACAACACTTATAAATGAGAAAACAAGATAACTTAAGACTGCACAGCTGCAGGCTGCAGGAGGAAAGCGATAAAATAACACAGATTTCATCCATTCATTTGAAGGCTACTGAGTTGTAGTGCATGGATTTAATGAGGTTGGCACTCTAAATGGCTAACAAGTTTACAAACGAAGTCATTATTCTTTCACAGCCCACATCCATCCTCCTCTGCTAATCTCCCAGGAACTGTAGCAGGCAAACTTTCCACATTTTGTAGGTCATCACCTACTCTAAAATTCATCTGTTTTAGTGAAAATAGAGGGCAGGCAAGAGGGACGTGTTCCCTGACCCCAACTCTACAAAGACACATAATTGGAGATTATTGTTTTTTTCGCCAACACTCTGCATTTTGCACCTCGCAAGGCTGAAGTGCAGCCACACTACACAGGTCAGGCTAACGCTCCCCCTCAGAGCTGTGCCCAGGCTCTTACAGCCATGCTGTAATGCCTCATGGCTGTGGGGATGAACTGGGAACTCACAGTTTAGACATACGGACTGCTCATATACACATTGTAACTGCAATCAGGTAAAAGAGCAGTACACCTCTTTGGCTAAGACATTGATATACTGTAGGACAGTATACTGGGAGAACACTGAACAGGGTAAACTTTTGCATGGTAACATTCCATTACTGACACAAACTCCTGAATGCAGGCTGTGGCGAACACTGTCCCTGGCCAGGCATGCAGCAGCCACTGAGTACCCAAAGGGCCAGAGTCACCTTAGATCCAGCCATTTCTCCCTACCCTCATCTTCACCTTTCTGAGCACAAAACTTTGCTAATACAGCTTTTCAAACAACAAATGTGTATCACGGGAACCCTCAGGCTATTTCATCAGGGTGGAGACTCTTCATCACATCACTGCAGTGCTGAGTCAGAGCCCACGAGTCACCACAATGCTATGTGCAGGGCTGGCACCCTGAGCAACAGAATTCATGCAGCACTTCCTGCAGGGCAGCTACAGTAATATAGAGCATTCTGGACAGATTTCTGGGGAATTGAACTTCCCCTAGATTTTCAAATACATCATTCAGTCTTCATTTCTGTCTTGTACAGGCTTCTAAAGGTAGCTGATTTCAGTTTAAGCACAGTGACTTTCACACAAACTGAAATAGTTATAATCTGCTGACATGAAAGCTGTTTATATAAAACAGATTATTTCATGCATACAATATGTTTATTTAGAACTGATACTCTTATATATAAATAAAGATATGAAAATTTTCTCTACTGGCAGTATGACTGTCTCCATGTGCATTAGCTATGTGTTTTAGTAGCAGGGAGAGCTAAAAGGCTAGCTTCAGTGAGAAGTTGCTAGAAGTTTCCCAATGTTCTGCTCAACAGAGCCTATGTTTCCAAGAGAGACCCTCCACGAGTCAAGGCTGAGCCCATCCATGAAGGTGATAGCACCACTGGGATAACAGATTTCAGAATGAGAAAAAGTCCTGCACAACATCAATTTCAGTCAGAGAGGACTGAGAATATGTGAGAGAAACAACCCAGCAGACACCAAGGTCAGTGCAGGAGACAGGCAGGATGTGCTCCAGGCACCAGAGCAGACTCCCCTGCAGCTCATGGTACAGCTGTGGTAAGGCAGCTGTGCCTCTGCAGCCCATGACATCCATGGTGGAACAGAGACCCACCTGCAGCCCCTGGAGGACTCCTCCCCATATACTCAGTACAGCACCCTGTCCTATACCGCCCCATAAAAGGGTTTTGGGGGAGCAGAGATACCCCCTACTCCCAGAGCAGCTCTCCAGCTGCCTCACACATCACCCTTGCCACTGGAGGCCCCTAGGCTCGGTGCTCATGCTTTTGGAAATTGATAATGCCACCAAGGTCTCCTACTACAGCCTCTGCCACGGTCAGGTGCTCAGAGCTTTTCACAAAGCACTGAGTCCTTATGTTTAGCTGGATTTCCAACATGAGGTAATATCCCACAACAGAAAGCACCTCACACACACACAGAACTTAGTGCAAACTTTGTCACTGGTTGGGACAAAACACTGCCTGGTCAAGAAACACAGACCATTTGGTGGAAGCAAACCTCATGTTGTTTATCCCAGATGTGTATCTTTCCAGTAATTTATCTCTTCTGTAATCTATTGCCCTAAGAAGGATTATTTATAATCCCTGAAGATGTTTCGTGAACTCCCAAGAAGCCGGCAAGGGCACAGAATATCCCACAGGTTGTGGACAAGCTGTGAGTAACCCAAATTACCTGAAATATCAGTAGCACCAAGTGACAACATAAATACCTAAAAACCTTCTAGCAAGAAACAGCAAAAATAACCAGGTCAATAAAAACAACATCAAGTGAAAAAAGACTGAATAAGTTTGCAAAGCCTGGAGTTGAAGGTAACTCAGATATGGGTTTTGAAAATTATGGATTTCTCATTTCCATAAATTTGATCCTAGTTCAGCTGGCTAGGTTATTTCTGGTAGCATAGTTTGAGTGTGCCAGACTTGCAGTCCATGCACCCAAGACATCTTTACAATCTTAGCTGCACCTTAGCAGGTTGCATAAGCTCTGTGCTGGTAGCAGAGACAGCCCATAACATAATAGCAGCCCCTATCTGGTTTCTAAATATAGTTTAACTCTACTGAAGACATAAGAACTTTCCTGCAGAGCTTGACATTGTTTCAATGCAGACTGGTATAAAATATAAAATATATATATATACATACACAGAGGTAAACACATCCAGTGTAGGTGCATCTGACTCCATTAAAAAGATGTGCCCACTGGACTGTGAATAGCAAAATTAATTCTGGATGGAAAGGCTCTTATTTGTGTTTTTGATGATAAACCCTCTCAGACAGATGAGAGAGGTATAATTAGCAGTCTGCTATTCCAAAAGTATCACACTCATACTCTAAACAACCTTTCTCTTTACTCTCCCTCTAGCTTTCTATAATTCCAGGAAGTGCAATTCCTGCCATCAACACAGATTTACAAATACCAAAGACAGCCCCACAAAATCAGGGTTTATCCAGATAAAAGCAAGGAAAAAACTTCTTTCAAATCCATTGTGCATCCTGTCTGTGGTACAGCCAGCACAGATCTGAAAGTGATGCAGGGACAGGGAAGTCCCTGGGTATACTGAATACAGCTACCCCATGAGTGGGACTGATGGGCTGAGGGGATGCCCCGGACCTGTTTGCTTGCCTGGTGGGGACACAGAGCACACAGACCATGGCCAGCCCAGTAAACTCACTATTGCACAGGGATATTGGCATACCCCTGCCACCAACAGATCTAAAGCATTATGATTGTTAGGGGGTTCTTATTTTTCATTAAAAAATCCCTCTAACACTAAGAGTTTAGTTTGTCCTCAGCTGGGATTTACTGAGATTTGTGCCCACATGCTACAGTGTACAGTTTGTCAAGACCTGTGAAACACAGAAAGGGACACAGTGTTTAACACAAGTAACACTCCAAGTGTGTGGTTATTAGTAACAAGAAATACTGTCGCTAGGAGATGTTTGTTTTTAAATGGAGCGTGGTTTACGCTTTCTAGCAGAAGGCATGATTTCTGTTAAGCATCTTCATCTCTTTGGGTTCTGTTCAGAGGGTGCCTATTTATCCCAGTACTTCTGCATAAGCCTCTTTAAATGAACCGTTTCCAAGAAAGGCTGAAGTTTCATTTTGGTATTTTCTACAGGCTAATCCAAGTAAGAGAAATACCAGTCTTACTACAGAAAGAGAGGATGGAAAGAGAAGTTGAACACACTTCCCTTACAGAAAACAAAGATGGGCTTGTTCTGTACAGTGCTTAGTGCTATCTTCATCTCAAACCACTGAATCTCTTCTCTTCTCAGTGCTCTCTCCTCTTTAATATCTCATTACATCTATTTCTATTTACAGTCAGAAAAGCCCAGACTGAGACACAAGCAACTTCCAGCCTCCAGATAATGCAACCAGCCATTGTACACTGCTTGACAGGGACGCAAAGGCTTTTTCATCCTGATCCACTTTGGTTTTGTTTTTAAAATATCTTTTCAAAATATCTTGTGTGCTAATGACAGAATAAAGGAATAACCATGGACTTGTCTGTGGTCATGTAACCCCTTATTAAATGACCATGTCACTGTTTTCCCCAGTGGGGAAATTTTCAGGAATTGCCCAAATTCTCCATTTGCTGAGACCCTTTGGGCTCATGGCTTTGCACTGTAGAGGAATGGGGAGTTTTTCACTCAGGATGACAGGAGGAAATTATCCAACTGCTCCTTGGCAGCAGCAGAGCAGCACATCCAGCACCTTGTGGCTCTGTGAAAGAGAACAGGACCTGCTGCCCTTAATCAGCAAGACAGAAAAGCTGCTTTTGTAGCAAGACTCTTTCTTCTTTTGCACTTCTATCTAAGCTGCTGCCAGCAGATACTGGCAGGGATTTCAATAGCTGTTTTGAATCAGTGCCTTGCAAAAGCTCAGGCAGGTTGAACCTGAACATCCGCTACAGAGCTGCACTGAGGTTTCAGCGTATTCCAGGTCTAGCTCAGCTCACAGATAGAGCTGCACTTTCCCATGTGTGAGATAAGGGAGCCTGAAGAATACATAAGCAGTGTGTGTGTATTCCCTGTCCAGTGTTGTCCTCCTTGTGCCCCTTCCGCTGTTTCAACCCTTGTGAACAGAGTTGTCCAAGTTTATTTCTGCACTGTATCTGTGCAGTTGTTCAGATGTTCACTGGAGAATGAGACAAACACAAACCAACAACTTGTATTTCCCTTTCAGACTGGGATTCCATTTTCCTCAGACCCTGAGCACAGGGACTGCTTTTAAGCAAATTCCTTTACTTGGAGAAGCCAATGCTGGGCTAGTAACATAATTGCTGCAGTTAGAAAGTGTCACTTACAGTTAGAAAAAGTATGAAACTTCACTCCCTGAACAAACTTTTTCCTGAGGAAGTCTCTGTGCTGTCCTCTCACAAAAAGAAATGTACCTTGACATTTTGCTGGCTGGGGGAAGCAGGGGATGAGGAGGTGGCAGTTTTTTAGTCCCAGCTCCTTCCTGCCCCATAAGAAAACAACTCAGTTCTTTCACCATGCTGACACTTTCTAAGGAGAAGAGGGTACAGGTGGGAAGGTGAAAAATCCTTTTATACTGTTTCATGCCTCTGCATTGGGATTTGTCTTGTTTTGATCATGGAAGTATCACATCCAGGTTTGCAGGGAAGATTCAGTACCTATTTCTAAAGATGGGGTGAAAGCATGCAGTGTAGCTTCCTTTTCCCTTGCTAACCACATCCCCACCATACACATTCTTTAGGGCTCCAGGCAATGGTTTCAGTTGAAAGAGTGACAGCAATGTATGCAGACTCACAGCAAGACTTGTGGCAGCAGCAAAAGCCTTACATGCTGACAAAGAGCGGTCACTCCTTCCTGGCAGCAGCAATAGGGGCTGCACATGAGCTGGAAGGCAACTAGAGGCTCCCTGCCCAAGTGCAGAACAGGGGAAAAAACAAAGGCAGAGAGAAAGAAAACAAAGTGAAAGATCAGAAGAAAAGCAGCAGAGGACTACAAAATCAAATGGGCTGCTGTCTGCATCTGTGGGAATGTGTCATTCCCTAAAACATTTCAGGAGTTCCTTCCCTAAAGCAGCAGTACATCAAGGGGCTGGATGAGAGTCACACAGAGCCAGACTCCAGGTGAGCAGCAGCCCCTCAGCCCAGGTGTGCAGCTCTGCACCTCTCTGTGTGACAGGCCCAGCTGTGTCACTGCAGAGCCCGGGTTCCAGGGAGGAAGGGGCAGCCAGCAGCACAGCCAGGTGTGCAGAGCCTCCCGGGATGATGTGTGGCACTGCCTTTGTGAAGTGCTGCAACACCAACTGCTTGGTTGGAGCACAAGCATTACCAAAAATATCATGAAACTTCCAATCCTCCAAAATCCCACTTTCCTTCCATAGCTGTCTCATTTATTTTTTTCATGCCAAATATAATCTCAAATGTGTGGTTTAAGGCCTCAGTTCCTCAAACCATGGGTACACACATCTAAAACAGCAATCACTATTAGCTGCTGTGAATCCCTCAGTACTTAATAAACCATGGAAACACAGGACAGGATACTGAGTGTCACAGCTTCCTTAGCGAGTCAGCTAACAGTGACCTGCCTATTTTTTCCCCATAAAAGAAGGCCAAGATTAATTCCTCACTGCCTGGCACCTCCCCAGGTTACTGCCTCCATCACTGTTCTTTCACCCATGTTGAGAGTCAACCCAAGAGATCAGTGCCAGTGATTCAGACCTCTCAAATTCTTGCAAGCCAAAGCAAAATATTTTTTTCACATTGTACTTTATATATGGAATAAATGGCTTTTGTGATTATTAAATGGTCCCATGATGTTCTGACATTTAACCATCCCTTCAAGTTTACATTTTTAGTTTGACATTACCCCTCTATTCCTTTAATGAATTGTGCAATTTTGTAGGAAACTGAGCAGTAAATCATACAGCCTCTTTACAGCTGGTTTTACAAAATGGGCTTTAAGGACAGTGCAGGGAAGGACCACAGTACTAAAAAAAAAAATAAAATAAATAGGCAGTTCTGTCCTGCCTGCAGCTTTGAGCTGAGCACTCACTGTCTATTTTCTCCTCTTTCTCTTAGACTTTCAGCCTTTGCCAGTGGGTCACATGCTTGAAGGCTGCATATTGCACACACGACTGGTGAGCACTCCCTCCCTCCTACCATCCAACTTTTTCAAGTACAGTTTTCCTGCCTTTGTTTCCCAAAGTGTGCATGGAAGGTATTCCTCATGCAGTTGGAGGCTGTGCAGTCAACTTCTCTGTAAGCTCAGTGAGAATGGATAGACATGGTTGCAGAACACAGAGGCAGTGCCTTCAGCATTGTGGAAAGAAACCTGTACAGGGCCCAGGAATTGCTGGGTCTGGCCCAGCACACACCTGGAGCAACTTCAGATCTTTCCAAACACAGCTCAGTAGGCACCCAGATGATGCAAGACAAACAAACTGAGAAGTGCAGGTACTTTGATGATGTCAAAACACTTGGTAGAGATAATTAATACATTCTTTTGTACAAGGAAACTACTGAAGTTTTGTATTCCCACTGCAAGAATCAAGTGGAACAAGTTCTCAGTTTGCAAATCTCCTTACACTGAACTGCCACGAAAATTTCTGAGTTTACTAGCAGGGTTAGCATGTAGCACAGTGTGCTTAGCTGCCTGTGCAAGCTGCCTTGCTTTGACACCCTTCAACCTGGGGTGTGCCATGGGGGAGCCAGGTACAACTACTCTGATCACAGAAGCAAAGAAATCATAGGACACAGAAAAATCTGTCCGAAAATTCCACAAGTAGCTGATCTGAAAGAATTTAAGTTACCTGTGACGCCCAGCATGTAAACTGAGAAAGAAAGTGTAAAGTCCCTAAGGAATATTCAAAATGGGAATTTCGCATTCCCTTGTAAGAGCACCAAGCCCCATCCTTTGTCCTTAGGCAGGTGGAAAGTCACGAGGAGGTGGCAGATTTTGGGAGACATGAAAATCTGACTGCCTCGGAGTTGTGCCCTACAATGTCATTGTCGTATTGGCCAGATTATAGAGCATCCCTGTTCAGCCTGCAGCTGTGTGTATTACTGATGTAACTGAAAGCCAAGCCAGAAATAAGATGAAAAAAAGAAGAAAAAAGAGAGCAAGAGTGAGAAAACAACACGTTTTATTTTTGGCCTACGACACTTGGGACATTTTATAACAGAACAAGTGGGCATTTGTCTGGAGTTGGTCAGCATAGACACATCATCAGAGATGCATTTATTATTTATCCAAGCTCTGGGCCTAGAGAAAGCAAAAGGCTTATGTAAACCCCCAGTTGGGATTTCTAGATCTTCATTTAGACATTTTCTGTACCAGCTTCCCATGCAGACGGCCCACTCGATTAGAGAGAGAGAGGCCAGAAAGGATTGCTTTGTCAGGGTACCATTAAGTTCATGACTTTGAGCTGCTCTTGTGTAGCTGAACTGTAATTTTCCCCAAAGTGAGGATCGGAAGAGCTCTAACTACCTACTGCTGGAAGGAAACTACAGGTATTACCTCTGTCACTACAAAGCTGTCCAAGACCAAACAGTTCAGTTCTTAGTGGGAAAACAGAAAAGAAGTGATGCTTCTGTCCTCCCAATGTAGCTTCCCTGGCAAGGAGGGAGCATAGAAGGGCTATACCAGGTGGGGCATCCCTTTCCCTTCCTTTTCACTATGAAAGGACAGTCACAAGTCCTCATCCAAAATTAGTAGTGAAATGACATACTTTCAACCTGACTGTTTACACTTGAGTACCTCACTCTTGTTTCTGGACACAATCACTCTGTAGAACTACTTGGAATGAGATTGATAATTCCAGGTGGTAATGCACCTCAGGTATTTCCCACAGCCTAAACACTGGCCTTCCAATGGTGCTTACCCTGAGGCAGAGGCTGGGGAGATGAAGGTGTACATTGTGTATAGTAAGGGCTTGATAGCAGTAGAGGCTCAGTTCTTAGAAACAGTCATATGCAGCATGACAATATTTGATACTTAGCTTTGTAAAAGCTAGCTCACAGGAATTCAACCATACCTCAGTAATTAGCCTTTTGCTAATAACATTGCTATGAAAGAATGGGTGGCCAAATGATGCTCACACTGTGTATCAAAGGTCAAAGAAGCAAATAATTTTTAATTGAATATGCAAATTGCACAAACTGTCTCGATGTAAAGAAATTTGAAAACAAAGATGAGAATTTGTTAAATTTTTCCAGAAATCAAATGAGATACATCTACCTTTTAATTAATTATTTGCAATTAGAGGCCTCTCAAAAGTGGCAGGGGACCATTCCCAACTGGCTTGGGAATTTCAGCCTAAACACTGAAGATGACAAGAAATTTACACTTGCAGACTAAATATAATTTGGGCTTTGAAGAAACATTTCAGTTTACCACAAATCGATTATTTTCAGATTTCAGATAGCTACAGGCACCACACTACAGCATTCCAGCTATTTATTTTGTGATTTTACAATCCTTATTGTAAGGATTATACAATCCTTATCCACTAGGCATGTATAAAAAACCCCACAGAACCAAAACCTAACAGACCAGGCAGGGAAACAGTGAAATTGATTTGACACAATGTGTTGTGAAATGCAGTGAACTAGACAAATAGAAGAGCAGGTGGTACATTTTTGTAATTTGTTTAATCTACCTTTGGAGTTGCTTAGAAAGCATTAGATAGGCATCTGCTAATAACTGTGTGCGTTGCAGCAGACTGCCCTCCATTAAAAATCAGAGCTCAGACAGAGAGCTCTGGGAAGCCCTTGAAGGACTGAAGGAACTGTCAGTCATGTATTTGTGCCTCTCCAGCATTCAGTCCACAAAGCCAGCCTGTGCGAGACATATTACCCAAAAGAATGGCCAACTCTCTCTATCCTGCTGAGGTATGGATCCTGTACAGAAAGCATGTGGTCTGCAGCTTTTTCCTTTAATGTTTGGCTGCAAAAGGGTGGTGGGAAGCAGCAGCAAACCTCAGTGCTAGCCTATGAATAGATAAAGATAACAGACACCCAAGTTGTTCTTGACAAAGAGCATAAACTACAAGCTAAGGCTGTAACAACACTTGTATTCCATTCCAATCCCAGTGAACGCTGGACTGTGATTATGTCTCACCTCCTTGATTTCCCTGTGCTAGCCCTCAGATGAATTTTTAAAACCTAATTTTGATGCAGTATCTTTGGGTCTCAGCTTCATCAGACATGATGGGGATCCAAGAGACGTCACCCACCTCTGTACAAAAGGGCTCTTTCTAGTTCAGGATACAGAGTAACCCCCACTTGACTGGAAAAAATTAAAGTGCAGAAAGCACCCTGTGCAGATCACAAAGTGTGAAATACAGTTCAAAGGTAGGAAAATGCTTTTCAGTGCCATCACCATGATGTGACTGGAAGCAGTCTAGCTTCCTGGGATACCAGAGCAGTGTTCAGTTTTGCAGCCTGTTGCAAAAGCCTTTGAGATCCAGCCCTCTCCTGCACTGCTGCCTCCACCACCACCAACAGCACCTCCATTCATACTACAGTTACCCCTTTAGCACAACAGAAGGAAATCAGAAACTACTCTAAGAGATCAAAGCAAGGGATATTGATGTTCATCTACCTTTCATCTAAACCAGCAGTGCACCCATTGCAGTGTGAAGGTAACTTCTCACTATATGGTTCATTTCCCTGCTTGCATAGGTAGAGGTGCATGCTTTTATAGCTGCTTTCACACAGCAGTGGGCACACTGCTTTAAATATCTTCCCCAAAATAGTGCAGTGATACCTTTAGAGAAATAAAGCTGCTTTCCAAAGTTATATTGTCTGTTGAAAGTCTGAAAAACTTTACATACCTGAGCAGAAGGCACATCTGCTCTGTAAGTAGCACTACACAAAGAAAGTTGTTATTGAATTACTGTAGCACTGAGTCAAATCAGTGCTGCAATCCTGTCACCTACCCTGTAGCAAGGAAAGTCATCCCTGTGACCTGCAGTCCATTTTTGGTTTTTAATTGCATCTTTAGGTAGCATTACCATGTCACCAATCACCTTGTGAACCTACAACTTTGAGTAAGCCAAAATGGACTATAACCAGTCTTATTACTCTCTTACAAGAAAAAGGGTTCATACAAACTACCACATTGTCCTAGAAGTTTTTACTTAAATCAGAATGTTCTAATGGTTGAGCACTGATATGCACCACATTTGAAGCAAGATCTTTAATAACCAGCTTTGAAACATTACTGTGCTGACCAAAGCTTTTCCCATTAATTACTCTGCCCCATAACCAGTGGTCTTCAACCTGCAGGATTGTCAGACACAGTGTCGCCATACAGGTGCCACTTTTGCCACTCTGTTCAGAAATGCTTTCATCATGTAAATTCAGTGGCCTAGCAGCTGCAAAGCACTGAAAGCAAGAGAAGACTCTGAGCACAAGCTGTCTCATGTTTCTTGCTCCTGCCTTAAACCTGATGTGAGCTCTTGGATGCCCAGATGGTTTCCTGGCCTCAGGAGCACCCTGTTCAGAAATTTATTGAAATATTTATGCCCTCTGCCTGTTTCCCGTGTGAAGCTGTGGGATGCATGCAGGGCTTGGCAGTGGGGCAGGCGCCTGCTGGCCCCACTCCACAGAAACCTTTCAAAGGAGGGAACATATTTAAAGGTCAGCTTTGCAAATTACCTCCCCAAAAGCACCTGGAGCCCCAGCATGGCCCAGGAGATCCTGACTCCCTGCAGAGATGTAGTGGTGTTGCTGAAGAGAGGGAAAAGTCTTGAGTCATCACCATACACCTCTTGCAGATAACAGGTTTGATATGCTTCATTACATCAAAAGCTTCAGCCCAGTTGTCAGGATCCATTTTGCAACCCAAAAATGCAAATGCAATTTCCCCATCTAGTGGTCCAGCAGAGTAAAAAAGCCACTTCTGTAGCTGATGGAGGAATAGCATCTGGCAGGGACATCACCCAGCTGAATGCTCATTCATCCACAGTTCTTCCCCTCCCAATTAAAAAAAAAAAAAAAAAAAAAAAAAAAAAAAAAAAAAGAAAAAAAAAAAAAAACCAGAAAAACAGAGATAAACCTACAGCAGGCTGTTTTCCTTAAAAAAAAAAAAAAAAAAAAAAACAAACTCAAACAAAACCCAAACAACAAAAATTGAGAAAACAGAAAAGGTAAACAAGCAAAGTATGCTCTAAAGGATGTATAAAGCGTATTCCTTAGGCTGATGCAAGACTTAGTTCAGTGCATTTTAAAATAATCAGGAAACTGGTCTGACCAGATATCAGAATTACCTTGGAAACTTCAACAAGCCATTAGTTGTGAGAACAACAAAACTTTCCTAGAGCTTAAATTCTCATTCACTTGGTATAGAGTCTGACAGCCAGTGCTACTGGAGCAACCTGCAGAAATAAATAATCTCTTTGGTGAGGCACCTTTCAGCTGCTGTGAACTACAGGCTTACAAGAGCCATTCATTGCCCTGATTCTCCTCACTGTGATGGGATTTAAAGCAATGCAGGATGGTAGGGCAGGCACCGCTTCCCCTTCTCTCCTCCTTCACTGCCAGCTGGAATTCTCAGAGGTTTTTGAGGAAAGAAAGATTGGGCAAGAGCAAAAGCAAACCCTGTCGAAGGTGCTGTGGATGCAGCAGCACCCACATACTTCTCGTCTCCAACCACCATGAAGACAGAGGGTGGTAGAGGCCACTCTCGTGCTTCCCAACACATTCCCTCAATGTAGGAAAGACACTGACTTTTGGCACTATTGGGGAAGCAAAATACTTCCCTCATGGCACAGCCCCACACAACGAGACCCCAGATCTGGTTCCTGCTTGCCTCCAGCCACTCACCTTTTCCCTGTGTCTGGTGGTTACAGCAGGAAACTAAATCCCGTGCCGGAGACATGCCATCCCTTTCCAGTCTAATTTCAAGCCATACTCCATTCCCTTTGCTTGCAAATTTGTGTAATTACCCAAAAATAATTGGAGATGACTACTCTGTGACATTAATGATTAAAGGTTCTTATGGCTGAGAGAATTTCATATCACAAGCAATATAACCAGACTCCCTTGATGACAAAACTAGACAGCATCTGTACCCAAACCGATCCCAGTGCTATGAAGGACTGCTGACTTGTTCAGTAGTTTGGTTTTTTTTTTTGGAAAGAGAAGTCAGGAAGGTATTTTTGCTTAATCCATTATAATTCATAAACTTCCTCCTCTCTGTCATTTTACATCAGTAGCAGAGAAATGGTTTCTTATTTCCCATTTTGTTTTATGGATTTTTCATAGAGAAGATCCAGCGCATGAAAAAATGAGACAGACTCACTTCTATTATATAAAAAGCCCACTTTTAAACATATTTTGACTTATCTGCTCCATGTAGTTTATATGTAGTGCTTGGTCTGCTTGTGGAAAAAAAAAAAAATCATAGCTTTGTAGTGAATGAGATATTCCCATAAATACCAGATTTCATTTTAAGAGAGAAAGTCTAGCTAAAAATCACAAGAGGAAAGGAAATAAATTGGCCAAATGGACCCTGTCTATTCAGACCTTTTATTTGGGGCTTTTCTTGACCACTCACTTCAATGCAGCAAACAGCATTTCCTCATAACAACCTTCTATTCAAACTGGCCATAGCTGGGAAATAGTTTGAATCTTCAACAAGCCATGCAAAATGTTTTGCTGGCAACATTAACAAGGGAAAATCCCCTAGGGGTGATCTGGTCTTCACAGCCCAGGGAGAGAAGCTGCTTCTGGCCTGTGACTTCAGATGATTCTGGGCTTGGAGAATGTAAAATGCACATGAGACATCAGAGGTGGGGAGCAATGGGCATCAAAGGGAAAAAACTTCCCTGGCTAGCACACACTCCCCTGAGCTGATCCTTATCCCCATGATCAGCTGTGCTCATTCTTCACTGGGAGGACTTTGAGAGAAATAAAGGGAGCACTGCCAGACAGCTGAAAGGAAAAACACAGCTAAATCTACATCGATTTTGTTGTAGCTATACAGAGGACAAGACAAGCCTTTTCAAGGTTTTATTATTATTGGAAGCAGCAGAGGTTTGGAACTTGGGGAGCACAAGGATTTGGTGCAAACTTCAAGTACAGGAAGGTAACGATGGGAGTTGGGGTGGGGCAAGGCTGCTGTTTTTTGGTTTGACTTTGTTTCAGAAAATATAATTGAGTACACACCACAGAAGAGAAATTAGAAGTTCATTCATATCCAAGGGAGACAGCACAGCAGGCTCAGCGGCTGTGAAAAATCCAAGACCAGTCAAAGCAACACCTGGAAAAGCGCAGGGTGCTGGGAGCCCCATCATATTCCAGGCTGGAAAGTGTCTTGAGAAAAAGGAGTTTCTATTTGGCTTTTAGAGACTTACAGATTATCTATAACTCCCAGCATTCTCAATACTCACCATTAATCTCACAAGCAGGAGGTGAAATCTCTGGGAAGAGAGGTCCCCCTGTGACTGGTCTGACAACACGGATCACACCAGGTGGTTTGTACATTTCCAGTACAAGGCAGCTCTGAGCTCCTCCCCGTGTTTTCTTGGTTTAGTGCTAACTGGCAGATGAGGTTTTGTATGATGCTTTTCTAGAAAGCTCTGTCAAAGGGCCATCACCTCACATCTCTGAAACCACCAGCATCTCTTTGGTTTCCCCTAAGAATGAGGCTCTTTCCTCCTTCCCCTCAGCCAATGAATAATTTTTTCTCAAACACGCAGTTGGATTCAGATGACCCAAACCACTTTCTCCACAGAACATAAACAACTTAGAGAGCAGCCTGAAAACTTTCCCATACTGAGGTTGTCACCTTCTCCCCTCCCTGTCAGAGGATTGCTCTGAAACCAGGACAGTAATTCAGTTTTCTGGCTCTCTCCCTTTTCACTCCTTCATTTACTGTTAACAAAACACAACTGTGTGCCAAACACAGCACAATGTCTGTGGAGAGGAAATGCATCTGGGACAGACAGAATCAGGAGCTGCAGCTCATTTCCCACAGGCCACGTCAGAGGGCAACACTCCCCCTGGGCCACCAAGCCTGGCCAAACCACAGCTACAGGCACAGGGCAGAGCATCCCAGTGGCTGGGTTGTGGAGGTGATGCCATGAAAACTTCATGTGACCTACAAAGACTGACACCAGCTGCACAGGCAGGGGAGAAAAGACTACACAATGAAGACCAACGTGCCAAATGAGGCCCTGCTCACAACACCATGGGTTAGCCACTATAGACTGATGGTGCTTGTGTCTGGCAGATCATCCAGCCCCAGATCAGGCTCTTGCCCCTCCTGGCCTCCATGTTTGCTTTTCAGCTTGTCCTCAAAGAAGCTTAGCAGTCAGTCAGTGCTAAGGGGTGCAGAGACAACTTTCTCTCAAGAACTGAAATGTCAAGAAGACACGAGAAAACCTGGCTGGTGCCTTTCACAACAGGAAGGAGGTTGTTACAGCAGTAATTTACTGTGGTAGGTTTTGCAGCATGATTGCAACATATCATTACACCAGTTTTATCCTTTTCCATTTGGCAGATGTCAATTCCTCCCCCTGTTCCTCACAGAGCACAAGCCAACATGGCTACATTTCAAATGGTTTCAGATTCTGCCAATAAAAATATATTAAAAAACCCCAACAACTGAAAATTCTCACAATTGCATTAGCTTACTCAAAAATAATACATACATATTACACACACACAAAAGTAAAAAATATACACAGGTCAGCCAACTTGAAAGGGTGGCGCCATGAAATGGTGGGGTTGGTCTCTGCGAGTAGATAAAACAAACAAAAGATAGGCTGAGTAGGAGCCCGATATGAGATGGGCTGTGCAGGTCTCCAGGCAGATAAATTCATGCATAGCCTGCTGCCTCAATTCTTCAGGTACTTTCCAAGCACAAAGAGAAACCACACGCCCTCTTTGTGAGACTTCTGTGTACTACAGACCATGGAGTCAGAAGTCATAGGCCACAGGAACAGCAGAGAATTGATTTTCTATTGGTACCAGGGGAAGGAGCATTCAGGAAATAAAATACTTACTGTGATGTTTCCCCCCCATTCCCCAGGATCATCTCTGCTCATCCTGCAGACCAGCAGTCCAGTGGTAGAAAGAGAGGTGTTCATTATGAGCCTTTCTCAGAGAAGCTAAAACAGTATCTCAGTTGCTGAAGTGCAGCCCTCTCCAGGCTTGGCAAACAGGGATCTTCCCAATAGGGTTGCAGACCCATCACCTACAAGAGCCTCTGTTGTTTGTACAATCAATGTATGGGGAAAGGCATTTTCTTTCCTTGCTATGCTTCTCGGATATGGCAATATTTGGGCATATCTGAGCTGGAGGAAAGTACATGAAGTGTAAAATTTCTCCTATTCGATCCCATTTAAAATCTTCAGACTTGATACCTATCTGAGAGCAAGGCATTACATTAATCTTCCCATCTAAGTGATGGGGAAAGAGAGAGCTGATACCAGCTCAGATTAGATCTCACTTAATGGAAGATACTCCTGAGATATTTTCAGAGGACGAAAAAAATAGGACAATATATTAGTTTCTTAATTGAAAGAAAATAAATTGCTGCAAGGTACAGAGCTTATCCTTCTTGGGAACTGTCTGTAATTCAACTGAATCAATGTACTTCTCACTAAGGGAACAAACTCCATTTTAAAAGATAGTAAATAAAATATTTGTAACAGTTGCAACAATTCCACAGCTTAGGTCTAAGGAATTAACAATTAATGTACAGTGAAAAGGCTGTATTTGTATTCTAGATGTCAAATTTTGCCAGAGCTCCAGTGCAGTCAAGAAACACTTATTTTTAAAATGTGTTATTTACAAGCGGATTCATAGTTGTACCAGACTTTGAGGGGATGATGGGGGGAAGAAGAGAAGAATAGAGAAGCAGCCACTAATCTTTCTTCCACTTAAATTCTTGTTTATGATTTTAGCGGTGCAGCATAAGTAAGGATGAGGAGTGAAAGAATTTGTATTTTCTCATTTAACCATGTGAATCTTTGAAAAAATATTTTCATAAAAAATGAACTTTAATATCTTGTCAGAACAATAAGCCAATTCTCTTAAAGTTCAGCTATTACACGTCCAGATGAAAAAAAAATAATAATCTTCTTAGTTCTAAGTGACTACTTCAAATAAAACAATAAATTACTTATTTCTTTCCATCCTTCTGCATACATTATCAGGAAAAATTAATGAAAAGCAGCTCCAGTGAAAAACCCTCTGAGGGTCAAAACCTTTCTAAAATATGGATCAGTTCAGCACAGAATAGCAAATGCATCCGTGTGGTCAAGAGAGCGAACAAATTTGCAGGAAACAAATTGGCAGAATGAGTAACTGATCAGCAAGAAGGAAAAACTTGCATGTTGTGTATGAAATATATTTGGACATGAGTCCTTCTATATGCAGATAGATGTTTTGCTCAATCATGAAAAGCTGTTTTGAAGTTCATTTTGATGATTAAATTTCATAAAGCAAACAATCTGCTCCCTCTGTACTGTGGTGGGCTTTCGAAGATGGAGATTTACCACGGTGTGAGTATTTTCCCATACAATTCTCAATGTGTTGAATGCTATGCAGAAAAGTTTCTTGCTTCTGCTCTGTTCAGGAATCCAAACATGATTTAAATATTCATGTCCATACTACAACACTGCGAAAACTAATTTTTAAAAAATAAATAAAAGGTTTAAGTCATAAGGAAGATGTCAAGAGGTTTTAATACCAATTATTTAAGAAACCTTCATCTTACGTACTGTGCAGTCAATTGCTGAATGAAAGTCCTTAAAGAACTAATCCTTCAGAAATTAAACTTCTATGAAATTTGTTTATTGCTTTTATTAAATTACTCTTTCAGGTGTAATTCTCAAACTGAAGGCAAGCTTATTAATGTTAAGAGAAAACTGAGCAAACAGAAGGAGCTGTGAATCCATACTGTAGATAACCTGTGTGTGTATAAAACAAAGTGATATATTCCTTCGAGAAAATCTACAAATACGACCAAGTTTGCAAACTAGAGATCTCCTCCACTGTATAAAACCTTTACCAGTGCTGGATCCACATTGAATTAAATTGTATAAATCCCTGATGCAGAGAGAGAGTGAAAGTTTCTAAACTAAGAAAATTATATACAAGCAGATTAAAAGAAAATACCAACAAAAAGCTTTTGAGAAAATTCAGACCAAAACTTTTACGTTAGAAACTAGGCTGAAGCCAAACCAACACAATTCCAATTTTAAAATAGGAATGTACACACTTCCAAATGCCAGAGGATTAAGTTGGGGGATGGAAGATGCACTACATTTACTTTACACAATAGCATTAATAAGATAATTTACTTGAAACAAAGACATTTCACAAGGAAAAAACTAGCTGGTAGATCTCAGGGAAGAAAATGTCATTGGATATCTTCATTAGTAGCACTGAGCAGATATTTTCAAACAAGTTTTCATAATGACCAACTCCTTCCTAAAAAGGCAATGGCTAATTTGGAGCCCATCCTTGGGTTAGCACAGCTGGAGCTGTTTCCTACTGCTATTGAACTTAAAATTCGGTTTTTATCAAAATGAAGTCCTTGCCCTTTTCTTATACAGCTGCTCAGAATTTTAAGAATCATAGTCCTAGCACTTTGAATAATCCTGAGTAACATCTGCTTGAACTGTCCCAAATGACTTGACACCTTTAGCAAATGCTGTCCCTTACTAGTCACCTGTTTTCCCACATAGCTATGAGTTCATTAAACAGTGGGTTGCTCTGCATTCTCAATGGAGATCATATTCCCCTGTGAAGACTGACCACTTGTTCCTCCCCTTTTCCAATTTGTGTTTATAAATCAGCCAAATGAAAAAAAAAAATTCCATACAAAGTCATCTTATCCTACAAAAGCTTATTATCTACACAAACATGTGTTGAAGTCCTTACAGTAACTTTACACATCCAAAGACACTATATGAAGTAGGTTTTTTTTCTTGATACCATCTTAAAAAAACTTAAGAAGTTTTAACTTAGGAAGTTAACTTAGGAAGAACACTCTCATGGTATGAGTTGCCATGCCTGTATGATTTATGTGCTTTTACTACAGCATTCCACTTCTACTAAGCTTTTGATGTAACTTGTATTTCTGTATTCTGACCTAAACTGGGCATTTTTTTATGCCCTTTTTTGTTTATATGTGCAGTATTTGTTTCTTGTCTGGTTTTATGTGCTGTGATTGACAGGGGCTATTTACTTATAATAGAATTTGCGATTCCCTCACAAATTTATTATATTCTATCATTTTAAATCCTGGGAATGCTGGATTTTCATTATTTCAACTTTCTGTGGTGTGTCACTTAGATTTCTGTAGTATTCAATGTGCAATGGGTGTTCCACTTTGAAAAAGAAGCACCTCTAAGCCTTGGAGAAGTATAAAGCCACCAGAATAACTACAGCCAGCCAGGCTTAGCTGAGGTTAGGCCCATCTTTCTGGAAAACAGTTACTCCAAATACTGTCCCACTTCCTAGGAGGCCTAAACCCTGCATCCTAATGCTACCTTTTCAACTCTGTGTCCCCTTTTACTGCCTAGCCTTGGCTCTGCAGTTGGTCACACCGAGTGCCTCTGTGACAGCACCCTTAGCATGAGGGTGCAGCTCTCAACATGACCCTCACTACTAGCCTTTCTCTCTCCCCTCCATCTCAGCAGCACAACTGTCACAGACAAATGGAAACACAATTGGATACTTGGATGTCTTCATAGCAGAGTTAAAAATAAAAAAGAGAAGGTGAGGCCTCCCTGATCTAGGAAACTGCTGGCATAGAAATACAGCAGAGAGGGATATGGGCTCAGACTGTTTTTCAGTGGTAAATAATTATTTTTAAGGAGTTGAAGGGTGATGCTTCCCTGCTTAGTAGGCTCCTTGACAGAGGGCTGTCTGCAAGGGAGGAGAAAAACTGGTTCTTTGGAAATTTGGAATTACAATTTCCAAAGTCTCCCATGAAAAGTGGTTTTTCAATAGATGATGTGGCAACTTCAGATCTGAGCATGAAATGCTAATTGAAAACAAGGTCAAGGTGACTCACGTCTTTGCAATAAAACAACATATGTTCCTTAAATATTAAATGAAAATATTGGCAAACAAGCTTTATTCTAGTTTTTTTTAAAAACTGGAGAAGTTACAGACTGAAGAAATGAATTGGAGATAATTTAATGTTTATGGATTTCAGTAAGAAATCTGATACACTGCTGTTTGAGATCCTGAGGGAAACCATTAATTAAATTGGCTTGCTCTGAAATGCAGTGAAATTGATACAAAACAGACCACAGAGCTTCAGGGGAAAAAAAAAGGTATAATCATAAACTAGAGTCCTCCTAGCATCTGCTAGAGCTTTGACAGAACAAGCACAGGTCCTTCAGACTCTGCATAAGGGAAATGAGAAACCAAGTTGGGAGATGCTTCCATTTTCAAGTAGACATAATGCAGCTCCCAAGGAGCAGGAGCTGCTGAAAATGAGACAAAGACCTTGAGATGGCAGAGCTAATGAAGCAAAGTTTGTGTGGGACATTGCCTGCACTACAGTGTCTAGGAAACAAGGAATTTAACTGGAACTCTGTCAGTCTTCATAAACAGTGACAGCAAAGATGATCTGGCTCTCTGGCTGTGACACCAGAGAGTAAATTACACTGCAGTGCACAGGGGATGTTATAGCCAAGTAATTCAGAAACTGGGCAGCTAAAGCTGCCTTATTTTAAGGATTTCTGTGTCCATGGTCACCAGCTAATCTTGCTGATATTTCCTGCTTCATGTGTGCAAGACCCAAAACCATTCCTACCACATGCATACATATCTCTTACAAAGGATCTCTGAGTCTGAGCCCACACAACTGTCATTGACCTCGCAGTCAGTTCTCAGGCTGCCAATACTCAGCTGTCTGTCAAAAACGCTCAGTAGCCAAAAGGCAAATAATTGGAGAGCAAATAGGTGAATTCAGCTTTTAGTACCAGCCCAACATCTGGAGACTGGTTTATTCCTGAACCACAGCCAAGTGTATGCCTGAGCTGGGTACAGATTGGGAAGTCTACAAAAACAGGTTTTCCTATCAAAGCTGCAGAATGTTTGCAGTCACAGCAGAAAGAGAAGGTGGTAAAAATACTTTCATAATTTTAAGACTTTATTCTATAGCTAGAAGAAAATGGGGAAATATAGAAACAGGGAAATATAGAAACAGATAAATGGGAAATTAAGAATATGTTTGGACCTCCCAACTTTAAATTGCATTTTCTACAGTTGTGAGAAAGAGCTTAGGCCAGCATAAGCCTATTTGAGCTTTAGGGCTTCACCATACTTTTTACACAAAGATTTCTCCTGGGTGAAGAAGTTATACGATTCTGCTCTTGATGATGGATTTTGTGTTCCCAGTCTATGCTTCAAAGCCTTTGACACCAATTCACAGCAAATTAGCAGCGTGGTAGGAACTGCAGCCCTTATTGGGTTGCCTATTGGACTTTCCATCCTCATCTGGATGAATCCAATCCTTTGCTGTAAACCACCAATCTGGAGCACTGCAACCCTCTGCCTCTCAAATGCACCAGTGCTCTACCCTCCCCACAGAGTCCAAAGCCACTGAGGACTTTGGGCCAGTTTCCATATCTCAGGGAAAGAGCCTGTGTAAAGGGCAGCATGTCAGCAGACTGGGCTGCATAATTTCCTAGATTCCCACATCTGTCTGAGGAGACAATCACAAATGCCAAGTTCACCTTCCTGGGAGGGTTTTCCCTAATAGCCTCATGAACGAGGAGGAGGAAGGCAAAGACACAGCTTCTCTGTCTGCCTCCACACCAGGGCCATGGCAGTCACCAGTGCTGTGGCAATTGACTCCCTCTTCTGAGAGAATTGTACCTTGGCAAGCTCGGCTTTGTTGGCAGGATTAATTTCACTCACTTGTCTCTCTGAATGTTTAAATACTGTATGGAAACCTTTAAAGTGTTCCAAACTTTTATTAACAATATACTTCTAATGGGTTTTCATAAGAACTGAGAAACAATTGCTATTAACACATCTGTAAATAGCTTATTCCTTATCCTTGGGATATAATTCACTCCTAGTGCATGCAGGAATGTGGTACCAGGTCCAACATATGGGGGAAACTGGATAAAAACCAAACAGATCAGAAATAATTTTTTATGCATGAAAATGTTTGTACAATAGTAAAACAGGTTTTCTGAGCAGTTATTTTTCTTTTTCATTTTTGCAAGACTCATACAATTTTAATTATTTAGAGTATTTCAAGGGAAGCAAAATGGACTAAAGAGACCAACACCAAAATACTGATGAAACACAGTGTTTTGCACTCTCAGCTCTATTATGAATGACAACGAATGTCCTGGCTGATAACATGGGAATTTGTTCCATCCTTGACATAGTTTCTGAAGTGCAGCAAGTATCCCTCAAAGACGAACATGTTTTCATTGTTAACAGTAAATCTTTTCAGAAGCTGTGAAATTAACACATTACCGCAGTGCACAATTCACAAAAATCTCAATTTGAAAAGAACTCAGGCTTCAGATTTGCTCTGAAACTTCACAAACACCACCACACTTTCTCTCAGCAATGGGTCTGCATTCGGTCCTGGACCACAGCTCATGCCCAGTAACACAGTTACAGTGCTACCACATTGGTTGCAGAGGCTCCAAAGCATATTTGCTTTATAAGCTGGTAAATTCCTGTCTCCTCAGGAGCTGCTGCTGCTCAGGGCTAAGGTGGAAAGCTCAGCAAATGCACCTACAGCAAGTGTAGCTCCAAAAAAACCACCACTGAGGTATGTGCAACTGGATTAAATATCCTCACACCCTTATTCTACAGGTGAAAAAACCCCATCAGAACTTTCTGCACCTTTACAGGCCCTCAAATCTTTAAAACGGTTGTGCAAGACACAAGAAATCACAATTAACCAAGCTGCTTGTTTATCTAAGAGACTCAGATTGAAAGGTAAACACAAGTATCTTGATGATATTTCTTCTCAGGAAAAAATCTGCCCAGTAAGAGTCCATGCACAGCTCATGAAGTGACACTCGATACAGATTTTAAGCAGAGAAAAGGTTCTATGTGCCCAAATTCCCAAGTTTTGTTTCACTTAAGTTTCAACAGGATAAATGTTTGCATGCACGCCTGTTTGAAAAGTCTCCATTAAAGAAGCCAAAAAACCCAAACCACCACTCACAGTTCTGCAATGTCTGTTAGCTCAAAATAATTTTGTAAATAGCAGTAATATACTTAATTGCTGAAATTTCATATCAATGGTTACATCAAGTCGTCATTCTCCTAACATGTACTAGCCAAACAGTTTTGGGAATGAACATCAAGAAGCTCAAAGTGAGATGAAGGAAGAAAAAAATCCTCAAGCCTAAATTCTTGGATTTACTGAGGGTGGTTTATTTTAATTTTTTTATTTGTTTGGATAGAGTTTTTTAAATATAAAACTTTTGTTAGGTTATTACATGCACTGATTTATTGCATTAAATTTTATTCTATTTCCTCTTTATGATAAGGATGATAAAGCAATGGAGATGCAGGCTTGGATGAGAAAACCCTCTTATCACCAACATCTTCTGAAATAGTGAGTTCATTACTATGGAGACGAATCCCACTTCTTCCTGGGAAATAAGTGTCTACATGGCTTGAAAGCTCTCTGGCAAATTTCACACCTAAGCAGAACTCCTCAAAACAGATTTTTAAAAATTCCCGCTTCACAACAACAACAAAAAAACCCCTAACTCCAAATTATCCTTATATCTACTAATTACAGGCTTTATCTCATCTATTTTCAGGTAACTTCACCTTGTCAGGAGGCTGTCAGGAAGGCAGGGAAAAGAGTGGTATAAGTGGCATATGAGATAGATTAAAAATATATGAAATGGAGGTCTTTCCATACACATGGATGTTCCCTGGAACTTAGTAAAGTAATTTGCCTTTTATTGTATGGGCGCCCTGAATTATTGCAATAAGGATTTAAGAACATATTTAACTTTTGCTCAATGGACTTGAATAAATGCTTGAATTGGCCCCAGATTTTAATCTTTCTTTAGCCTGTAAATGCTGGTAGGAGATCTGTTGCACCACATGATTTAAAGAGCACTGGAGGATTTGCCCCTCCCACAGGTGAACTGCAGCCATGTGGTCCCTGGCAGCCTCTGTGCCTTAACAAAACATCCATGTCCTGTAACCAAAACTCTGCCCTGTACTTCCACAACATATCAGCTTGAAAGGCACACCAGAAGGGCATAAGGAAAGGAAGAGAAAATCAGCAGGGAAAGTATTTTCCTTTTGACATTAGCTTTCCACCACATCTCATCCTAAGACCAAAACTTTGGAACACAAAAGCCACTGGAAAGCTCTTGCCTGCACCTCTGTCACTTGCGGTAAGCTAAATAGCCTGCAGGTTATGGCCCTTGCTGCTGCACTATCAGTGAACCATGACTTAACATTTACAGCCCTAGGATGCAACTGGACTTGAGAACATTTCGGAGAGCTCAGAGGACTGGAGATTTTCTCCACTCTGAGTCAGTCAAAACCCCTAATCGATATTGTGCTCCATGTATTGTGCTCCAGCCTATTGACATACGCTGCAAAAACAGCACTGAAAAACTGAATTTCATGTCCAGATGTAGATCAAATCCTTTGCCAAGCTGTGGTTATCTCCAACACAAATGTGGATAGCACAAGCCCACAGTGCTGCAGCCTGAGCACCTAGCTGCAAGGGTCCTGGCCCCATTAGAAATTATTTGGGCAGACAAATATTGAAAGTGCGACTGCAGTTTTAGATGAGATAAAACGATCCAAAGGAGAGCAGACCTCTGTATGCCCAGGATAGTGGGATGAGGTTCTTTGAAAACAGCCTGCTTTGTGATGCGCCATTCACTTTTGCTTTTTCTTTATTTAGGTACCGAACAAACGCAGCCACTACTGAGTGTTGAGGCAGGAGCTTATTTTTTTGGAGCAGATTGAGAAATGGTAAAGATTTTCTGAGATTCTGGAAACTCCAAGCTTCCATAGTTAGAGGACAAGAGAGTCCAATGGATAAGTTCAAGGGCATGTTTTTTTAAGCTCCTCTATGGGTGCTTCCTTTCCCCTCTCACATCAGCCTTCTCCCCCCGCTCTGGCATGAGTAGGATATAGATGTGCAGCTCTGCAGGGCAGGGGCCCAGCTGTCTGCTGGGGCAAACACAACACCTCCACACGCTTTGTGATGCTGTCAAAAATCAATACCAAGCAAGCAGCCTTATGATGGAAAAATAATTTAAAAACAACAACAAAAAAATCAATAGTCTAACAGATCCTGGTCAGTCCTGGTCTGCTGAAGAATAGAGGCAGAGAGAAGAGCTCAAGCTCAAGGGAGCCACAGTGCAAAATTTACATTTTTGCACTAAGCAAAGCAGCAGGTGGACTCAGAAAGAGGCCCTGCTTTAAAAAAGGCCAACAAATGCTGAGATCAACAAATCTCAGCACCCAACACCAGGAAAGCTGTCACAAACCAGCACTGGGAAGGGGCAGCATGACAGAACATTCTACCAAGGCAGGAGCAGCCCTGCTGAGCTTATAGGAACACTCTCAAGATCCTGTATCTCTCAGCTGGGTGCAAAAAAATCTGCTCTACTGATAGCACTTTAGAGAGGCACCTAAGACAAATAATAAGACAAAATATACCCTAATAAAACAAAGCATTGGAGTTTAAATTTAATTGGCTCCCTAACAAGAGCAGATGCATTCTGGGACCAGTTTCATTGGTGAGAAAAGGTTAAAATTTTTCCCACTCATATTTCCCATTTTTTCCTTACAGGTGGAAATAACCATAGACTTCATGGTGGTTTTTCTTCTGGAGCTTAGGAGCAAGAGGTCACGTGCTATTCTTCCTCAAAAGCATCACAATGCTTTTGTCTGTAAAGGCAAGTGGCCCATAGGGGCTAAAGAGACCCAGATGGGCAGTAGTTCAAACTCCAGAGGTTCCTCTTGCCCAGCCAGAAAACCAGTGCCAGAAACCAGAGTTACTCTTCACAGTTCTCATTGAAAATGGGGTGAAGCTTTGCTCTTGCTGTGATGAGAGTGCAGCTCTGCTGACGGCCGTGCTCAATGTGATCTTGAGGAGCTGCTGTTTTTTCTCCTGTGTCCAAAGCCCTCTGTTTATTTTGAAACAGTGACAAAGTCTCTGCTGCTCTCCAGACAACGCTGTAGTTGTGTCAGTACAAAACATGCCCCCCACCCCCTCTGTCTGGCCACCCCTCCCTGCTTCTGCCTGTGTGTGACGGGTAGGAGGAGAACAATTTCCTTTTGCAAAATTACCCCTCTGAATCCTTACCTCAGCTGTTTCTGGACCAGCCTAATGCTGAATTCCTCTTCCAGCTACATGACTGCTGTTTTTCAAACTATGGCTTCCTTTTCTGGTCTGTGAACATAACCCCCGAGCACAATGCACTGCCCCAACTGCTCAACATCAACGAGCTCTTTGGGCTGGCAGGAACTTCTGTTCTTCCCCAGTGTGCACAGAATGAGCCCTTCTGAAGGTGAAGGTCAGTGATTTTATATGCTATGTGAATGTTTCTCCTTATGTTCCTGAAATCATTCCACATTAAAAAAAAAACAAACCCAAAAAACCCACCAACAAAACCAAAACAAAACCCTTTCACAAGATCAATTTTAATCCATTATATATTTCCAGTGCTGAGCTTGTGGGTGCTTTACCAAGACAGAATTCAGAGCCTGAGTTAAGGAAGGCTGGCAGAAGCTGCCAATCCCTGTAAGAAGCTGTAAATGAGCAAACAAGATTACTGGTACATTTTTCAAATGACATATGGCTGAAAGACAAGACTATTTAAATGACTTAGAAAAAGGTAAAGTAATTGAGATTTCTATCTGAGCAAAGCCAACATGAAAAGTCCTCCATAAGAGTCGGGGTGTATCACTTCCAGTCTCTTTTGGATATCATACCATAGGACACACATTCTAGTCTTTATCACTTTCCATACAGTTACTTAAATTATAAAAGTGAACCAAAGCTAAAAAGCTCAAGGGAAAAATTACAACAGCTGTACATATGTATTTGCCAGTGGGATAGAGAAAACTGAGCCTTTCCAGAGCAAAACATGTGAGCTGGACCAGAGCACAGGGTCCCTATATTGGGCCACGTTGGAAAACAACACATCCCAAAGGCCTATAGCTGCTGATGTGGAATTTACATACATCACTTACACACCACTTCCTAAATCACCCCTGCCAGAAGGAGACACCGCTACTCTTACTCAAAATCTAGGTAGTAAAGGGCAAAACACTGCATATGAATCTTATTGGAGTTGTTTTTCAGAGGAAATATTTTTTTTTAGGTATTTCATCATAGCAAAAGAATGACTCCAAGGTTTTTTAGGGCTAGGTTGGCTTTTGCCCAGGTTACCAGGGTCCTGACTGCTGTCAGGTGCAAACAGCCTAAGGTGCCAGATTGGCATGCAGAGCTCCTTTTCACTCTTCGCCACAGCTCTGCTCTCAAGGGAATGAACCTACCACCAAGGTCAGGCCCTTTTTAGGAGCCCTTCCCATGCAGAGTTCCTTATCCCTCAAGGATGGAGTCTGCCACAGGAAGGCATGTTGGCTCCACACCTACAGACTTTCAGCCATTGTTAGCAAAACTCTTCAGGACCTCCCATTTGCACAGACAGCATGATAGGAAACATCTGTGCACCCTTAGCTGATGGGGTAACCTCCTCAGCATCCTCTACCCACAACAGCCTCACAAGGCCAGCCTTGCTCTCAACTGCTTGCAGGTACCAAGGGACAACAGGATGCTGCTCTGTTGAGGGTTTGCAGCCCTGGAGAAAACCCAGAGCAGGCAGGGCCAGACTTCAGCTGCCTTCACCGGCACAGGACAGCCCATCATCCCCTCAGCAACGGCAACAGGAGAAATTCAACACGGAGAAATGCTAAACCCCAGCCAAAACCAAAAGCCAACAGAGCAGGCAGCCAGCAGGGTCCTGCAAGTATGCAATACGTGGCAGTAGACTGTGTTTTATTAAACACCAAGCACCTCGCAACAGAAGAACTGTCTCCAAAACGCTAATTTTCCTGCAGTTGATTAACTGTCCAGCATCCAGACTCACATTACCTCCAAGACTGAGCACGCGTGGGAGGGAAACTGGCAGCAACCGCTGGGAGCGAGTGCCAGTGTGTGATCGTGAAGTGCTCTCACACGACATTTGGGATTATTGCGTTCTGTGGGAACATGCCAAATACTCTCCCTGCCTAAGATTTTTCCTTCTTTTTTGGTGGATGCAGATTAGGGTGAGAGGAAGTGGGTGCCAGTTTGATTTTCATTTCGATGCTCCTGCCCTGATTCTTTCAGGCAGGCTGATGGATACAGAGGTGCCACCCAGCCCCAAAACACTTGTGTGCAAGGCTCTCAGAGCTTCACAGCTGCAAACATATCTTTTTAATAGAAGTGCTGCCTCTTCAGAGCTGCCTTACCATGCACTTGAACATGGAAAGACCCCTCTCAGGCAACAGCATTGTTATTTTGTTGTTGTTGTTCATATCAGTCTGCAAACAGGAAAGGGATCAAGCTGTCCCTGTCTCCCAGAGCATGTGGCTGCCACACATCAATGTCAGCCCCAGTAATAGGAACGATCTTGTTCCCGTAAGTCAACAAACAATGTTTAGAAAGGTCTGTGCTGTGGGAGGATTTCCTAACGTAATACAAGTCATCAGACTTAAAACACATGTCCACTCTGGTGAATTTAATAAAGCAACAAGGCTGTGTAGGAAAAAAGATACAAGAAAGCAAGAACTTTCTCCTGATGACTTCATCTCACAGGGGTCAACAGTACATCAAGGGCGGCATTTGTTGGGAAGGGGAAACTCTGGAGATTTCTTCAAGAACTTTAAAGGATATTTGTACGTTCAATAACAAAACCAACACTTTTCTTATTTAAAAACAAGCGAAAAAACAAAAAAAACAAAACCCCATCATTTTGCCAGCATTGTACCAAGAGAGCATCACTCATGCACAGAATGTTGCAGCCTGTATCATCAAGGAAGGGCATGGCCTAAAGCCTTTGTTTCAGCTCTTTTTTACTGCATGGACAACACAGATCCATGTGGATGACATTGCCTCCTCACGTACCATATTCACCCATGTATTTTACTCAGGCAATATTAGGGGAGAACAACAAATGTGGTTTTTTTTTTAACATAAAAAGAGAAAAAGCTCCCCACAAAAGCCCCCCCAGACCATAGACCCCAAGCCCCACTAAGCAAGATTTTGAAAAAGCTACATTAGAGTTGCAGCAGCAGTAGAAATTTGCCCTGCCTGTAAAACAGGCAGACAGGGATGGACACCTGAAAAAGGGTCATTGGGATGTAGTCAGGAACCCTGACTACATTCACCTCACATGCACTCAGAATAAAAAAAGACATTTAGAAAATCAAATGGCAGATCTTTTTTCCATGTTCTCAACATAACTATCAAAATGAAAGCTGATCCTGTTGTGTGGAAACCTCTAAGTAATTTGCTGGAGCCAAGAGGAAATCCTAGGGGATATTCATGACTCTTGGCAGCACAGTCCTGGACCAGCTAGACCTTGATCTACCCCAGCCATTCCCAGGTATGCCACTGCCTGCTTCCACCAAGCAGGGCTTTACAAAATTGTTTTTTGTTTTTGTTTTTTTTTTAGTATATACATCTGTATATACTAAAAATAAAATTAATTTAAATAAAATAGTGCATACTTGTGCAGTACACTGCAGTTTTAAAAGTTTTCTCTCTCCTCTTTGTATTGCTTGGGAGCACAAATACATTCCCCATGTATTGTCAGGAAGATCTTCTTTGCAAATTCAGGTATTAAGATGAATGGTCTGCTAATTTTTTAAAATTAAAACGAGTCAAAAATTATCACATTGTAGAAACCTGCATTAAAATCCCACATTCACACATGCATGCCAACACCTTTCAGTGGTTTAAGATATAACAAAAACAAAGCCGCCCCCCCCTTATTAACTCTCGAAATCAGCTTTTATCACAATACTTAATCTACCTTAAGCTTTTGTACAAACAACATGAGATGCATGAATTGTCCCATCTCCAGTACAGCATTTGATGCACTATTCACTGCTGAGAAGAGCAGGAATAAATATAGTCAGAAGACCAACAACTCACTGTGATTTCTCCCTATGACCAGAGCTACAGTTATTTAGAACACAATACAACATTCACAGAAATAAAACATTAGTCATTGTCTCCCTATCCTCAAGTTGTTTACCTGACTTCCCAAAGTTCCAGAAATTGTGTGCTCAAATACAAAAAACGAAGCAGCTGTTACTGAAATTTCACAAGCCGTATAAAATGCAGAGTTATTCAGTATAGAAATTTCTAAACTGTGAAAATGTTTAACTTCTCCTTGGTTAAAAAGTAAGAGAGTAATACTTAACAACACTGACCTGATTCAGGAGATGAAAGAAAGTTTAATAAGGACTAGATGATTTTCCTCAGTTTTTACTGTAGAGCCCATAGGCATGTGATGTTTTTATGTAGTCTTGTAAAAGTACATTTAAAATTCTTTAGTATGTGTAGTTTTATTGACCTAATGAACTTTATCATTTCGGCCAAAGGATATTTTTTTGTGAGGCTGTTACCAGCAGGTTTCCAGACTCTCATAAAATACAGCTGCTACATGAGTCCTGACGAGTTCAGACAGTGCCCCTGGCTACCTGAAAGCTCAGTGACAGATTTAAAAATACAATTCACAGGCCACTGTCCTCAGACAAAGCTTCAGCTAGATCTAAGTGTGTTGTACTAACCCACCAAGTACAATTTTAAGATACTGTAGCTTTACATGCAAAGGAAGAAAAAAATCTTTCACTTTAATGATTAATCAGTAACACTCAAGAAGCTTTCTTTTATTGCTTCTGACCTAAATATGAGCTGCAACTCTCCTGGTACTCCTCTGTGCCTCCAGGAGCTTTTTAGCCACTCATAGAGCAGTCCAACAGCACAGTGGATGTGCACATCTCATTGCACCACATCAGCAAATGTGAAGTCCTCAAATTTTAAGGTCCTTAAAATAAACAACCTAGTCAACACAAATCTAAAAATCAAAGATTTGCACATGCTACTCTGACCATTGGACTGGCGATTTCAATTATCGTTTCTAAAGAGATGACTTAAAAAGAATGGTAAAATCTTAATATTTTCGATGGGTTGAATGAAAATAGGTTGCAAGAAAACACAATGCATGGTGTAAAATAACAAC
Source organism: Muscicapa striata striata (assembly GCA_030060385.1). Taxonomy (NCBI): domain Eukaryota; kingdom Metazoa; phylum Chordata; class Aves; order Passeriformes; family Muscicapidae; genus Muscicapa; species Muscicapa striata. Next base: position 2,097,957 of record JAREIS010000078.1, read on the forward strand.
TAACCTATAAATTCAGGTAAAATTTTCGACCAGCTCTGAAAAATCAAAGCTGCAACACAAAAAAAAAGTGACTTCCTTTTCTAGCATAAGTAGACACTATTTTAAACACTTGATGGCAAGTGCAGGTGACAGCAGTTAACTGACTGAGGTGCTCTCCTATATTTAAGTTTGTTTTGTCTCAGAAAATACAGGCTGTGAAGGTTCTAAATGTTTTGCCGAGATTTACAAAATGCAGAAATGCCACCTCTGTGTGTGTGTTTGCACGCGGTCACGGGTTTGGGGAAAGCCACAGTTCTGATTCTCTTGCCTTGGAAAAAGCCATAAAAGATCTAGAGACAGGAAAACCTCAAAGCATCATTAGGAGTTTTGCTACTTATTTGCGGTGCTTCTGGCAACCCCTCCCTTGGCATTTGTCACCCTTCCCTCAGCCCAGGCCGCCTCGGGCACGCCCAGCTCTGCCAGCCAGCTCACCCGGCAGCGAACAAAAGCAGCATCCTCCGCCTTGCCAATCCCTCCATCTGCTGCCACAGCAGGGGAGCCGCGAGAACTCGGCTTACATCTCAGCTGCATGTTGCTGGAAATTTCTGCCATCTGCTAGTGTCTCTCCTCCCACGCCTCACAAAAATATCGGTGACTAAATAGAAAGCAATCCCTTTATCAGACGTTTTAAAGTGGTATCAATTTGAATCACGACTTTTTTTTGATTGCTTTTGTATTCACGTGAACATAACAAATCAGCACAGATGAAGGGATAAAGATGCAAGGTCAGATCTATGAGCTACCAAGTAACAAAATATATTTCAACAGCCTTTCCCAAACCTATTTCTTAAAAAAGCATTTTTAAAGCTATGATTTGGATGACTTTTGACCTGTGTGAACAACACATGATTCTCTCTCAAAGCCAAGCCCTAAATTCATCACACAAGTTATTGCACTGGAATGTAATTTCAAACCACAGAATATGCTACACAAACACACCCCGCCTCTGCCCAGGCAGCACCCAGAGCTGGAGACTGAGCATGCAGCAGTGCAGGGGACCCTCCTCAGGTGCTCTTGGATTTCATGAATTTGCACTCACACTTACAAGTCGAGCCTTGGATGATGCCAGATATGCAATTCAAAGTACACCTGGCTACAAATAAGCATTTTAAACCAAGGAATATCAAGCATTTGGTGACTTAAATATCCTCTACAGCCCCTTTGTGGTCACACAGTAAAGGCTTTCAGGATGACCCAGCACAGAGACAACATATTGCTGAGGAAGAGCAGACCCAAACCCCTGATATGAAACACCTCATCATGGATACAACAGACAGCTCAGAGGGACCATGCTGCCTGATGACATAAGGGTTTATAAACCAGTCTGTTTCTTCTACACAAAAGAGAGGACTTACCTTTGTGGGTGCTCCAAGTGCACTGCTCCTCCTGCTTTGCTCTTCTGCTCACCAGGCCAGCACTCTCATTTTCTGGGTGACTCAGGCCACAGCTCATAGCAACGGAGGCAGCTGCTTCCCACACCGGCCACAGCCCCAAACCACGGTGCTGAGGAACCCCATTCTGCCCAGGGAAGGAAGGGGTGGGGGCATCTCATCACCAGAATGACTCCAACCTGGGTAGCTCCCCAGAAGCCCCTCCAGGTGCACCTAGACTCCCAAAAGGCTGCTGGGCTATCCTCACCTGTGTGCACTCAACTCCTTGGCCTGCACGTGTGAGGGGAGAAGCAGCCCAGGTGTCGTCTCTCTTTGGCTGAAGGTGACTCCCTGACCACAGTGTTTTCTGGGTCCGAGCTGTCCAGAGCTGCTTCCAAACACACCTTGGATAGGCCAGCGTGGGATTTGGGGTACAGCAGGTCCCTGGGGGGCAGCAGTGCGGCCCGGGGTCTGCGTGAGGGGAGCGCGGTGCTGCCTCAGGTGGGTCACGGCTGGATCTGGCCGGTTCCAGCCGGTTCCAGCCACCCCTCTGAGCCCCTCAGGTGGATCACGGCTGGATCTGGCCAGTTCCAGCTGCCCCTCTGAGCCCCTCAGATGGGTCACAGATGGATCTGGCCGGTTCCAGCTGGTTCCAGCTGCCCCTCTGAGCCCCTCAGATGGGTCACAGATGGATCTGGCTGGTTCCAGCCAGTTCCAGCTGGTTCCAGCCAGTCCCAGCTGCCCCTCTGAGCCCCTCAGGTGGGTCACAGGTGGGTCTGGCCAGTTCCAGCCAGCTCCAGCCGCCCCTCTGAGCTGCTCAGGGGCTGAGGCAGGAAAACGCTGCTGGGCACCAGGGGTGAAGGGCAAAGGGAGACTGAGGGGGCAGAAACAGGTGGCAACAGAGTTCATTTCCCTTTGTTTTTCACCACTCAAATGTATTTTGTCAAGAAATAAAGTCAGTTTTTCCCAGGTGGAATCTGTTTCTCCTGTGACAGCACACAGCTTAAGGGATATCTCCATTCTTGTCGCCACCCACCAGCTGTCACCCCCATTGTGGCCCAGCCCTGCTGTGAGGTGGGCACCTGACATTTGGCCAGAGCTGGCCCATCACATCGTTCTAACCACAGCAATAAACCCTCTGTGAGCAGTGTCCCCTGAGACACCCAAATCTCAGCAATAAACCCTGTACCCAGTGGTGTTCTGTGAGACACCCAAATCTCAGCAAAAAACCCTATCCTGTGAGACACCCAGCTTGGGTCTGGGACAGTGATGGATTACCTGGAAGCCCTGCAAAGGGGGATAATGAGAAGGAAAGTAAACCAGCCAACCAGATCATGGAAAAGGTGGAGAATAGGTTTACAGTGATCCAAAACTCTCCAGTAAAAGGAGTGAAACCTCATCTAGCCAACCCACACGGACTGAAATCAAAGCATGACTTAATTGCAACCATTGGGGAAATCTGAGGTATGGTGCCATGTGATTTATATGACAAATATTCAGAAATGGATTGAAACATATTCTGACTTTATCTGCATTTAAAGTAAGGTTAGACTTTTTGCCTAGAAGAGTTGTCCATTCCAGACCCCACTGAAGAGTGGCCTATCACTGAAAATGAAGAGTGGGATTTTTGTCATCACTAATTGAGAACTTTAAACCACTTTCTCAGTAGATGAGCAAACCCATATTTCTATAATATAGGCTTAATACTTAATGAGGAGATATTAAGAGCATAAATGAAACATCACCTCCCTCTTTAGAGCAGTGATTCAGTGATGATTCTTAAAAGGTGCACCACACAACTGGCTTCCTCCCCTAATCATTAAGCATTACCACTTCAACTAAGCAATGGCAAAGCAAAAATTTGCAGTATTTTCTGGTCCTTAAAGACCTGTTGCAGCAACTCTTCCTGAAGTCAATTACAGAGACTATCATCCACAGTTTTTTCTAATAGTTATTCATGTCAACCTTTGACCATCCAACTCCTCACTTTGTTTACAACATAGCATTATTACACCGCCAAATAATAAGAAACGGTTCTTGTTCAGTTCTTCATTAGGATTATTACATAATGAGAGTTGTGAATGCTGCAAAAGGAAAATAAACCATTAAAAAAGCATATGCCACTATTGGGTTCAGTTATGGGTCCCCATGGAGTAAAACTCAGCTTTATGGAGACTTGGGTAGCTGCTGGGAGATAAACCATAGCATTTGTTTTGACAGATTTGGAGAAGTCCTCTTTATTTACCAGGAACTGAAAGAATTCTACTTGTACCAAAGTAGCATAGCAAGAGACAGCTTTTATGGGAAAAGAAAGACCTGAAAATTTGTACTGTTTGGGTGTCCTGCCCTTCCATGCTTGAGCATGAAACACATGAAATAATTGGTTCCCTTGGGTACACAAATTAAATGCCTGTTCACCACGGAGTGCAAAGCCTCTCATTTCTCAGCAGGTGAACATGTAGCAACTAGACATTTCATGCAGCATACTATCAGGCCTAGAAGTCTGGAGAACTTGTTTTCAAAACAGACAGGCAAGGTCACAGCACGCACTGAGGAAGGAAGAATTGCTCTACCATGGATTTCTTTTCTGTGCTTAGACACAGAACAATTTCACCAGATTCAAGCCAGAGGAAAAGTTGACCTGGTGAAGAGTTTAGAGGTCAAGAAAGAAAACTTTCAACGTCTTTTTGATATTTCTTCACATCTCCCACGTTGAATAGCACATGAAGACACACTGGAGTGTTTATCAGAAAGTGATTTGCCTTCAGGAACCATAAAAAACTTGACTTGTTTTCGGCCAAATTTTGTGAGCTTGTAAAATCTTAATTAGATAAAAAAATGCTTTAAAATGAAACACTGACTTATCTGCTTTCAGGAAGGGAGGTGGAACAGACAATCTCTGTGATGCTTTGTCATAACATTCTGAGGTTTTACGTATAAACACAAAATCTGAAACGTCTATAAAATTTCACTTAAACCCAAAATAGACCAAAGATACGAATTACAAAATATTCCATTTCTAGAATAGCTTTGAACAGACAATGCATCTTTATGTAGTATTTGATTTAATGCCCATTTTATCACAGATGGTATAATCACAAAAACAGGAACATTTGAAAGGAATTCAACAAACAGAACCAGATGTAAAACATCTTGAAGCTTACAAATTCATCACAAAGATTAAGGAGGACTTGAAAATACAGGGTTTCAAAGCTTCCAGCAGACCAACGCATCTGTTCAGTCCAGAAATGCTTTCCTACTTCCTGATGTGTTTACACAGCAAGAAGATGCAGTAGGAATTAGATCAGATGCAATTCTGTTTGGGGGGGTTCATGACCTCATCTCTGCAGCAGAATAACCACACATAAAATGAACTGAAGAACATGGATGCAACAGCCTCAGGAGACATAGGCAAGTGGGAAACAAGGAATAAATGTGCTGTTGTACTCCAATAATTAATGCTAAAGTGGATGTATCCTAAGGAATCCTCCTATGAATAACTGTACTTTTATTACTGGTTAAGGCAAGGGCCCTGTGGAGTCACTTTTGCAAAATCATTTTTAAACTGCAATAAGAATGCCATCCGAAAGGATGCTCCTTATAATGAATGTTCAAAAAAAAAAAAAAAGAGCCAACCAAGAAAACATTTCCTTTACTTAATCTTCACAAAGAACTGTCCAGCTGAAGAAATTATGCCCTCATCTACTGCAGCCTTGTAACCACAATGTACTGTTTATGCAATGCTTACAAATTTATTTCCTCACACTGGCCAAAGATGACCATCAGCACCTGTATCCTCACTGCCACAATTCTAAAGTCCAACAAAAAAAGCAAACACTAGTCTGCCTGAAAAGTAAAATGCCTCAAACTTCCCAGAAGTACTTGTTTGAAACCTGACGGCTGATCAGAAGAGAGCAGAAACTTGAGCCAAGCATGGGAGAGCCAAGACCTAGGAGAGGTGAGCAGACACCAGCAGCAGCCAGGAAAGGCAGCAGTGCCAGAAGTGTTACTTCCAGTCTCTAGTCATGACTCCTAAATACCTTCAAAAAAATCTTTCAAAGCTCTCATCCACTCTAGTGGTTCTGGATACTGTCCACACTAATCACTCCTAGAAAAAGAAGAAAATGTTATGCTTATGCAAGCAAAAAGCTCATCAAGCTGGATGCAAAATTTAAAAGTTTGCCCTTCCTAGCATTTGGAGTCCAAAAGTATAATGGAAAGAAAGCACTGAGTCAACAGTGGAGCATCTGCAACCACTTTCAGTGAAGATGGAAGATAACCAGTGCTGGAGGCATGTTCAGGATGAGCCCTCCTACATGACAAATGCCTTCAGCATTCCAGTTTGCTGGCTATTGTCACCATTTGGTTCAAAGAGAAACACTGCTAGCGCAAAGCTAGTTTTAATATAGCTGCACCAAAACATCTCTTGCCCCACAGCAATTAGTTACCTAGTTGTCTCCCATCCAGTTCCCAAGCATGATTCAAATCTGTCAGCAATTTAACTTCACCATGTCAGCTTTGTTTGTAATGATTTCTAGATGCTGGGCTACATGAAGAGATCATGTAGTATTGGAAGACCATCATTCTTAGTACCAAACTGCCAGTGCTAAGCACCCAGTGCTTATTCAAGCTACTTCAGAGTAAGGGGTTTTTTGGTACTATGCAATTTCTCTCTGAGGTGAGCTTCGGCATGAAAATAGCATACTTTTTGAGGAATGAAAACATTGTTCAGATGCATGGTGGAAAAACTGCCAAAGGAAAGAGTTGTGAATATTTTATCTGAACTTTGGATCACTTTAAAGCAAAAGGAAATTTATCCTTGGGTTCCATTTTGTTTTCCCTTAGTATATTCCTGTGCAACAAACAAGATGATTTACTGTCTACAGAAGGTTTCTTATGTTCTCCATCTCAAAAATACTCACATCCTCTTCACTTTTGTACTGTATGTACACAGCATGAGATTGCAGTTCCCATGGATGGCTTTAGTTTTGGGACCATAAATTATTGCCATGTGCACTTCAGGCCTCTTCAACTCTTCTGTCCTTCATGGGTGACAAACCATGACTTTTATCACAGCAAAGAAATGTAGCAACATCCATATCAGTTTATGGTCCTAGGGTTATAAAATTAGTAGCAACATTATTTCTTAAAACATTAGTTCCCCATTGTTAGAAGTGACAAATTTTTGTTTCATTATATAATTATTTTAGGGTTTTTTTTTCTTCATATTATGTTCTGCTTTTTCCATTTGTTAGTTTCCATGAAGTTGCAACACAGTTTTGGCACAACCTCGGTAATTTCCATCACAATGTATTCATCTTTCTACATATTTTCATCAACATCTGGAATCATTCTGCATTTCTCAGAGAAAATATTCCCCAAATCTTACTCCTTAAGAGAGTGTGGAAATTTGACACTAGATGATGCTCTAATGCAAACACTGTCTACATTGTTTGAGACTGTTTCTTTAATAGTACACTTTCTTCAAAGTGAGAGGAAAAAAATTATTAACCTTTAACTGGTCCTAATAGCTAATAGTCAATATTCAAAATTGGCAAGTATGACTGTTCTGCTACTTTAATTTTTAAATTCTGCTTTACTAACTCATGAAAGCATGTAAAATATTAAAATTATAAACACTATAAGAAAAGTACATCTGCAGCACATGAAACAAACTCAAAATTTCCTTAATACAAACATAATCTAATAAAAAGCCTTTTGCAATTTCTAGATTCTTGTTACTTCTGCTCCAGATGTTATCTTAACCCCCCCAAAAATTAAACGAACTTTATACCAAAGCACATGTTTATTGTGTGCTTTTCAGATTACAAGATAGTCTTCACTCACAACTACACCTAATTCAAAATAAGGGCTCTTTTATCTTTAACCATGCTAAAATACCTCCCCCTACCTACTTACACATCCTTACAGATCACCACTTCCAAAGCAGCTGTCAACAACACACACCAACCATGCATATTGCAAATTTACTACGAGTTTCCCAGTTTTTGCATCTTCTGACACCCTCAAAAATCTCACAGTAACTCCAAATAAAACCAAACCTTCCTTCTGCTCAAGTATCTGTAATGCTGAGGAAGCTGGTTCTTCGAGGATAAAATGTAGCTCCAACAGTGTCCAGACTCGCCTGGAATCCAATACTCCTTGGCTTACTTTACAGTATGAGAACAAGATTCTAAATACCCCTGCCCACCACACCTGTACTGATGAGCTTACAACAGCACTCGTAAAACTTGTGTAACCGTGTTTTCTAGGCCTTTGGAACAACAAGAGCCCTCCAGCAACTGTTAGACTGGAGTGGGATCCAACAGTGAAGAGAGACACCTCACTTTTAATCTTTACAGAGCTTGGAGACTCCATCATTTTCTCTTGTGTATTGGCAACATTTCTTAGAATGCAACTTTTTGTTCTGACTGAAAATTGCCAGTTTTGTTCCACTGCCTGGTAGCAGAGGGAAATATGCCCAGTTTGCTCAGGGAGCAATCCTGTTGATGCTGTGCCATGCCAACTGCTAGGAACATGGCTTATACCATAAGGAGAGCAGCCAACAAGCTCTAATGCTCCATCACCTCCTTCTCTGTCCCACAGCAGCTTTATACTCTGCTGACTGAAGCCCTTGGAAGCAATTCCCCCAAATAAAAGGTCCACAAAGGAAACTACCTTGCTTCAGACCCTCCTAGCTCACTATACGTCAGACATCAGAAACACTGTGCAATTTGCAAGCCCACCAGCCTGTAAATTTCCATGTGATTTATGTTAATGCCTGATAAATTGGTGCTCAGCACCACACCCTTCAGCTGTCCTCAGCAAAAGAACTTGTTGATCTATTTCCTTCACAGACTTGTTCCTACACCTGCACTTCTCAGGAGGAGGCATTCATAAAAAACAACTCTTAGAGTTTTGCAAGGTCAGTGAGCCAAGAACAACCACTGGAGAGCTGTGTCTATAAAACTGAGATCACGTTATGCAGGCATAACAAGATGCCTGAGAGCACTGAGTGAGGTAGAGCAATACTGAACTTGTACCAGCAGCTGTGGAGCAAATAGACAAGACTGGCTATGTCTGTTGTGTGCACATCACCTCAGTAGCCACAGCTATGCCTCTTGCCAGGCTAACTGGTCATGTCCCAGCAGCCTGAAGAAAGAACTCCCTTCCCGTTCACTACTTCACTAGAAGTGACAGTACATCACCACCATGAAAAAACACACAACCCTCCGCTAATCTGATGAAAACAGTCATTAAAATGAGAAACAAAAGAAAGAACAGAACATGTAAGCCAAACCACTAAAACCTGCTTTTGAACCTGTGATAATAATTTAACTCCTCTTAGATTAAGAAGAGGCACCCCAAAAAAAGCATTCTCACTTAAAAACTAGACAAAGACACTGTATTTGATATAAAAAGAACAACAGAACACATAAAGCATTAACATGTGAAAGAAACATGTTGCCATTATGTCAAATACTGCTTCTTATATTTTATTAACAAGCAAGCATCCCTGGAACTGTGTCTATATAAAAATACTTCATGAACCAATCAGAATACAAGGGAGTTATATAAATTTATTTTATGCAACACTGATTAGCTTTGAAAATTTCCATTTTTAAGGTTTTAATTTCAACTTTCATTTTTTAAAAAATCACTAAAAGGACACAACCCACAAAAATACAATCTGTATCTGCTCTATATTTACAGATAACTGGTCACTGTTAAGGCACAGATTTAAAACTAACATTTTATGTAGCAAGTCAAATATTTGTGCATAATGTAACATTAACAATATGATCCACTGTACTGTTATATTCCCTTTGTGGAATCAAAAGTAAGTGAGAATTTTCTTTACGTCCAGTGTGGTTTTTTTTTTTTTTTGGTTTGTTTTTTTTTTTTTTTTTTTCCATGTGAAGCCCTACTAAAAAATAATGTTGTTCATGGGAAATTCTTCACTTTGGTGTAGATGAAATAAACACTGCTCAGCAAAAGACCACATCAACTTAATGCTGTAAGAAAATCAGTTTTTGAGTATAGTACCATCTGGATGCATAGCACGTACCGACAAAAGACAATAAATCTGAGTGCAAAGCTTTTGGATGCTTTTAAGTTTAGGCAAAATAGGAAAGAAAGGGTTGCAGAAAATTTTGTACCAAGTGTTACTGAATATTTAGTTCATTAAAAATATTTTATAAAATTATGAGTCAGAATACAATTTGATTTGCGAGCACTGGGCTTGCAAATGCAAACATTTAAACAACAGCTTATCTGTAAGCACGTAAATAGTCCATGTGAATGGAACTATCTCCATACTTAGAAGTAAGCACAAGTGTAAATAGCTTCAGAACAAGAAGTTGTGGATTCCAAGAGGGTTTTCCATTAAGTTGCTCTTGCCTGTGCAACACACACACAAATCTCTCCTAGACGTGTATATTGACTCCTGGCATTGAGCACAGGCACTTGCTGTGAACAACTGAGTGAGCACCAGATACAGTTTTAGCCAGTCACATCTGCAGTACCATTTTAAAACCAGACGAAGCTGCTACCTTGATCTACAGTGGAAGTCATCCAGTTATACACCATTAAGTAGATATGGCTGAAACAAGCACTGAGCAGCAATTTTTAGCTAACCACAAGACTTTATATTATTGCTTGATCATCTATGCCCTCAAGTAATAGTCTCTTTAAATTCCCTTTGTGTGCACAATTTTCTCTATGCAACATTTTGCATTCTCATCTTAAAAGAAGAATTACCCATGGAAAGTGTCAAAACTCTCTCACCCATTTTTGCATAAACCCCAACTACTGTAAATGCTATTCTAATGCCTTCAGTTAAGAACACTTGACAGTGGTTTATGTCCATCTCAAAAGGCTTGTACACTGAACATAAATAATACATTACAGTAGAGGTAAGGTAATTCACAATATTTCTCATGGGAATGCTTTTCAATTAATGCTTGGAAACTACACATTGCATTGCAAAAAAAGGCACTTTATGGATTCCTTCATTACACCGAAACCCTTCATAAACCCATAACACAACATCTGTAAAGACAGAGGAATAACATTGCCAAATCTTTCGGACTTTCACGATATAAGAATGCAAAATTTAGCTCTAGCCACTTATAACAAAGACTCTTTCTGTTGAACATAACTTGTTTCAGAAATAGTTCATCTCCAGAGTTTCAAACACTTCTGCAGCTGACACGTACAAATCTAGATCGAACAAAACAGATGCTATTACACCTATTTTATGTAGGTCACTTCAATGCTGCATGCATAGTCATGTAAGTAATATGTGTCATTTATTAAATGGCAACAGTGCTGTCTTGTCAAATTAGATTAGTTGTCTGTTTAATCAAACTGACAGCCCAGAGCTCTAGTTTGATGAATGCCTTTTGGTCTCTACCATAAATCCGCAGTAGATCAGTTTAATCTGTCACGTATTGTAGGTGTATAGAATCTAAAAATAAAAGTCTGATATAAATAAGTGTCCTTTAGTGGCAGGGTATTAAAAATAGCCCTTTGCTTTGAGACAACCATTAAAAACAGTTTTAGCATAGAGGCAGCAGTTAAATATGTTGACTGCAAAGGGTTAATATTGCAAGGTCCATTTTGGTCTTTCATTGCATTTGTAACAGAGAGTATTACTGCAGGCAGCATTAGACTGCTTCATAAGAGAATAGGACTGGTCCACTAGAAAGTGACTTGATTTTGGAACAATCTCTACAGATAACTACCTGGGAGACAGAGAGAGGAAAAACAAAAATCTGCATAAAAAGCAGTTTCTAGTACCATTATAGTGAGATGCGACAATGTAGGAACACCTGAAAATTTTGATTAGTGCCAATATAAAAATTGATATGGAAATGAAAGCGAAACAAATTTCCACAGGACAAGAAATCAGAACATGTAAAGTGCAGAAAGACCTCAATAATTATTTTAAGCAGTACCAGAAAAATCCATCTTGATAAAGCCAATTCCATGCTCTCTGGCATCCCAGATCTTCATTCTTCCTTCATTCAATAAAGTAAAAAAATTCAGTGCATACATTATAGTTATAGGTAATAAAATACTAAACAAAGAAACCTATATTATTATTATTGCAAATTCTGTCCAATCTACATGAGTAAAACATAACCCACATTTGGTGTTTCAAAAGACAACTGACAAAATGTGTTCTCTCTGATTTTTTGGCACAGTATTGTGCAGACAAAACGCTTTGGTCCTTGACACCCAAACTCCCAAAGTGCAGAGGGTGGTGTGCAGTGAAGGCTGTCCACAGGATTGCCATGTCCATCTCTCCAGCTGATTTCTGAGCCCAGCCTCCTGCTACCAGCGCCCGCTGACACTGGCAATGTCCGAGTGATACTGGCGCGGCAGTCTCCCACTGGCTCCACCTTCCAGGAACGAGGCACGGATGTTTGATGGGTCAAAGAGCTTTCTTCGGTTCTTGTTCAGTTCTGGAGAGGTCAAGCACACCCACAGAAATCTCCCATCAGAAATTTATTTTATTATTTTGATCTCAACCAAATGTAAAACTTTTTAAATGAACAAAGTATTTTAGACAGACATGGTATGCACTGAAAATATCTATGAGGTACTCCTTCAATTAACAAACAGTCCAACAGGATAATACGAGCATCAGGTTAAGACTCAGAGGCTCCTTGGGATGTAGGCATCTACTTGGGCCAATTTTTATTTGGCACCAGTACAGTGTGAAGTAGATAATTTTTGCAATACTGACTCAGATCAAATTGACATAGCTGAAGCTTTAAAAAGTTTTTGTTATAATACTCAAAGACTGCAATCTCCCTGGAGGCACAATCATGCAGTGTAGACTGAGATGGACAGAAAAGCTCGTTACCAACATGAGCATTTCTCAATGCACAATTCTTTATTTTAAACATAAATCTGAAGCAATATTTTAACAAAGACTTTCAGAAAAAACAGATGCTTGCCTCTCACTTAAACGTGCACCCTAATCTCACATTAGTAATAGATCATGTAAAATATTTTTCTTTTCCTCACTTTCCTGTTCTTGTAAGCAAACTCTGTGCTAGATACAAATCACTGAGTGATTACTAGATTTTCAAGACCATTACTGAACTAAGTACATTTGCAAACAAAAAAGCAAAAAAAAACCTACAAAGACTCCCAAAAATAGACACTTTTTCCCAGTAGGATGACTGCTCTGCTAATCACTAAAATGGAGAACAGGGAACCAAAAGGTTGAAAATGCCAGTTGTGACTGGTATGAAGTGCTCTTCAGACCCTGCAGTGCCTGTAATCCCAGTGATACATGGACCCAAAATTTTGGGGGATAAAACTTCACAATCTGGTGTGATATGAACTTTCTACCAAGCTCCAGCTTTACAGGACTATTGCAAGTGAGCTGCTATTTGGTAAGGGGAAAGCTCTATAAAGCCTGGGTTTAAGCACCTCTCGTGAGGGGCAAGCTAATACTACTTACCTCTGTAGACTCTAGTCTTACTTTTCAGTCTTTCCAAGGCTTTTTCCTTTGCTGGCTATAAACACACAATTTGAGAAAGAATACAAACAATGCTTAAAATCAATAAATGGTAATCTGTGTTTTTACCTGAGATTGCAAGCAGCATTTTTCTTCTGGCACCAAAAGTGGTAATTCCCAACTCTTTCAAATCTTGATCAGTAAGAGTGAGGAATGTCTGCAGATCAATCTAGAATAAAAAGAAATAGGAAAATTTTTCAAAATAAATCTTTCCACAAAAGTATTAAGTAATACATGTGGTTCAGAACAGCTTCATTTTTTTTCCCCTGCTCCACTTTACAGTTACTCATGTAAACAGCAATCATGGCTTTTCAATGGCTGCTTCACACAGTTGCTCAATTTGCTACACTTCTGACAGAGAAGGAGAAATTAAAAAGTAACCAGTTCTGGAAAAGCAGAAAAATAAATTAGTCTTATTTATGAGTCTTGAAGTTTTGAGTATTTACCATGATTGTAAGATGTATGCTCCAGCTTTGAAAAAACAGTTCATGAAAATTCTGTCACAAAGCAAGTTCTAAGTGGCTTTTGGTGAAGAGACAGAACAACTACTGCTGGAAAACGTCCTACCAACACAAATGTGCCTCTTGAAAAACACCAACCTCTTGCTGCTGGAATACATCTGTGTATTTGCCCAGACCAAGCTTGCTGAAGAGTTCAGGCAGATCAGATCCCTTAAACAAGCTGTTGAGGCTACAGCCATTGCTTCCTGTCAGCGAGGAAATGCAGTCCATGTAGTTACTGCTACTGAGATAGTGTTCAGCTGGAAGGGAACAAGTGCACTTTTCAGACACATCACAGAAGGACATGGTTTTCCACCTACATTATATTCAGCTAGATCATTGCATTTACAAAGTATTTAAATCTTTATTTTTCAGAAAAAGATAGCTTCTCAGTGGTCTGTGAGAATGAACAGCATGAAGCAATTTTTTTGTTAATTAAATTCCAGTGGTTTTTTTTTTTCTATAGACCTACTTTTGTCCAGCCAACTCATCACTGCTTCTTTTATCCCTTATCCACACATTTTACTTTCTGGGAAAGCTACAGCTGCCATTGAACATTGTCTTTCACTGCCAATGTATTTGCGTTTCTAATTTTCTTCTAACATACACATAAACCATTTTTAATTCTTAATTATTTTAATTAACCTAGAACTTCCATTTTTGTCCAGTTAGGCTGAAAACATCAGTAGATTGATTTCAAATAAGCTTGTCATTTCTAGTTCTTGAAGTACTTAGAATATGATGCACAGCCATTCATAGCTCAACTAATGTGCTTTTAAAACCATAAATATTTTCTCTAATTGGAGCTATCCTTTCTTAGCATGTTTAAATTTTATTATCTGTGTACTCTGAGTTTGGGATTTAGGTTTATTCACTGTTAAAAGAAAATGCAACAACAAGTATAAACAGTCACAGTCCTTGTTTCCCTTAAAGCAGACAGATAGTATGGGCTTAGTATTCTCTACCTCCATTTTTCACTCTTCCAGACAGACATCTATTAACTTATTAAAAAAATAAAATTTCAAAGAGTTCAACGAAAGTATTTTTTAATTTGCAAACTTCAAACAATGTTTAAAAAGTAACTGCAAAACATACAGCGTGTATTCACAGAAACCAGTATTTGAAACCACGCTAGGCCATGCTGAACACATGGAGAGGCTTCTTTTCATAGAATTGCCTGGGTTGGAAGGGACCTGAAAGATCTTTCTCATCGCAACCCCCTGCCGTGTGCTTCCACTACCTCAGATTGCTCAGAGCCCTGTTCAGCCTGGCCTTGGGACACCTCCCAGGGATCCAGGGGCAGTCACAGCTTCTCTGGGCACCCTGTGCCAGAGCTTCATCACCATCACAGGGAAAATCTTATCATAATATCCGACCTAAACATATCCTCTTTGCAGACACTCCCTATTGTCCTGTTACTACACGTTCTTGTAAATTTTACCCCCATGAGGAGAATAATGCTTTAAAATCCAGTTTCAGCACAGATTATGACTTCACCAGTGAGCAAACAGCCCAATAAAGCCCTGGCTGCTGCTGCATCAGCAACAGAGCAGAATGAGAGTGGTCTAGAAATAAGCCTTTTTACAGGTCTGGTTTCAGTGCACCTTGAAAATCCCACTTCATGATGTCAAAGTTTTCAGCAGGGATGTCTGGCGTTTAAAAAATACCCTTAAAAGTTTTCCTTTTGGACCATTATTGGTATTATTATGTTACCCAAGCATACACTTCTCAATTTCTAAAAATCTAATTATTTACAAGGTGTCAGTAATTTAAATCCCTAGTGAAGTCAAGACACATTCATATAAAAATAAATATTGGTATCAATATGATTATTTGCTTTTAATCAGAAAATAAGTTTATTAACCTGATTTGTTTTGTTTCCGTTTGGGGCTGCCAATTGAGGAGACAAAATCATGAGCAGTGGGTCCAAGCCCATTCCGGTCTCTCCAGTTATCAGATTCACTGCCACTTCCCAGGTGCTCCCGACTGCTGGACCGAGAGAGAGACATGGAACCCTGCAAATCACAATGAAAATTTGGGCTGAAAACAGAGCTTTCATTGTGACTCAGATGTTTTCTTTGAAGCAGCTCACTTAAAAAGCAGCTTTTAATGCTCACAAACATTCTTTTGGCAGTTGATCAATAGTCAAATAATCACAAACCGGACACAAAAACAGCAGGTGTGCTTAAAACAACATATGCAGTTTACAGTTTTTAAGCAGGAGTTATTTAAAGACCGTGACTCAAAACAAATTGCTCAGTATTTCCAAGTTTGTTTCCAAAACATTCCACGGTAACAAATTCCCACACAAATTCTAGACAAAGCAGCCTATTGACTACATCCCCTCACAGGGAAGAGAACATAACAAAACATTTATCTGAAGATAAGTGGATCAAGAACACACTACTTGACAACAGTCTTGCACACAGTACTACAACAACAATTCTGCAATGACTTCTGAATTTGTAGTTGTTTTGTCTGGCTTCTTTTTAAATAGATTTTCATATACCTGTGAAATACTTATATCAACTCTCATCACTGTGGGTCAGAACGTCACAATACAAGGCAGCAGAACCCAAAAGAAATCGACCTTATAGATATCACATACTTACATGAGCTAAAAATAGTGGAAATTAACAATTTAATTCTATAAACTTGTACCAAATTGCAGTTGAAAAGCATCACTTAGGAGGAAATCTTTTACATTACTTAGTAAAACTGACACCCCTGAAAAAACACTGCATTCTTGGTTAGAATCATAGACTTAGAGATTTTAGACATCAAGGCCTGGGAAAAAACCCCACCCCAACCAACCAACATAGAAAAGCATCCAAAAAAATTTGCAGATTTTGGTTGCAGTTTTTTCTTTCCCCTAGTTACTACTGCATTACGTGTAGCCACACCTACCACATGTAGTTGAATGGCTCAGAAAGTTGATATGCCAAGTGGAGAATGCCAAGGCACGTTTTTATCCTGACTGAATATTTCTTTTCCATTGACAGACAGGTACATCCAAGAGAAACAGGAAGTCCCCTTCTTCAAGAAACATACCATTTACATTTTATATAAGCAGAACAGAAAAAGGTATCTACACAGAAGCTGGGAAGGATTACAGCAAGAAAGCACACTAAAGAGCAACTTCAGCTTGCCTTTGAGGAAAGAAGGACCAAATTCCCTGCAAGATTCCCATGCTAGGACTCCAAAGATAATTGCTGAACTGTCTGCCTTCTGCCTGGGAAAATTCTGAGCCCAGTGAACACAACAAGTAGAGACAGCTGTTCCAGTTCTGCCCACAGAAGGAAAGATGAGCTTCCTGTTCTGCTGTTCTCCTCCACCATGTAGTGATACACATTATATAGTTTATCTGTCATACACACACTGTTCTCATTTGGTTACACATTCCCTATTGCTTGTTCGCAACTTCCGAGATGTTTGGTTCTGTAAGTTGTTTGAAGCTGCTTTAAACAAATATATTTTAGGAAGCAGACTTCTATGCTCTGTGACTTATCTATGAAAAAGAGATAGTTTTACGTGTTGGGCTGAATGTATTCCATATGCCTTAATATTTGTGTAAGAAATATTTTTCACCATAAAAAATATTTAGAATAGTTATCTGCAAGACTTCGTTTTTACAGAAGTTAGACATTTCTCAAGAGAAATAACTATCACTCACTAAAAGTAAACTTCCATTACCATATACTGTTATATACCTCATATGTAGTTGTCATGGAAGGCTTGTACGACACATGATTTGCTCTTCTTAGTTCCTTGATAGTTTCTGCAGGCATTGATTTAGAGAACCCCAAACCGCTCCATGTATTTGTTGGAGTTCTCACTTCCGTTACAACTGGCTTCTTTAACATAGCTGAAAAAAGAGACAAATCAGTAAATCTCAGCCTTAGTACAGGTACTGAGAGGATAATACTGAAGTGATGTTTGCTAATAGCCGCAGCCCAGCAAACAGCAAACCCCAAACACCTCTACTTGCTACACAGCTTGAATCCTTCCCTTCCTTAAAGCAATCCACTCTACCAGAAGATAGTTCAATCCTGCAGGGCTGCATGGAAGCCAAAAGAATTGTATCTGCTTCAAAGAGAGGAGCTTCAATTTTTCTTTTGGTGAATGGGTAATTTGGTTTATTTTATAATAAGGTCAAAGGTATGGTTAAGCCCCTTACAATTCTGCAACTTAATTTATCCCTAAAGTAAGAGGCCATTTAGCTGGTATGACAAACACCTCAAAGTTTAATTTGCACCTAAATAAAGTAAAGTGTTACAGCCATGAGGCCTCTGAAAACCATATTGATAATTTGCACATGGATGCACTTACATCCCATCTGCAAGCTGCTTATACTGTATTTTATACTATGTTAGTATTAGGAAGTTTTTTGGAACATAAACCTAATATACAGATATTTCACTATCATTTTCAGATTTTATTAAAAATCAGATTAAAAACAAACTTCAGGAAATAATTTCATCCACATGCTAACAAACTTTTCAGAAGTCACTGTTCATCCACATACCTTTGGTTGCTAGTAGTTTCTTCTGTTCATAG
Source organism: Muscicapa striata striata (assembly GCA_030060385.1). Lineage (NCBI taxonomy): Eukaryota > Metazoa > Chordata > Aves > Passeriformes > Muscicapidae > Muscicapa > Muscicapa striata. The sequence continues at coordinate 2,115,959 of JAREIS010000078.1, forward strand.
TCAAATGCCTAAAAATTAAACATGCAGAAGATAATTTAATTGCCATTCTAACTAAATGTCACTCCAGTACTCACTCATCTCTGTGAAAAGAAAGGTTTTCAATGTGGCCACTGAATTTATCTAGGAGAAACCTGAAATACTGCACAATAACTCCATGGTAGCCCAGTTAGAGCCCTAGTTATTTAAAGTGTTCACTCAAACAAAGATTTTAAATAATGATCTGATTTCCATGAGTGAAGCCACAGCAGTATTTACAAATTGCTAACAATGTTTTCTTCAAAATTTTTTAATAAGGTATCTTTCAAGGATACTTTCTCTTCCTTAACTATCTGTTCTTAGCATTTAAAACATTCCTCAACAGCACAAAAAAAGGTAATATATCTTTGCAAATCTAGGCAGCACAGTTATTTTCAATAATCCTTCAGGTTTGGTTCTCCTCCATGCATTCATCTTGTGAAAGAAAAGGATCTAAAGTTTTGAGAGAACTGAAAGAACTTTTGCTTATATTCTACCGACATCAATGAAGATGTGAAGTTTAAATACCCTTGATTAAACAAGCTACACTTTGCTGACTTACAAATTAGGAAATATAAACATAAAAATACAAAAATGCTGTATTAGCCTGAAGTATTGTATCACCTACTGAAAGTAACTTAAGGACTAACTAAGTAAAAGGGCTGCAAAACACTAACCTTCCTCATGTTCCACTACTCCATACAGTCTGGTTATAGCCACACTTCAACAGATCTATTCTGAAAATAACCTGGTTACTGCTTCCTGACAGCCTAAGGGATTTCCTCTCTCTTTGGGGACATTTGCAGTAACATTGCAGTAGTTTATATTTGTAGGCTGTAATTAACCAAGCTGCCACTGCATAACAAAAGTTGTAACATGTTTTTTGTAGCTATAATTCTCTCCAAGTGAAAATGTAAGATTTCTAACAGCCAAATGATGCTTGTGGAGACAAATTCAGCCACACAATTTTTAGTACTTTATTTTTTCTTAGTCAAGAGAAGCATAAGACCTTTCCTGTTTCCAAGACTTTTCACTGACAACCCACTCCCCAGTCCAGGCAGCTGATGTCTTGGCTGTGAATGCTTTTGCTGAACTGGTAATGACAATTTAGTCTCCAGTGCCAGAATGCAGTACCTCTGCATTCTATGGTAACTTCCAATTAGCAAGATTTACTCCTGCCTGGCTTCTCTCAGGGAGACGTACCTGCATGTTTACAAAGGAGGGCTGTGGGGCCAGGCGCGCTCTCTCCGAGTTCTGCTGTGCGGCCGCCGCTCGCTCGGCCGCCCGCTCGCTGCCTGGGGCCTTCTTGTCAGCCACGGGGCTCTCGGGGGTGCCCAGCTCTGCCTCTGAGAGCAGCCGCTCCGCGCTGCTGGGGGACAAGGGCAGCGTCAGCTCAGGCTCTCCTCGGGCTGCCTCGCGCCAGGGAACGCCAGTGCAGCTCTGGCAGCTGAGCTTCACCTGAGCAGCTTGGCAGCCGAGCTCAAAACACGTCTGTATGCAAGGATCTCAGAGTTTCTAGCAGTATTTCCAAACCTTTCAGCTCTCCTGTACCTTTGTCTCACGAAGGAAACCAAGTGTTTCTCCTTCCTGTATTACCAAATAAGAGGTATAGCTTATAGATTCAGTTTTGAGCTGTCTGGTATCTGGAATTATTGCACGCAAACCTACACAGTGTGATTCCCTGTTTAGCCTTGCTGAGGCCAGCAGCTCTAACAGGTTCATAGTTGTAAGATAAAAAGAGATTGCACAACAGGGACTAAGAAAGTTGACACAGGTCCTACTTGCTTTCACAGCTTCAATAACTGCAGTCTTACATGCCTACATTACCTCTTGGTCCAATTTTTTTCCCCCTAAACTCAGCCACATTTTAGGCCTACTCTAGAAAAGTACAAATTCACTTCAAAAGGTGATCATGTTTTAGAAACTGATTCCTTGGATTTTTTAACTGTGAAAGCAGAATTAACGAAATACATGTCATAGCCTTAATAGCATAAATAAATGAAGCAAAAGAAAATACGTGTCTCAACAGAGTGGTGATAAACAGCTCCCAAACAAACAGTGAGAACACGAGTACATCAGAGAAAAACATCAAACCTGTATTGCCAAGATGTATTATGACTCAAACAACCCTTTCTCACTGCTGGGTCATTAAAGAGCCAACCCAACCAAAATCATCACTAAGACAAGTGCTTGAGAACATACTGCTATGTCCTGAACACAGCTTTCCTAAGAAAACAGTCTCAGGTACACACAAAAGGAAAAAGCTATCAAAATTATTCTCTAAGCATGCAATAAAGGAGGAGAGCGCAAAAGTGTATACTTTAGAAACAGGTAATGAAAATTCCTCTAGCAAGGATCTCCATTCTTTTGTGGAAGAGGAAAGACATTTTTCAAACCCAAAAACAAACAGGATGAACAGAAAGCATTCAAAGTCTGCAGTTATCAGACAAATAGGGGGCTATATTAATACCTAATGTGATAGAAAACCAAGGCCAAATTAAATCAGTTCTTTGAGTATCTTATGATTGAACCACCCCTTCTGTGCATAAAAACATGAAGTAATTTTATGTTGTGAAAGTTCCAGTAATTATTTATATGCTCAGTAATTTCAGTAATGTATTTATATGCTCAGCTTACTGTAAGTGGGAATTTTTGGTGCCCTGCAGTAATTCCACAGTTTGTCTCTTGGCACAGGCCTGCTTGGAAGAGCTCATCATCTGCTTCAAGTCACTGGTGTTGGCTGAGTGGGACGGACTCCGCGGCATGCCCACCTCTACAAAAGCATCATTGCAACCTATGAGGCCAAGAAGAGAAGAGTTAGACAACCACCCCGTGTGTCCTCGGCAGCTTTCTGAGGGATAAAACTATGGAAGAAAATCTCCTCTTCCTCCTTACAGGACTCTATTCAGGGATAGCTATTTGATCAAGATTAAGCAGTCCAGATGTGCAAGTTCAAATGCACAAAAGAGGCATCAGTATTTACATATATAGTAGTCACACAAAGTATTTTCTTTCTTCAAATATTTATTTTAATTAATATTAATTAATAAGAAATGTGAAGACTGAAAATTCAAAGTGACTAAGTATTCTGAAGAAATCTGATTTTATACCCAGTTTCAATTGACTTTGCCAGGTGCTCAGGTAACTTCTGCGGGAATAGCAAGCTCCCTCCACCTCATGTTCAAGTATCTTTAGAACATGTTTTTAGAAATATTTATCACCTTAAATTGGCAATGTACCTTTTATTCAAATTAGCATTTCAAATGACCACAACCCTAAATAAGAGATGATCTCCTTGATCAGTATTAACAAGGGAAACAAGGCCTTTACACATATTTGCTCAAGTTGAAGTGGAGCTGGCTTTCCCCTCCTCCAAAAAATGATGGAGACAGTTAAGTACATAGGTTCTAAAAGGCAGCATAACTGAAATGCTGTTGCAAAACACACAAAATTGTTTCACAGCATCATCTAGGTTAGATCTACACAATTTTCTGCAAAAAACTTTCTTGGTGACATTATTTCCTTTTGTTAAAAAGCAAAAATAAAGCATCATTTAAAGCAGCAGATTTTAGTCAAGATGCTGTAAAAAATACTAAAATCCTCAAAGGTTATCTCCCTCTGCTCCTAGGGAATAAGTAAAATGTTGCAAGTACATTTACGTTGATTTAAGGTGCTTCTATCAACAATACAGCTCAGTTTCTACAGGTTCTATTTACTTTCCTTGACAAGGAATCTGGGACATCCAGCAATATTTTCCTTTAACATGGTTGCAAAACCAATGCAGAAAGAATATTGTTATATTTTTATATCATTAACTGTACACAGACTGTACAAATACTACCAGACAAAGGAATGCAACATCAAAATCTCACCTTCTTCACTATTTGCCTTGGCAGCTACTTGTTCTGAGGCACCATGAGCACTTGTTTGCCTTACTCCATCACTGTGGTTTGTGCTTAACACGTTTTCTCCCAGCGATGTGGCAGACAGAGCAGCATACTTGATAGTTGAGGCCTGAAAATATTGTCACAAATCACTGAAGTGATTTTTATGCTTAAGGAATGCTTAAGGAAATACTGAAACAATTTCTCCTTTCTATATGTGCAGGAGAATGAGAAATTCAATCCTGGTAGAGCAGAACATGTTTGAATGTCCTATTTCTCAGTCTTTGAGTCATATTTGAAAACTCTGCTGTATATTTTTAAACTTAGAAACTTTATAAATCTACTAATATAGCTAGTTTTATCTTCCAGCTTTTCTTAGTAGAGGCCCAGAACAAAGAAATAGAATTCTCTAGTAGAGAGAATTCTAGTAAAGAACACTTACCTTTACATGACCATTTAAAGAAGGTGAACCTTTTTTGCTTTCTGACTGCATGCCATTAACGTGGACCTCAACAGGAGTCAAGCCTGGTGGTGGAGAAGGAGCATTTTGACCATAATGAGGCACTCCAGACAGCAGAATGCTAGTTAAGGTTGCTTGGGCAGTAGATGGTATCATTAGGTGTGGAATAGCAGAAAAACCTGTAACAAAATTTGGTTATGTTCTGATTAAGTGTCTCATTTAACTTCCTCAGGCATTACACGACTTGACCTAAATCTTTATGTAGCTATGATACATTACTAAAAAGCTTCCATAAGAATTGCATGCCAAAACCATAAAGCTTTATCTGGGTAGGTTAACTTTGTTTTCTACATAAAACAGATGAAAACACTGCCTGTGACAGCATATAATATATTAAGTTATAACCTTAAATTTGCATATTTATTCATCCGTACTAAGGTAAGTGTAGGAATTAAGGTTACAAAGAATTAATTAATCTTGACTTGTCAACTGCAATTCTAATGACTTGGTGCTGCACAGTTCATTTAATTCACATTCAACTTCTACTGACCTGTGGTGTTTGTGTTAGCAAGAGATGTTGCCCACAATGTGGGACTGGGTGTGCCTGAACTTGGACTCTGCAAAGGGCTCACAGAGCTATTAAGGGCATTCAACAGAGAGTTTGGAGCTGTTGAGGTGTTGACTGACAAGGCTGTTGGACCTAAAAGGCCTGCAAAAAATTATGCAAGTATCTAGTTTAGACTTACAGGAAAACATTTTTCACAAAAGTAACAATTAAGAAGAAACAAACAAACCTCCTGCTAATTCGCACCAGCCTGTATTTCATAAACTCATTTTTACATTAAACCTGCTGTTCTTTTGGTGCACACTAAGGATTTTGTTCTTAAACTGGGCATCATACATCCAAGAAGAATTGGAACATCTTTTATGTCCTCCTACTGGACTCTAACTCTTGTTATAACAGAGTCTGCACTGGCTGCTTCTCAGCCCCTTTGTATCCCCTCTGCTGCCTCTGAAGGTCTATTTCAAAGCAGCATCACAGAGACAAGAAAGCAACTGCGCTGCACCACCTCTTTCATTTCACACAGTAACCTTTTGCTCAGAAGGTCCTGTGAATCAACCACTACTTCCACACTAACAGCTATTCAATTTCTTTTCGCACTTTCAATACAGGTAATACAAATCATCCCCCAAATGTATTGATCACTCCTGCAACATTCCCCAAACCAGCTCTTAGTGTAAAAGCATTCACAAAGCAGTTCAGCCCTACACACTGAAAAGGTAAAAACCCCAAACTCACAAAGCACAGTGTGACAAGAACAGTCACAGAAGCAGCATTAAAAACCACAATCAAATGGCACAAACATTTTCTCCTGTGTGACTCCAGGGAAGGATGTGTGATGGAACAATGCAGCACTCCTGCATGGCAGGTCACAAGGGACAATGCTGGTTACATGCAAACTCAGAGTTTCTAGGACCTGCCTAGATTTGTCACTAGATTCTTCTGAGACTACTTGTCTTTTTTTTCTTTATATCTATACGTTTCCGATACAAAGATATTTGCAGAGCTTGAAAATAAAATAGCAATTTCAGTCTGGACTATGAACTGCTTCTATAAAATTAAGATAAGGAGTTTACTCATTTTTATCCTAAATTTCCTACTGGTAAGGTCTAAACTAGAAGCACATGGATCCCTCAATTACAGTGAGATACTGACCTGAAATGTGGTGTTTGCTATATTACCTTTCCCGGTACTGTTGCCAGGCTTAAGTACTCCCCCAAATTCAGGACAGCCTGAGACATCACACAGCCAAAGAGGCTGTAAAACCCATGCCCTGCCTTACCTGTATTTCCCTCCCTCCCTCACTTCCAGAGATTTTTCTACAGGATGAGTCCCACATCTGATTACAAACACCTTGGAGAAGTTTGATAACAACAAGCCCTTGAGAAGCCAGAGGCTGTTGTAATTCTCCAATGCTTTAACACAATTCCTTATGCAAAACACACATCTGGTCCTTTTTTCCTAGTACAAGTGAATTAAGTTTAAAACAAAACTATATTAAAGGAAGTTTAAACATAATGAATGCATACCAAGCCCAGTGAGTCCTAGTCCTGCCGAGGACAAAATATCCAAACCAGGACAGGACACACCAACAGGGCAAGAGACAGTAGAGGGATTTGATACTATGGTGACTCCACTACTTTCAAGTCCCAAGAGACATTTCCGTGCCTCGTACATATTTAAGGCATTTCGTTCAACGCTTTTTACAATCACAGACTGTAAGGAAAGAAAACAAAAACAAAAAAGGGAAAATCAGTGAGTAACACTTCTTCATAACACAGATCTGCAACACAGATAATTCTTCTTCACACCCCTGCATGGCTATGACAACCACAGCAGTGTGAGACAGCATGAGCTAACACCCATTAGCAACTATTTAAATTCAGGGGCCTGAAGTTCAGAAGAGTAAGACTTTCATAAGGATTTGCAATGAGCATGATGGAAGACCTCTATAAGAAAATTAATTACTATAGTACCTTGGTTTTATTTGGTAGACCAAATGTTAAGCACCTCAAGAGCTAGATAACTGAATCAGTAATTAATATCTTATCTTCTGTTTTACCTGAGCTTTATACCTTGAACTGGACAAAACCCCAGTTGCTCATATTAAATGTGCCTATTAAATTCATAGCTGTCAGACAATAAGGTAGTAAGTTTCTGGAAAATTAAATTACAAAGCCCCATTGCTTCCTGTACATCTTCTACAGGACATTTCTTTGTATTGATTTTATATATCCCTACACAGGGAAGCCCACATACTGACACAATGGAATGATCATTAAAATTTTAAAACTTTCGCCTGCTTTGGCATTTGGTACAACACAGGTAACTTTAAGAGTCCCCTATCCATACTGGCCTAAATATTTTACAATAAACACTTCCCACTGCCTTTATTAATGTATTCTAAACAAAAGCTCTTTTCTTTATTACTAATCATTTAATGAAAGTCAAAGCACCCTAAAGTAGAGCTTTCAAGCAGAGAATACATATGTCTTTCACAAGGTTATGATCTGTTAAACTGGGAGGGAAGAGCACACATCGACCCATCAGCTCTAACAACTTGCCATGGAAGCCTAAAAGGAAAATATCAACTTTGCACAAACCTTGCTTGGTTGTTTTGGCTTAGGCTTAATGCTTATGAAGACATCTAACTGCTCCATTAGCTGTGTTATAAACTGTGGTTCTACTTCAATTTCTTCCTTCATATCAAACATGAGCACAAGGGGAAGGCAACCCTGAAAAGAAAGGCACAAAAAATTCCTAGCACTACATTTGCACATCATGATGTAAGGTAAGTTCAGAAAAAACAGCAAGGATGAATTTTTAGGGAAAGCCATTTCCTTTTATGTGAGAATAGAGGCGTATCTTACTGTCCTGGGACTCTGAAGAAAGAGTATGGTAGAACAAGGGTGAAATGATTTACTGAATATTTGACATTATGATCAGAACAGTCTTGTCAGGAAATGATGGCAGGACACCCATACTAAAAGTCTCCCATTAAACTGTTTGAAATAAAGAAGCACATTTGTAAAAAAATCTCTAATTCACCATTACCTAAGTCTTAACTTCTACCTTTCTCTTCCCCATTTCAGATCAGCTACATAAATATTTTCTAGTGATATGGATAACATCTGTAACACACTTGAAATACTAAAGCTTTAGAATAAAAAGCCCCAAAACTGAATGGTCCATTCCTTGCATATTTTGTCCCTCAAAATTCACATATATAAAAAATTTAAAAACACATATATAGTTATAATGTATGTTATAACTATAACATACGTTAGTACTAAAATAATGGCTAAAGCCTCCTGGGAAGTTTAAAGACCAACATACCAAAAAGCTCTACAAATAGTGATATTTATCACCAGTGCTATTTTTATAAAAGACCTTATAGATTTGTGGTTGTGGTACTATAAAGAATGCAAGACATCAAAATAAGTAATTATTTCCTATTATTTCCCAATTTTGTTGGAAACTTGCCTACATGGGAACTAAGGAATTCCTGACATTTTCCCTCAAAAGAAACCTATTTACCTGACAAACACAGAAAAGGCAGGTTGGCAAAATAAAACACAACCCGTCACTCAACACCCACAGAATATTTCAGAAATCTGCCTCTACTCAGAGGCATATTGTTACTGTAAGTTTAAATTACTTACATTTAATTTCTATTACCAAGGTTATTTTTCAAATCCCCTTACCAGAGACTACAAATATTTTCAATAACTACAAACACTGACAAAAGCCTGACAAAAATTGAATCAGCTGCCTGCAGTGTGAATAGCAATCCTTCCTCTCTAAGGCTAATTTACATGTGACTTGTAAACACATGCAAAACAAGCATATTTTCTACGATCTGGCAATTTTTTCACACAAGTTTCACTGGAAGTATTTACCATGAGATATTGCCTGGCAAGACAGACAGACTCAATTGTGCCCTGGAGGTAGACAGTAGATTTCTTTTGTGGGTTACTAGGGTCAGGGAAGTGTATCTGAGCACCAGTCCTCTGCATGATATGCTTGATGTTGCTGCCATTTCGACCCATCATAAAGAGATGATGTTGCGCTGCGATGTCGAGCTGTGTGCTCACAGGGATTGCAGAGGCCAGGCTCCCAGCCAGGTGTTCCAACAGCATGGCTGTTCCTTCCTGGGGGGAAGTGGGAGAAGACAGTGAAACACTCACAAACACACAAAAGGAGATCTTGGACTGCTTCTTTGCTTGTCATGTGCTCCACAGGCAAGAAAAGAAAACATTCTTGGGTTTAAAACTACAACTGATTTTGTTAAAGATAACAAATTCACTAAACTCTGCTCACTACTCCCATTTTATGACCAAATGCAGCATTTAGTTGCCACTCTAACAGGCAGTAAGACAATGTCACATACTCTGGTCCCAATAGATCTTTTGTGGCCACAAAGGCAGTCAGAAAGTCAAAAGAGATTTATCTGGGTAGGTACACTACTTGCAAAACTTGCCTCTCTGTGTTGGGCTCAGATATTCTTACTGGCTTGAGATATATCCCTCTGCAACCATATCAATCTCTCATACTGCCAGTACCTAAGCAGAACACTTTTTTACTTTATTAAGATGAACAGGCTCCTGGCAGTTCATTGCCTTGGCTGCCAAATTCACATTTCCAAGTGCTGGATTCACAAGATCAGTTTTATTGACTGACTGGGCAACTTTCAAGGTTATATATTTGTGTGCATGTTGAGAAGAGCTCAGCATGAACAACTTGAGATGGAAGGTGTATTTTGTGCTTTTTGTTTGCATTGTTTTTTAAGTAAAAGATGGGTAAGACCAGCACATATTCCAGAATCGCTGAAAACCTGAACAAGTGTGCAGGAGTGAACCTTACCACCAACAATGCTAAATCCTAAACTTAAAACTATTTTCTATGCATTTTTACACTTCACCTGTATAAGTAAAGGAAAAAATTCAAACCCTTGGGGTTTGCAAGTGATTATACAATAACACTTGCTGATGAGGCAAGATGTACCACCTTAGATACACAATTTATAAATATATGACATTCAGAAACCTTCTTAAGAGCAGAGATTACCTTCACAGCACTAGTGTTGTTTTGTGACCCTCTGACAATGACTGTAGCACCATACATTCGAGAGCGTTGTTTGAAGGAAACTGAAATGTTATACGTCTGACATACATGCTGAATGGTCGGAGAATTAGGATCTGGGATGGGTTGGAGAATTCCAGCAATAGGCAATTCAAACATGAGTACCAATGGAAGCAGCTCCTACAACAATAATGAAGAGGAGATATTGTAAACCAGATCCATACTCAAACCACAACAATTTTATTCCTCAATCATAATGTACTGGTCAGCGATGATTTAACTGGCAAAACATCCTCTGCCCAGATTTCATGGATAAAAATATATTGACACTTGGAAAAAGGCACCTCTTTTTCCAGGGATAGTGGAGTGGGGATTTTTTGCAGAGGCTTTTCTGAATTTCGTTCAGTGGATTTTTTTTTTTCCCCAAAATAGCAGGAGCATTTGGAATAAGGTTGGGTGACATGTCTGGCTATAGAATTGCAGTGAGCTTTTGGTAATTTATTTGATTTTTCTTTATCCATGCCAAAATACACATAAGAGTTGAAACTAAAAGGAAAAGATAAAAAATAGCTACAAGTGGAGAATGACTCTGGATTATTTACACAAATTATACATGAAAATTGTTGAAATGTGAGAAGTAGAAATTGCCTTTCCCAAGTCATAGATTCACATAGGACGCCTGAGTTTCCACAGGCCATCTGTGGTGGGTAAGTTAAGATGCAATTTTCTGCACAGTATGGAATTAATTTATGTCTTGCTTAGAGTGTAGACTTGATGTTCAAGACCCACTTTGGGCCACTTAAAAATCCGGCCAGAATGTGAATCACTGTTATAGTACCCTTGGCATATTTCTCATATGGATGCTCACATTTGTTCCTACATTTCTGCTGTCATCAAACCGAGGCAGACAAACTGAGGGTTCTCAAAACTATGCATTTTTTTTTCCCTGACACGTGTTTTCAAAGGGACACTACATTGAGCTAGAGCATTACCCGAATTCTGACTCTTGCAGACTCCACTCCAGCTGGCTGTCCTGCAATAGACACCTGGAAGAGCAAGATTATGAAAAACATTGGATCATATTTTCAAGTGAGGCATGGAAAATTTATTCAGATAGCTCTGCCCTCCTTAAAAGAAAAAAAAATCTAAGGAAAAAAACCCCACCTTTCACACCTGCTGACATCCTAACTGGTCTCTAAACACTAGCTGAGAACTACAGCCAATACTAAAAAGATGTTACAGCATCTTAGGTTATACATATTTAAGCTAGAAAAAAAAGAATACATCAAAAAATTCAGTGGTTTAGGCCAAATAATGGAATTACTACTGCATACATATGCTCAGTGCTAATATTCAGACAACAGTAGATTTTCTTGAATGTTTTGAAATTACTGCATTTTGCCCAGCTGCCATTACGATGCACAAGTGGGAATTCTAAGTACAAGGCTGAGAGACTTGAAAGTAAACATTCCATCAATATTAGCACTAGAAAAGATGTACAATTCAGGCTCAGTGACTTACTCTAATGAAGTTGAACTCTTAGAATAGGACATTCATTTCTGCTGGCTATTTGCTAAGCTTAGTTTTCAACTAAGTTACACCATAAGCAAAAAGCACCCCCCCCCAAAAAAAAATCAATTAGTATGCTGAATAAGTCATTACATTGAACAGGGAAAAAAATTACAAAAGCAGATCTTTTCATACAACTTCTCTACCATTCACACGAAGTTGCTGACTTCTGTATGCGCTAAGTAATTTTAGCTTAAAAATATTAAAATTATTCATGAGCCAGCACAAATTGTTTCCATCTGTTTTTACAGATTTGCTCACTTAGGAAGCCCTGTACTTTCCACACAGTGTAAACACCAAAGATCTATTTCCCTGAACACAAACACACCATCCCCAAAAAAACCCATGATGAGAGAAGTTTAGAAATGTTCTATACTCTCAGGAATTCAATACAAATGAGCTCAGTATTAAACAGTACTTACTTGGTTGCTTTTCTCTGCTTGATTGTTCCTATTTGAGTCTGGAAAATGGATATGGCATCCCGTTTCCTCCATCACTTTTTTAATATTATTGCCACCTTTACCTATCACATGAGAATGTTCTGTATGTGAAACATCCATCTTCAAGGTTACCCGATTGCTCTAGAAATCAAGCACCCAAAGTCAGACTTGATCAGAGGAGAACCTAAGCATTTAAGTTTTTAAGAGCAATGTAACTTCAAAAACAACATCAAAATCCTATTTACAAAGTATTTTTGCTATTACTTCTACTCAAGAATGATTTTTAATAGGAATTGGTTGGATGTTAATTTGGTCTTGTTTTCTTTCTAGTGAGGAAATAATATGGAGATAAATACCCCAAAAGAAGCATCTTCAAAAAACGACTAAGGCTTTTAAAATACCGCTGAACTTTCATCAACTGTGACTTAAGTGTTGTTTTGCAATTTATTCTTATTTCTGTTAATTCTGTGTTCTTTCAGTTGAAGTCACGCACCCGTGTTTGATCTGAAATGATCATGTTATAAAGACTTTGCAAATCAAAGCCATGGGACCAAGTAACAGTGTTTTTTCTTCCTTAATTTTTTTTTGGTACATGAATTTTTAAAATACACAAACACTGACTACAGCTATTCTTAAAAGCTCTACTGTTAACAGCTCATAATAATGTTGTTAATAGTTGCTCTAAAAGTGGTGCTTATTACTCGAGTGCTCCTTTTGGTAATCTGCTCAGAGAAATGGAAGGTGCCATATAGGTACGCAGAAGCCATACACATTGCCCCAAAAGAGCTGCTGCTGAATGAAAATAATATCTGATCAACAGAAGAGACCCCTGGCCAAAATCTAGATGTTTTAGAAATTCTGGTCGTGATGTTTCAGAGTGTGAGAATAGACTAACAGTTAAATATAAAATGGCATAAACGCTCCTAAAATCAAATTTCAAACAGAAACAAAATTTTAGGTTCTCTGAAGTGGTTGCATAATCTATTGCTTGCAGTGAAGCTGTATTTCAGATTTTGAAATAAAACTCCAATTCAATGAATAAATCACTTATGCTTTCAGCCATATGGCTGGAAATGATATTTCTATACAATTCAGACCTGGAAAAACTGCTTCAAGCAAGTATTTTCCTTGCAAAATGTTTAAATATGTGGATATACACCGACATCAACATCTGCAAGGCATTTATTGGAGACTTTGCTTCAGAGCGTCCATAAATACCTTCTCTTGAAATGCGCCCATTAAAGAGATCAATGTCACCACAAAATTAGGGGCTAAGGAGTCATTCTAAGAAAGTTTTCTTACTTTTGTGTCCAAGACAGACATGATTTTCTCTTTTGCTTCTTTAACGTTTTCTTTTTTTCCAGAAACTTTAATATGGGGATCTATAAAAGAAATAAACTTGTAAAAAAATACAGTAAAATATCTATTAAAAATTTCCTCACTGCTAAAATAAATTTGAGCCCATTATTTATAATCCACTGATAAACTATACCACCTGTACACAATCCTTTGGGATTGAGGTGAAAATCAAAATTTCTTATTCCATCCCTTCAGCCCCACAATTAGGATTACCAGATAAACTTACTAAAACATGAGAACTAACTTAAAATAAATAGAAATCAAATTCCAAATGTATATCACAGTATCATAAACATTGTTTGCAATGCAATTACATAGCTAAACCACCATATCTTCTCAAATCAAAAGTAACAAGCTCAAAGCTTTTTGGCATTAAAAATCAAACCATCTCTCATCATCACTTCATTATATTTAACTAGTATCTACAAATATCCTTTGCAGTTTTAACCTGGCACTAAAGGTGTCTCCATCCAAAGTTTTCTGATTGCAGTTATCAAATGAAATTTAAAGGACACTTTATTAAAACGAATTGCTGAAGTTCAAGTACATAAATTAGCAGGAACACCAGCTGATGGTGGGTTTTGCCCACCAGTGAGATCTAAAATATTGATTCTACATTATAATTTTACATGATAATTTCCAGACCTCTGCCTTTAAACAACATAAGGTGTTGGGCTGAGCTAGCAGGTGCAGTTCTGCATCCTGTTATATACACGAGGTCAGAGAGTACAGACCCGTCTTTGGAACTAAATCAAGTAACAATTACTCCAAGTGTGAAAATTACACATCAGCCAGTTTAGCAGCACCATCTGGTGTCCAGGAGCACAAAGTGCCACAGTGCAAAATTACCATCAAAACATTAAATATAAGTTCAGTTACAACAAAGAAATGCTCAACTACCACCCACATTTCTAATTGTTAGAAACAAGGGGATCACATTGCAGGTGATGCCTCCTTCCCCTGTTCTTGAGTCCTCTGCCCTTTTGCAGTGCCTTTTTCTCCTGTGATACAATGGACTGTTCTTTAAAAAAACCCTCAATCCTCTTCTCACCCTTCAATTAATGTAATTCATTATGCTAGACAAATACATATATCTTAGGGAATATAAAAATAAATATATTCTCAATGGCAAGAGAAAACAGCTTTAACACAACATATCTGCCTTTCCCATCATCTCAATGATTGAAACCACTTCCCCACTAAAGAAACGTGAAATAATACAACTTTAGGCTGTAAACCTGTTCTATTCAACTGAAAATTGAAACTCTAAGTCATGCCTGGATATTCTTTTCATTCCAACAGTAAAAATAAGCCTCTAGTCTTTACCACTGAGACGTTCTCAGCACATTCAGCTAGGGATGCAGAAACACTGAAGGAACACAGGATTTGCTGCCAAGTTTCATGAAAGTCAAGAAAAACACAGCATTTTGAGTTCTGAGAAACAGATATATTCTATTTTTTTAAAGTAGAAAAACTGTAGTCACAAAAATATGGTACTTATACAGAACCTACAGAAGCTTCAAAAATCTGCTACTTCAGCTTTTCACAATGGAGCAATCAAAAAAAAAAAGCAACAAAATAGTCTTAAGGGCAAATTTTCTTTTCTAAGTTGACAGGAAGCCATATGGTTTTAATGCATTTAAGCTGTGAATGACATTTGAAGTGGATGTCACAGTCAGAAATTCCCAGAAGCAGATTCTAGCACGCTGTGTGTGCTCCAAGTGCTCTTCAGATGCAACCAGGAAAAACACAAGCCCAGACCATCATCACTGTGGAGCTGATTTTCACATATTTGCAAACATTTTATTTAAACACACACTTGATTATATGTAGGAAAATTACCTGAAATCAAGCCCTGCATCCTATTAGTACCAAAGGAGATTACTATAATTCCAGAATATTATTTGCTTACTCATGAGTGAAAATAGTTTAGAATACCTATTTTTTCCATTTCTCTTCTCAGTTGGACACCTTTCTATTGATACTGAGAGCTTCAGCCAAACATCCTGTATTTCTACACTTGTTTGCTTCAGCTTTTAAGATGAATAAAGCTCAATTGCTCAGTTAAAAAAACAACAAAACAAAACAAGGAAGAACCCACAACGCAAAAAAGAATCCACTGATGCCAGTGACAATTCTAAAATATACTACTAAATCTTTCGAAATTGGTCTTAAGTACTCTCTCCTTACTTGACTTCTTCTCAAGTGGTTGGAAATGGATAGGAAGCAGGTCAGTGTAAGTCAAATTTGTTCTTTGAGATTTGTTCACTCTTTTATTCAGTGAAATGCTATTTAAATACAACATCCTTTTGTCTGAAAAGAGTTACTTGTAACTAAAATATTTTGAAATGTTTGAATTGGCCTTGCGTGAGTTGAAAGCACATTGAAATTAAGATCTGCAGGAAAACTCACAGGTACCCAAATAACAATCAACAAACAGATAATTTCAGGCATCAGTTAATAATTTTGAGAAACAATTAGATCATAATAACCTGATTTTCTGTGTATTACAGAAACAAAATTTCTTAATATAGCTGTGGAATCAAATAGCTTGTTTGCTTTGCAGCTGATTCCATGGATTCAGTTACATTTAATTTAGAAAAAAAAAAATCTTACCTTGCCTTAGGCACCAAGACAAAAATCTTGGTTGGCTAAAGTTCTACACTTAATATTTGAAATACCTACAGGTGTGATGGCAGTAATGCACTGTCAAAGTCCCCAAGAATAGACATGGCACTCTCAGAAGTGTGAAAAGGATTGTCAGGCACAAAACTGTAACAAGTGTGATGCATGTCTGGTACTGACAGTGCAGAAAAGCACAACCAGGCACTCCAGTCCTTGCTTTCACTGATCCACAGCCAACCAACTCCCCTGGCTGGGGCCACATCAATTCCACTTTTGTCCAGGTAATGCTAAGTCATTCCTCATCCCTAAGGAACATAGGGTTTTGATACTAGTTTTTACTGGGGGGTGGAAAAAAGGTCACTTTTTTTTTTAAGTTCCTCAATACAACTGGAAGTATACTCCATATAAAGCTAGAGAGAGAGAACTAAGAGCAGGTGCCTACCATAAATAAAGACATGAGACACCAAAGCTTTGCAAGCTATTTGCAAACACAGAACAAAGGCTTCAGAAGAGATCTGTGTGCTAGAAGCATATAAGGCTTCAACACTTGATTTAAAGTGTAGTATCAGGCTCTGGAAAAGGCTTTAACTCATATGAAACAATATGATTAGTGTCTTGCAAACTATTAAAAATGCCATTCTATAGTAATCCATCTTTTCCATCAACTTTGAAGGGCAGTATATTTTTCTTTAGGAATGGAAAAGAAAAAATTAATTTTAACAGGCCTTTTCCCCCTTCCAAGGACGGAGAAATATTTACATAGCTGAAGTTACACAACAGACACTGCTGGAAATTTTTCTCAACACTCTTCATTTTGCCAGACTTCTGCCTTCAAGTGGTCTTTTATTGCTCCTATCCTCAAATTCCTCACTCCACACTTTGGCAGAGTTTCACCTCCCCAGTCTTTGTCCACAGCTATACCAGCAAGCCTCCAGCTTTATTGCTACTATTGTGTGTGACACTTCAGTAAACAAAATTAAATTACTCCAAGCAAAAGTATGTTTGTGCCAGTGCAAATGCATCTACATCAACTTCTGCCAGGCAAGAAATATTTCAAATAATGAAGCCATTTAACTGTGTAGGCTTCTCCTGAAATTCAAGTGTTACATTTAATGTCCAGGGCAGCTCTCCACAGCTATGCATCCAGCTTGTTTACAGGATGAACAGCCTTAAGTAACACAAATACCAAAATACCACTACTCTAAAAATAGCCAGACAACTGGGCAACACCAGGGCAGATGACAGTCATTCTTAATGAGTGGCTGATTAAGATCTGAATAGCCTGAGAGTATTACAGAGCTTGAGCCATTCAAACAAAAAGACAAAAGAGACCCAGCATTTTTAAGGGACAAGTTATGAGGGCGTCTGGCCCAAAAGTACCAACAAAAACACACTAAGCTATGTGAGAAGTTAAAAAGAAAAAAAAACCAAAAAACAAACCCAACAAATTAACACATAGAAGAAGTGGTATGTTCTCATCTGAAAGGGCAAATACATTGATCACCCTACAAGATGAAGAAACACAGAGCTATAAAATAAGTGAATTAAGCAAGAAGGTCAAATAAGGCTTCCTATTAATATGGAAAAAAGGATAATTAAACTGAAACAATTTATTTAATGCTCATAAATCAGGAAATACTGCATGTACAGTTTTAGGAGCAGATATTCCCTCACCAAAGTATATGACCGTAATAGCCAAGAGAGACTCAAAATAGGCTCAAACTATTGCCATGGAAAAAGGCTAAAGCATGGAGCAAATGCTCAGGAGTAAGGGCACATGCAAAGGAGCTCGACTGAATAATAAAGTAAATTCGTCGCTTGGGCACTTGGTGCTTTTGGCTTACCAGTTTAAAAGAATTCTTACCCTCTCTCCAATACAACTCAGGGCACTGCTCCTCCCAGTGTCTAAACCACAGAAGGAAAATGCTACTCATGTATTAAGGCAGAAAGCAATGAGCCATTTCCTACTGCAGACTCCTGAGTATTCTCAGAGGTATCACTCAACAACAACACACAGGTTTTTTTTTTTGTTTGGGGCTTGTCTTTTTGCTTGTTTTTAGCTGAAATTAAGAGTGCAGCATCATTTTCTCTGAACAAGATTTCACCCAGCTAACTTGAGCATGATCAAAAGCCTAACCAGACCATCATAAAACTCAACATGGGCTGTGAGCAATTAACAGTGTCTTCAGAGGAGACATATCCTGAGGCTCTGGGCATTCTGGGGGATCTGTTTGTTGTGGACAAACAACTGATTATGAAATGTTCCTGGGAAGAGCTAGAGCCACTGCCTATATGTGTGCGCACATTTGAAAAACTTTGTTTTCTCAGCACTTCTTCACTCTTAACTTCCCCCATTACTGGCACATAACTCCAAAACGTCTTTAGAAGAATTTCTGTTCAACTCAGGACATGAGAAGGAAGCTGAGAAAAAGCAAATGCTTGTTGCACTGTTCCTGCACACTGTTTCCCCAGGGAAGGCAGTTTACATGCAGCCCTTCACTCTTGTTACAGTCTGGCTGCTGCCACGCTGTCACCTGAGGAGCATTAACTACCAGAGCACTGCTTTTCCACCCTGCCCTGTAACAACTGCATGATGTGCAGCCAGCAATCAACCCCCTCCTCACTCCTTCCCACCATTTATAGCAATACACTTACATAGACACACATACACAGACATACACAGATATTCACGAAGCAGAGACTGAGTAACACACCAAACTTATACACACATAAAATCTGAAGAAAAGCAGTGTAACATCTGTCAGAGCAGAGCAAAGAATCTTCTTCCTCAAAGATTTCAGTGTAGCTCAAAAGAAAATGCAAATATCTGCAACAGGCTACTTCAAATGGCTCTTAGAGTGAAATATCTGCTTGATGTAGTCTCACAAATTAAAAGAGATGAAATGCACTTGTACATGAACCATAGCTGAATCTGACATTTGGATCTCCTAGCAGCTTTGAAACATCCCAGCAGAACACTGAAAATACACGCTCAGAATGCCCAGAATTAAGTGAAAATTAGCCAGAAACATCAGATAAGCTTTAAAAAATAGATTACCTGTACAACATAACGTTTGGAGAAATAAACTACTGATGACTGGATTTCGGACCACTGACAGAGGAAATGAAGCTGAAAAGACTTCTCTTTAAGCATAAGCAAAGAGGGAAGACAAGGAAGAGGTTATAGATCATATGGCAATTTAAATAAAAAAGTGACCAGATTTCAAGGGAGAAGGGGAAGGCCAAGGTGGAGAAGAAAACCTGAAAAGAAGAAATGAGAATGAATTAATTGTAATCACCAAGACACTCCATTTCAGTTACACAACTTCAGTTACCACCATGACTAGCTGAAACTCCTTATTTTACTTCTAAAAGGAGCCATTAGGGACATTTTGCAAATACAGTCAGCCACAAAAAGGCACAGCCTTGCAGCCCTTATGCTGCCTCTTGGGCAGCTGCTCTTCACCCTTTAGCCCAAGCAGCCACTGAATGCAAGGCACTCTCTCAGCAGAACATAAAGTCTGTTCTTTTTTTCAGCACAGACCCAACAAATTCACAGTTCATTACTTAAATGTTTGTTGCTGTTGTATCTCAAAGCACAAACACAGAACCACAATGCCTGGGAAAGAAAATAAGAAACACAGAGAAGAAAAAAAGCTATAGTACTGTTAGATCAGCTTTATAGAGGGCCTAGAAAACATTTCTATCAGAAATAACACCACTATCTTCACTGCACACAGCCTCACAATCAAGGTTGCAGTTCTGATGCATCAGCCATGAGACAATCTTAGTTTCTCACACACGCATTCTCAAAAACAGTCCTTGTGACTGCATTTTTCTAAATAAAAAACATCATCTGACTCGTGAGCTCAAATTCACGCCTCAGGCTCAGCCTTCCTTGCAGTGCTCCCCCATCCAATCCCTGGCTACTGCTGCACCTTTGAATGTCTGATGGCTCTGACTGCATCCCACTGTGTGAGCTGGTTTGGACACAGCCACTGGAAGGATGAATTCTGTGGCTGGACCAGAAGGATGCAGTTAAGCCTGCAGCAAAGATTAATATAGGTCTGAATGAGCAGGACAAACAGACCTGTCCCTCTGGGAATCAGGATGGAATGAAATGTTATTGGAAAGATAAAAACAGCTACCTCCCAACAGGACATCAGGTGACTAAAGCCAAAGGGAGCTCAAAATATTTTTGATCACCATTACAAACACTTTACCTTCCCTGCTTTAGTATCACACTCTGTGAAAGAAATTTTCCCCAGGAAAGTTTTCCTTTTCTGGATTATTATATTTTAGAGGTTATTGCAACTGTATTCCTGATGAACATGGTGAACAGGTATCATTATTTGTTTGCTTGCTCCGTTTTTTTCTAAACAAAGAGAAAAATAGCAAGTCCAATTAAGAAACACCTAAATTGTCTTCTTGAGAGCTATTAAAAAAGCAACAGCTACATTAATTGGAACATTCATTGGATGAAAATTATGACAACCCAGTAAAAATCCAGTCTAAGAGTCCACAGGAATACTGATTCAAGGGCTTAGTAGGCTCTTGCAAAAAAGAACTCCAGTACAAGCAGAACACTTTAACTCTCTAGTTTTTCATCCCATGTACCAGACACTAATTAAATTGCTTACAACAGATAAGATACTAAATAAGAAAAAGTTCATGAACTCTTTCTTGAAGCTGTAAGAAGTCATTTTCTTACAGTGTTTGATCATTAATACACCTCTCCATCTTAGGCTTGAAATTCAAAAGATCAGTACATATTTTAAAGTTATGATAATATTAAGTGTATGAAATTTGACTTAAAAATTGCTATTTTATCAATAAGTTTCTGCCATTGACTGAACATGACTATTTCTTCTCTTATTATTCAGAAGCACAAGGCACACTTTTTCCCAGCCAGCATGGCAATGTATTGGCTTTTTCCATGCACCACTACTGTGCAGGCTGTAGTCTCCAGGAAGAAAAAGGCAAATAGGGAGAGAAGGAAAGTAGTGTTTCCATCCTCCTTCTAAACCCACTTGGGATGCATCTAATCAACAAAGACCTTTTCCATCTGGTGACAATTGGTTCTGAGTACTAAAACCTTCTACATGCTTTTATACCAACAAGTGTTATGTGAATACCTAATCACATTTTAATCATGCAATAATCGGCCACTTCTTAGCTTTCAGCATGGCAATATGTATATAGCAATATGTATAGAGCTGTGTATCTTACATGAAAAGGTTAGTCTTATTCACAGATATTAAATTTCTTTCACCGGTATAACAGGCAGTTTGCAGCTGATTTGGGAAGAGAACCTTAATCTCCTGAAGAACAGTGACTTAAAAACTTCTGCTTTTCTTTTCAGGGAGGGGCTCAGAGCAAGCAAACACTGCCCACACTGCTCCTCTGCAAGGGCAATTTCTCTGTGATATACTGAGAAATAAAAACACCAAACATGTAAAAGCTGTCCAGTGTTGTCTTTCAAATCAAGAAATAATTCCTGAGCTGTTCTCTGATGAATTTTCTCTGCATCACTTCTGTCCATCTATACTTCACTAAGAGCAAAACTCACCTCTGGGAAATTAATCACCTATTGAGCAAGGTGACTTTCAGCAGTCACTCTGATAAAGTACATTCTGTGTCCTAAAAATTGAGTTTAAATAGAAAGATGGGCATCAGAGTGGAACACACTCAGTCTCCAGTTTACATGCAAATGCAGTGCAGAAACACATTGCAAGTTATCTGCTTGCTAAAAGCTCCTAAAAGTCCAAAACCAATACATCAACTAATTCCAATTTTCACTGAAAGATCCTGACAAATTTGTACTCTCAAGTAATTTAATTACAGCAATAAGTTTATATTACTACATTCCAGGGCTTGAAATTTCAGTTATACTACAGTTACTGCCAAGCACACTCACTGGATGTTAAGCCCCTTGATAATTCCCTTCATATTACAACTGTGTTTGTATTTTACCCCTCCCTTGTCTGGCCAAGTGTAAGTAAATCACTGTTCTTCATGGAAAACACAGCAAGCCCTGACCAAAACCAGAAAAATCTTCCTACACTTACAGGAATGACCAAAGTTCAGATCAAAGTGCAGTTAAAGGACAATGCCCACCTGCTGGCTCATTTGCTACCTAGAGTTTCCTTAAAGCATTCACCAATGTGAGCATTTTTTCTTCTTCTGAGCCAGTACAAATCTGTGACTTTAAGCTCTCATGGCTGCAGGCACACACCACCCCGAGCACAGAAACACTGGCAAGCTGTGCACAAACGAGATAAAAGGCTCAAGCAAATGTGACTTTCTTTAAAAGCCCTCTCGCCTGTCACCTTCCCCGCACGCGAAACACGGAGAATTGATGGCTGGGGCTGTTTTCTGAAGTGGCAGCAGTCTGCAGGCTGCATAAGTGACTCCAGTAAATGAGGGATTTGCTGCCAGCTGCTGGCACAAGGGATGCTGTGGGTTTGTGCATGTCTAACAGCTCGGATCAGAGAGAACCACCACGAACTCCGAGTTTCAGACAGCCTGGGATGGTCTTTCTGTCCATCTATTTATTGCAAAACAGGGAGGAGTCATCTATGCTTGAGTCAGCTGCTCCAGAAACAAAAGAAATAAACAAACTTGTGATCTAAACACAAAGGTTCTTTAATTTTTAAAGTACACAATTGTGGGGTTTGGAGGAATTTTTCTTCTGAACATAAGAAACAGTATGCACTGACAGTTTCTCATTTACAGAGAAAGTTAATAAAAAGCAGATGGAGGTCACAATACAGCAACTACAATACATGCTGTAATTAATCTGGCACTCCAAACAATAAACACAATGTCAGCAAGAGACTCACTTTAAATCTCCAAGTCAATTACAGACTGATTGCCTCAGCAACACATTACGGAAATTACTGACATTTACAAAGTTGCACTCAGGTAAGAAGTCCTTCAGCTGCTATGTAGGCTAATTAGGAAGCTTATCACTCAGTGCCTAGAATGAATACTTGGAGAAGTATTTAGACTAAAAAGACTTTTCCCCTCAAAATATTCACAAGCCAAACATCACAAACACAGAAAACAGCAGAATTTTTCCACTTTTACATCTCACCCTGAGGAGAGCAGCCAGTGGACAAGGAAAAACTGGATAATTCATCTGCATACACACATTTCAAAGGGCAAAATAAGTAAACACTGCCACTCTTAGGAAATTATTTAAAAAACTAGACTAGAAGACAGTAGTCAGAGTATGTCCAGACAGAGAGTATGTCCACTCAGAAAAATGGTGGCAGTGCTGTTTCATTTGAAATGCTGAGAAAAGTCAAAGAACATCATTGTTGTTTCAAGTTCTATTATCCACAGTCAGAAGAAAAAAAAATTTAAAATTCCTGTGTTAGTTTTCCAGTAACTGTTTCTCTAAAGAAAAAAATAATTACAGCCCCTTTCCAGCCATATCCTACAAATATTTCATGTCTCACCAATTTGAACCAGGAAAAGGTAGAGCAACAGCTGTGGCTGAACAATGTAAGTCAGCTGAAAATTGTCCCCACAGTTTAGCTGTCTAAATACTTGTGAGAGAAGACAAATTTTCAATTAACTGTAGCAAAATCAAATTCTACCTCACAAGTACAGCAAAAAAAGCCCTAAAAATTGATAATTTGTTCAAAACCAAATTTATGTAATAGTTTATAAAATTGCCTTCAACTGATTTTACTTGGATAAATTTCAATTAGCATTAAAACAAAGGAGTTCTATAAACATTTGTGTTTATACCAGGCATGAGAGTTACGTCAGAAAATATCAGTAAACACTAGACTTAAAAACCAGAGAACTGCTGGAGAGAAACCACAAAGTATGACCTAGCACTCTCCATACTCCACCATACCAGTCTAAGGCATGAATGTCAATGCTGGGCATAGGTTTATGTCAGTATTTTAATTAGCAGCTATGGCCTCACACACCTCACTCTCTCTGGAGAACCTTCAGCCTTTTAGTCTGCCTATACAAGAGAAAAAATAAAAAAAAAAAAAAAAAAAAAAAAGGCAAAAAAAAATCCCCAAAAATGCAAAGCTGTGTCATTAGGGTGATTAAGGCACTGGCAACTGAAAGAGGTCAGCAAGACAAAAAATCTTATTATTATCAGGAATTATAAAGTACCACCTCTCCCCACAGCTCTTGCTTACATCTTTTCCCTGCCAGCAGATGGGAGCAGAATACCAAAGGGCACCACCTGAAGACAGAGGATTAGAAACTGCAGTTTAGGCACTCAGGTCTAAGTTATCAGATGTTCATTTTCAGCTGCTTCTGGTAATGACTGGGGTTAAAGTATTGGTTGCAAAAATAACAAAAGAAGAAGCAGCAAATATGCAAAAAATATCTGTGTCTGCTAATGTACGTTAGGAAGACAAGGACAAAAGAGAGCTAATGGCCAAGAGTCTCTAACTTCTTGACAATTTCTTCTTTTGGGCTGATATGTTGCTTACACTGCTAAGAAGCAATTTCCAATATAATGAGTCAGCTGACTAAAAGTATAACCCATTTTGTCATAGCTTTCTTATCTTTGTCTGGCATTCTACCAGTAATTCATGCTATAAATGGCCTTCTCTATAGTAGTTTCTTCTTGTTTACTTTTTTTCCAACCCCATCACTTTGGAACTAACTCTATCTCTACTGATGGAACCCAAAATCTGGTCCCCTCCCAAACACACCTCTGAACATTGTCATGGCATTCCAAAAGGGCTTCCTTCTTGCAGCCTCCTTCAGTAGGCGAATCCACAAAAAGAAAATAAAAACAATTATGCACTCGAATAGCCCCCTTTGGTGTTTCTTCCCCGCACAGAAAACACATGTTCAAGCTGACAATTCAGATTTCTTTGATGTGACCAAATGTGCATCTATGAGCAAGTTAATTCACCTTTGTAACCCTGCACGTCACAGTACCCAGAGGCAGGAGAGCTGAACATGAGCTTTACTACCCAATGCACTCAGAGCAGTAGGAACAGCAGAGGGGAACTTTACACAGGAATGCATTTTGCACATGTATAGCAACAAATTTACTGATGGAAATCTCAGTGTGAGCTATTTGGCATTAGAGGATTTTATTCTGAAGCCCAGTATTTTTGCAGCTTACTTTCTTGGCTACTAATTTCCTCCAGCACTGCAAAACCAAGTTTACATTATTTGACATTGCACTGGACACAAATCGAATCAGCTGGATGAAAGTTGCACTCAAAATTAATCATTTTTATTGGTTTACTTGCTCACATTCCAATTCTGTTTTGTGATTTTTTTAGTAGAAATTGCCAATATCCTCAGATCCCATGGACTAGGAATTCATATTTTGCATTCCTGGTATTTCAAGTCATCCATATGTTTTGATGCAAGAGAAGACATCTGGTAAATGCTTAACAAATTTAAATTGCAGCCATCAAAACTGCATCTTTATGGAAGCTGCAAAAAGACATCAGTTGGGAATAGTGACATGTTAGACACTGAATCATTGGTCTAGGACAATAATGAAAGTAGACATCAATACAGCAGCTTTTACCAGCTTGTTCCTGGGATATTCATTAAGTAAGAACCTCAGAACTGTGTCTGATCTAATTTCCAAGACAAGGATATGTACTGGAAATTCATGCCAGACACCTTTGAACACAAAGCTGTAATCTTCCCCTCCACTTTTTGGAATATGCATTTTCACTATCCTCCTCCTTTGCACCTCCCATCTGCTCTCCCATTAACTTTATACTATCTTTGTCACTAACTCTATTCTATTCTATTCTTTCAAAACCCTAATTTCTTTAAGACTTCCACTCTAACCTCACATTTACTGCCATCCACCTACCTCCTTCCAACTGGCTTCAGTCTCCTCATCAGCCTCTCATTTCCTCTCCATGTCTCTCCTCATTCCACTTCATTCCCAACTTTGTCCTTTCCCACAGCTTTGTTCCCATTAACAAGAGCTCATTTTTTCTTTCCCTTTCACAGGAGTTAATACAGGGAGAACATGTTGCCAACAGCCCTCTGAGACTGGCTGTGGTTGGTGAGCATTGCCAGATGGCTTTGGTCTCCCAGCTAAACGAAACCAATTCAAAATTCAAAACTACCAGAGTGCTCATCAAGCCTTTACCATAAAAACAATTTTTTTAAGAAACATTAAAGATCTGGACCAAAGAAGTCACCAGAACTAGTTATGCTCAGTTATGTGTTCTCTTTAGATTTGACTTGCTTTACAGACAATATTAATCTTGCCAAATAATGAAGGAATTACATGACCAGCACAGTTTTATACAAGGTTAAGTTTGTACAGATGAAAAGTTTAAAATTCTGAAAACTATATTACAGCTATTTTTCATATTTTACCTCCTACTGCTACTTCAGAAAAATCATATGATTCAAATTACAGTTTCCAGAGGAAGTCATTAAAAAGACTAGCATTTCTATCAATGATGGTTTTGTAAGTTTGCACTTGGTCTTTGGCACAGACTCTGTCTATATTTAGAATGCACAGTATAAAGAATTCTGGAAATCAAAGTACACAAAAATATCAGAATATTACTAGTAATACATCAAATTTACAGGGAGAGGATGATACTCATCTACACTAATTTCAGAAGGTTTATAGGACTTGATCAGGGTTGGAGTGGGGAATGCAGTAGCCAGCCCTACCTGCAAATGCTCCAGTCCCCGGGAAAGCCTCATGGGGGAAGGCAGTTACAGAAGCACTGTATCAAGAAACTGGAAAGACTATAATTTTTTTGGTCAGCTACAGAATATCACATATTAGGTATAATTGCTTCAAAGTATAAAAATGTAGTGTTCTCACTAGTAATATTCAAGGGCATACTTTCTTTTCCCCCTCTAAACTGTGACAAGACTCTTAAGTAGATTTCCATCATGGATCTTTGTTTCTCTATGCTTTTGAGAGCTGGAGGGCTCTGGCCTCCTCCGCTCAAGCCATTTTTTTGTGCCAATTCAAAACCAGAGTTCAAACCTTGTTTACTAATCTGACACACCATTGCCACTCATTGAACAATGTTTAATGCATAATTGGTGTGTTGAAATTAGCACCCTCAGTCATTCATATTAATGCCAGATATTTGCATACAGTAATGCATTATTTTGGCAGCAAGAACTTCTCAACATCTCTTTACTCCTTTCTCAACCATTAGGATTGAAACACATGGAAGCAGGATTATGTCACACTTAAAAAAAGATGAAACATGACACTTCCCCTTTTTTAATACTTCTCCAACCAAACACAGGAAAAAGTACATGGTGATAAAAGAACAAAAGACACCAAGAGTTCATCTTCTCTCATGAAAAAAATTCAAGAGGATGAGCAACCCCTTCTCTAAAAGAAAAAGTACTAGAATAATACAAATAGCTTTAGTTTTCTTGCAACATGTTCAAGCACAAAAATAAGATTAATGGCATTCTAAGGAACAGAAAAAACTTGTAATTTCCCAGACGATGTACCAGACCTGACTGAAATTTTATTTTATGAAGCAACTGCATAGATAAGAAACCACCTTACACACTCCTCCCCAAATACTGCCAGCATTCTCAAGAAACATTGCAGAGCAGCATTTATCTCCTGGCATGAGGAAATTTCAATTCCATTGCAGAATTGATATGTGCAATTCAACTACTTTTAAGATATGGCCTTTTTTTTAGAAAAAAGAAATTACTTATATGCACAGTTCTTAGCTGGTCAATTGCTTAACATGGTGAATCTTTATTCCTGTTTTTAGTGAGGTCAAATAAGAGCTGCAAAGGAATTTTGCTGCACACACAAAGCGCTGACACAGAATACCCAAACCAGTGGTTCTGTTGTCATGGGCACCAACAAGTAGAAGGGATTTAAAAGCCAAGATTTTTGAGAAAACCTTTATGGAGCTGGTATTAAGTCAGACCCACAACTTTATACCTTGGGAACCAAAACTAAACAGCTTTAGGAAAAATTCTGCTGACAAAAGAGCATTGGCCCCCCATAACCCAGTGGCCCTGAATGCCCCTGCGTCAGTGGGATTGGCACCAGGGCATGCCAGGCTGCAGGGCTGAGCTGCCTAGCAGGGAGCTATGGAGGCAGGGGACAGGCTGGAAGCACGCAGCAAGGCAGGAGAGAGAGAGGAACACAATTGTACTGTTTGCCAGTTGTGACAACAATCATGTCTCCCCTGATTCTGTTTCTAGCAGAAGTAGTTACCAGTCTTGCCTTTCCAAGTGCTTGGAAAAGGCACAAGTGAGTGCACCTTTATAATTATTCACAACATATGGAATAAGGCTGTCCTGAGGTCTGGTGATCAAAAACCCCTGAGGCTACTGCCATTACATGAAGATGTCTCCAACTGGTGGACTGGGATCCCCTTTCCATTTACAGATGGGAAAGACCCATGAAGTGAGTTCAAAAACCCCTCTTGCATCACCTTTCTGTTGCCTGCTGTGTAACCAGGTGAAAAGCTCCTCTCCCAAGGGAACAGGTGCCCAGAGCAGCCATCAAACCACAACATCCCTCACATCACTGCATCAGTTATGGACAGGGGACTATTTCCTCGTCTTTAAGGGTGGGGATCAACACGAGCAAGGGAAGGTGCCCAGCAGCTCTGTGAGGGCCTAAACCCCAGAGCAGCAACAGCCTTTAAGTGGCTGGGAGAGCTCCAACTGGGATAAAGTACACTACTTTCTCTTTAAGAATGACTTTGCAGGATGACTTAGGGCAAGCTGAGCCAACACTTCCATTGATGTGCACACTGAAATCAGTGCTGAGACAACAAATCAAACCTCAATCATGGACCAATACAAAAGTTACCTCTGTTTGTAAGTGCTTAAGCATGCAGGCACTTCAGAGGTTCAGGTACTCTCTTCTCTGCATGACTCTACATCCCTTTATCCCTAGCTAAAGGCCATGGAACAGGAAGAGTCATCGCTCCATACGTGTTAGGTCCCTACCAAGAGTTAGGGTACAGCCTTTCAGTTGGCACAATTTTCAAAAGCATCTTAGTAGGTGAGAAGCTCAAGTTTGTCAGAAAAACTCCACATTTCACTGCAGGTCTTCAAGGGCCTGATTAATTCTACCAACCCCTTTTTTTTTTAATTGGAGCTCAAGGCTCTAAATCAATTAAGTGGCTATTCATAGCACTAAATTTAAGGTAGGAAAATTAGTTGATTATATCCAACATTCACTCAATCTGGTTTGGTTTTGTTTCAGTTTTCTTTTTTTTTTTTTTCCCTTTTGTGAGAACAGCAGAAGCTACAATTATTGTAACTAGAAACAGAACACAAAGATATTAAAGTAGGTCAAGAGCAGGAGTTGACCCAAACTATGAAAAACCACTGATAGAGTCCTTAGCTCATTAACAGGTCTGAAGCACTTGGTAGTCCTGGGATGCTGTGTGACCTTCCCAGGTGAGGCTGATTCAGCATTTAAGATTTACGTGCAAAATAAAATTCAGTGCCTTGCTGCATTTATGGAAACACAAATTATCAATTCCTTCTGCAGTAATTTACAGTAAAGAGTGTTTTCTCTTAAGATGATCAATCAGCAACTCAGATAAGTAGTGGCAGGAAGACAAGCAATTCCTGCACATGAAGTTGTTACCTATTATTCACAACATTTTAATGCACTTTTAGAAGTTATATACGGCTACAAATGAAGAGATTGCAATTTTAGAAGTGAATGAAATTATAGGAGGACTTGTAATCCTATTAACACAAGTACTTTTACCCCCCAATTTACATGGGCATAGCCTTTAGAACAATAGCAGGATTCACTTCTATATTGAAAGAATTAAGAAAAAATCAACTGGAACTAAGAAAAAATAGCTTCTGTAAGAAAATGTTTTCATGCAACTTAAACCATCTCTGAAATACACAATCTGTAATTTCTGCAGTTTTTCCACAATATAGCTAGTTCAAAAAAACTTTTAAACAAAGTTAAAATCAAGCATAATAAATATACAATGTGAAAAAGTAAAAAAAAAGTAACTAATGTCTTCGGCCCAGAAAAAGGAAGTCATTTAAGGAAACCACTAAAACCCTCTATTATGGCTGCAACTATATTAAGGAGTAACATGCATAGGCTTAAAGAAAACACCACAGACCTAAAAAATAAGGTGATCCTAACAGTCATTATTCTATATAGAACCACAGGATCTTTAAGGTGTGAAAAGACCTCCAAGATCATGAAGTCCAACCTTTGACTGAACATCACCTTGTCAACAAAACCGTATCAGTGAGTGCCACAACTGCTTGGTGTTTTTTTTTTACAATTACAAGGATGGTAACTCCACCACTTCCCTGTTCCAGTTTTCCAATTCTTCACCACTCCTTCAGTAAAGGTATGCACACAACCACACAGAGCACAGCATTATCTGCTTATGAGTTACATAAGACAAAGAAGCAAATAGCCTAAACTACTGGCCATTTTTTAGCTGCTTTTATGCTTTTTTTACTGAACTAGGACTTGGCTAGTTACTTGGAGATAATTTCTAATTACCTGCACTTTGCAGATATGCCAGCATTTGAAGAACATCAAGCCACCTAGTATTTAGAAAAAGACTAAGTATGTAATGTAAATTTAGTGGCATAGACCAAAATCATTTGAGTATTTCAGCAATCCCAGTGCTAACTGAAAGCAGAGAATTCTACTAATTCCACTAAACTTTGCATTTACTACAAAATATCATCAATGCAATAAGAATCTCCTGAAGCAAGGGTCCAAATCCACCTGATACTACATAAGTACTTTTCCCTCTACTCAAAGTTTCTCAACATCTCTCTCATTGAGCCCTCTGCTTTGCTTAGAGGTGTTTTGCTTTGGTGGAGTTTTTGGGGTTGTGGTTTTTGGTTGGCTATGTGTTTCCTGGGGGAAAGGAAACTCAAGACACACTACAAGAGGTTACAGTGATGTTCACAAGACTCCTAGATAATGATGCTGTGCAGGGTTATTAACTCTTCCATTAACACTGATATATAAAAATAAAATACTGGGTTTGGGCAGAAGCATCGACAAAGTCCTACTCACATCCATTAATCTGAAGTGGGTTTTTTGCAGTGTAGAATTTCTGCATGGCAGTTTCTCCTTTGTACAAATGTGGGATTCAGCTCAGTTGCAGTACCAAGAGCAGCACTGCATAACTTATGATACGCTTGTGTTCTGAGCAGTGATGTAAACCCTCCATGGAACACTTGTGTAAATGATGAAGTGCTCACACACAGGACACTGAACTGGCAGGCACAACTCTAACAACTCATATATTAACCACTCCTGGGATAGTTTACTGCTAGAGGTTTAGCTTTAAAAGCAGTTCATACTCCTTTCAAAAAATATTGTATTGACAAACTGAATTGAGAAAAATAGGTATTTTTTGAAAAGAAAAATTATCTAAAAAGCCTAGAACCAGATTTAAGGTTTATCAGAAAGCCTATGGCAAAGGAAGAAATAACCTGGCATTTTATTTGCACACTTTCCTAAGGCTGCACAGCCTGACACTGCAGTTCTTTGTCTCTCCCTCCCTGCTTCACCTGAAAATATAAACTTCAGCTTCATCACAGCACTGGGAAACAACTGCAAGTTGATTTAAAGGTCTGAAACATCTAGAATAAGCTAAAATGTTTGTTATCTAAGGCAGTAACTCACAAATTTGGCCTTGAGTTCACTATGCAGTGACATTTGTTTTAACAAAAGAAGAGGCTCTAGCTTTTATCACACCTCCTGAAACAGGCAAAGTACTTTCCTTGTACCTAAACACCATCCAAGAGTGGGGTTTTACTAATTTGGCTGAAGTCTGAGGTTTTTTGCCCCAAGTGTGGTATTACAGTTCTTAACTTTGTTGTGCACATTACCTTCACAGCTTAGGATGCAAAGAGGGAAGCAGCTGCACTTGGCTCGCAAGGCAAAGTAGAATGAATAAGTGTGAAACCAAATTTCCAGGCAATGAATGCCAGCAGTGCCCAATGATAGTTACTGCTACCTTCCTTCCAGTGCCTTCAGTACCACCATGTTTCTTGCTATTCTCCTCACGTATGAATTTGACATGCTCTGTACTTGTGTTGGAGCTACGCTGATGAAAAACAGCATGTAGGAAATGCTTTGATAACAGAAACTAGTTTAAATTTTTTGAAGTTATTAGAAAAGATGAAATAATTAGTAAAAAGTAAAATCAAATTTAAAACCTACAAACAGAATGTGGACTAGATTTTTACTGATGAACTTAAAATGCATCAGTGATAAGAGAGGAAAAACAGAAAAAAAAAAAGCCTCAAAGCCAGAAACAGCAAATAAGAGATGAGGGAAAGTAACAGTAGCTCAAGAGAGAAAGAAAATAAATTGGTAACTTCAAGATATGATACAGATAAAAGCGAGCTGGAGACTAAAGAAAATAGAAGAGGAATAATAATATGAGAGTAAGAAAAAAGAGCAAGAGAAGTCCTTTTTAAAAGTGAATGGTGGAAGAGACCCTAGACTTCTACCTGCTCTGCAGGTTCAATTTACCTTGCATTTTCCCTTACCGCCTTTTTTAACTTCCCAAAATATTCTCTGCTCCAACTCTCTGATCATCTTTCTGCTTAGAGCTACTAAGTTTTCAAGAGCTGAAAGGATTCTTATGGTGGCTGCTCCCAAAAATCTATTTCAAGTTGCATTCTGAGCACACACGTGTCCCATAACCTCCTTATGGCTGTTGGAATACAAAGGCACACAGGGGTATAGGGAGGGAGATTTTAGAAATAAAAAGGGATAAGGAATATCTGAAGGGATAAGGTGAAATCTGAACTCCCATATACCCATTTCCTAAAGAACACCTTCAATACCCATCCACAAGCACTGCTGTTGAGTAACATGACATTCACCTGCTTTCAAGGATTAAGCACTCCAGATCCATACAGATGGGGAAACATATGGGCATATCTAGTTAGGGTTCAGACACCTAGCAAGTGCACAAGAACTACCCCTCTCCAAAAGTAAAAATTATTTACGGCTAGTTTTAAGCCCCCATGCAAGCACCAATGACAGCACAGCAGAAAGGGCTGGACAGCAAGAACAAAACAGTTCAGTATTTCAGAAAGGGAGAGGGAAAATTCCATTAGCTTATGCTTGTTTGGAAAGTGCTTGTGGAACTACAGCATATGACCATTTAGGATTTGACAATCTACTCACTTTCATACCAGTGAATAAATCTTTAAAAGACAATTAACAGCATTCCAAAGGAACAGTAACTACAGCAGAGTGAAGCAGCATGTTGAAAGCAAAAGTTGTCTCTCAATTTGGTGTTTAATTCACCAGACTAGAGAAGATCTCAGACCTGCAGAACATGAGGCTTTGGTATATCCTGAGCTCTATAGCACCAGTGCAAAGCAGAGCAAACTGTGCCAGTGCCAATTCTTTCATTACTGATGGAATCAGTCATGAAGTGCTGTAAATTACTCACTTCCCTCCCTAAATCTTTAATGTTATGGGATCTCTTCGGCAACCTAAACAAGATACTTGCTTTAAAGATGCTGTGGAAGATTTGTAACTGTTTGTGTGTTTTCTAAACATTTATTTCAACATACTTTAACCTTCCTCATAACTAGAGTAAGGCTACAGCATCTGGTGTTTATTAAAACCATGAAATTCCTGTTTTTCCCTTATGAAACTGTTGAGAATTGATAATAGGTTTTTGGGGTTTTTTAATTTAGTTTTGTGATGAGGTGTTTTAGAAAAATCATTAAATAATAAATTTAAATTAGCAAATTTTTAAAATCTGCTTATGCTAAATTCAGACAATCTTTTGCAAATCAACAAAACCCATCAGAAAATATTTATCAAATGTAAGTTAATGAATTACCATTGTGATACTTAAAATATAGAATTTTGGACTCATCAATTTAAAAGCTGTAATGCATATAAGATTAGAATCCATATAGTTCCAGAAAAGAAATGTTACAGAAGTTCAGAAGTCATCTAGTGCTTCAGCTTGACTATAGCATATTTTTTTCTAAAAGATCACAAAAAGACTCTGGATCTTATACAGAACTTAATCTTCATATCCTTGCTGACACTAACTACGCATACCTTGGCTGTAAATTTAAATACTTCTGTGTTTCAATTCAGAACAAAACAGGGACTGTCCTTATTGATTTAGTATCAGTAGAGTCTGATTAAAACTGTCATCCGCAGCGAGAAGAATGATACCATTAAGCCCTAAGTGCTTCATGACAGATTGACCAATATTATCACAGAAAGAAAAGCAATGTACCCCTAATGATTCTTTCCCCTATATTGAGAGGAAAGCTGCAAATGAACTAAGGCCACAACACACAGGATGTGAAGCTGCTGAAACCAAAGGCAAATTACATTGCAAAACTATATAAGAAAAATCTGGTATGTCCTCATGATGACTGATGCAGAGCTGGGGTAAAGCAGGGTCCATCCACAGCTGCTGCTCCCCCATTGAATAACTCAGGCACTCAGTCCCAGCCAAGCAGGCAGGCACAGAGAGCATGTTCTGAGTTCATGTCCGCAGGGAGCTGGCCAGTTAATTGTTGCAGACTCTCCTCTCAATGACAAGATGTCATTAAGTGAAGCAAAGAGTATGTTAAACACTTGGAACATTTACCCCTATATAAACATCTGATGTAGCTGCAAATGGGAAGTTACAGAATTGCAAACAATTGGTATTAAGTGTAAACAGAACACAAACCACACTTTATTTCACAAGAAATAGGAACCTTAGGGTTAAGGGGTTCTTTGTACACGTGCTGTAATTAATTATCTTAGGTGTATATACACACAACTTAGCACACCAGAGCTGGCCAGGGAGTACAAGTCTTAACTCTACAGCCACCCTGAATTTCACAGGCATTTGAAACACTTTTTTTAATAGTATAGCATATTGCTAAAGTGCCTTGTTTACAGCCCATCACCATCTCTCTATCTAAACTTTCCTCTGGCACGAAGACTTTCCAGGATAATCATTCCCACTGCAGACACACTCAGTATGCCCAGCTGTAATATGTACTCCCTTTCCTCAATTTTTAGTTTTAGCAGCTCATGACTCTTAGTTGTTTTATTTCCCATGGTACTCAAATTCATTCCAGGTACTCATAGAGCTTCACCATATTATCTTCTACTTGAGATCACTATTAAAGAGGTTAAATTAATTTACTTTAAAGCTGCATCTCCAAGTACCAATGCATAAACCCAACCAACCACCTCTCTTACCCCTCTTTTCTTGGCCTTTCATTCATGCTTTTCATCTTCAGAACTAAACCCACTTAAATCAGAGGGAAAAAAGGTAAAGGCACCACTTTATTTCTTCTTTTCTGTCCTCAGAAGAAAAACAAACTCTTGTGCCTCAGCTTCCCATGAGGGAAAGTACCTCAGAGATAATCTCACTCTACACAATAAAAATTTTATTAATCCCACACCTTTCTATAAAGATAATTTTTCTTCCCAAGAGATCTTATTCATTTACTAAGATTAGCCCACAACTCCAGCTATACATTCTATATATAACATAGAGAGAAATTATCTTAAGTTCACTTTCTTGGTTTTTAAATATGTATTAGCCTGGACAGAAATGCATGCAATGTTAAAAATCACTCCCAATTTCATTTTCTTTTTTTTTTTAATGCAGAAGAGAAATTACATGTTGCTTTCAATCAGTCACAGCTATTTGTCCTTAAGAACAGAACAAGAAGGTTTATTTCAAAGAGAGATGCTCCAGACTTAGTTCACACTAATAGGCTGGACTTCCAAAATAATTTAAAACATAATACTGGTAATTCCTAAGAAACAGCTCCACTTAGGTTTCTCAAAGAATCCAAAAAAGCATGCAGGCTGTCCCTGAGAGGGACACAATGAGTATTTACTGTTCTGCTGGGCTTGGCCAACACTCATCTTTGTACTCTACAGAAACAAACAAAAAACACCACAAAACACCCACTCATCTAAAATGTTACCAGAAACACTGACTTTGGCTGCTGTAAAATAAAGAAACTGCTCTGATTAGATACAGAATCGTACAGCAGAAGGCACACATGCTTAATATAACAGTACAACAATATTGATTAAATAAAGTACTCTCAGAATTGCAAGCTCCTAAAAATGGGTTTGTGGATAAAATACCCATTTAAAGCCAAGATAACTTCAACAAGCAAGTTCTCTAAGAAACAGCAGACTGAAATGAAAATACTTCAAGTGACCATCATTGATGGGTGACTCTAGAAAACCAGTTCTTTATTCTGTGGTTTTACTATGCTAATAACAAATCCCACCCCATAATAAGAACAAAATAAAATACCTTTTTTCGATTTTGCTCCAATCTTCAACTTTGATGGCCAAGCAATCTGTGTATTTGTTTCTTCCATAATCTATTAAAATAGAAAGCATTTTCAAAAAATTAAGTTTTCCTTTTTCTCCTGCAAAAGCATACATTAATTGTCTGAAAATACCATGTTTACCATTCTTAAAACTGTTGATTATTATTACTTTTAAATAGCACAAGCCATTAACTGCTTCTCTGGTTTTCCTGAGAACTTTTGTCTGTTAAGTGTGGCTGAGTTCTGATCATTCAAAAGAATTCCCATTCTCGTTCCCAAGATGCTCAACAGCTTCCATGAAGTTCAAATGACCACTAATAGCTACAGCAGGATTTACATCCATCTCAGAGAGAATTTCAAATCTTTACAATTCAACACAAATATTTATTCAGTTACCTTAAACTGGTTTGTAAGTAAAGCCTATCACATTTAAATTGAGTCTTTTTGAGTCTCCATAAGTCAAGATATATTGGTTTGCCTCACCTTTACCCAAAAGAGCTTTTCACTATAAACTTATCCAAACTGCAGAATTTTTACTTCTTGATTTAGCAGGTCAGAGCAGACATTTGACAGCATTTATTTATTATGACACAGTGTGTAACCTACCTGCACATCTCCAACCAGTCAACAGGGAAAAACTATGCACACACTCTTATACTGTGAAAAAATGCAGTAATTTAGCTCAGTGTCAACTCTCATTCTCTTGCTGCCTTTGGCTCAGTAAAAATTCCATCAGTCTATTACAGGCATATTATACTGAAATTTCATCCTGGCATAAAGCTACAGTGCTTCACCAACCCATTTAGTTGTAAAACAGGAGAAGGAACTGCTTGACACCAAAGACTTTAGATAAATGAATGGAAATCCAGCTCCTAGAAATGCTGGGCATATCTGAAACAAAAGGACTTCTCTTATAAACAAGCATGGTGAGCTCATACCTCTCATCACACTTAAGATGGAATGAAAACAATTAAAATGTCAAAATAATTAGCAAAGCCACTTCCAAGAAGAAAACTAATGCATTAAGAAAACAGCTACAATACCAGTAAGTTTCTCATAAAAGTATAATTCAGAATTGAGGCCGATTTCTTTAACAGTTCCTAATTGTTATCTGCTACATCCAAAACCCAAGGATACCACAACAACTTCCAGATTAGGATGCCATCTGGAAAAACTGAAAGCATCAGCCAGACTTCTTTATACTATAGTTTTGGTTTCAGCACTATTGGATAATAATTTACAGCTGAAATAAAACATTTCCAGGAGGGTGAAATTCTACTAGCAACATACATATACTTTTTCATCATTTTTCAATCCAAATGTGAAAAAAAGCTATTTCAAATAATTCATTTGTCTCTGATAAAATGCTTTGGCCCAGGATCTTTTTTATAATAGTGCCACAGGCAGTGAAATACACAGAAAATTGGAAGGCACTATCCAAAAGGAAAAGGGAGATGCTAAAACAAAGAATGGTGCAGGACTGAGTTATAGAAGAGCCAACATGAAAGGAACCACAAGAGAGGAGACAGAAGAAGATTGCATGTCATTCAAGGCAAGTGTTACATCCCATCAGTCCTTTATCCTCTCAATTAAGGTTGGAGACTTCTCTCTTACAGAAATTAAATCCTCCCCATTTCTTATGCTAAACTTAAATAAAAGGAAAGCCCACAACTTCACAGTTGTACATTCTGGGTACATATGAGAAAGATGCATATGAAATCTTCAAAGGAAAAGCAGTTTGACTGCCAGCCACTGAGAGTTGGCCATCTACTATCCTTAAGCTCTCTGCAATGCTAAAAATTGCCACATTAGACCAAAAAAGACAACTCAGTTTGATCACTATAAAGACAAGTTTATCTCCTTGACAGGCAAAAAAAAAAAAAAAAAAATCAGGATGCATTTAGATGAAGTACATTTACTGAAGTATCAAAATACTCACTCTGTGCTGGCTTTCAGCTCCAGGCTGTAAGGCTACAATAAATCAGAGTTTTCATAGGAATGCTTAAAAATTAAACACTGCTTACTTCTCAAACTATCACTGCATTAAAGTTACTTTTTATATATTGTATTTATTATAACAGCAGTGTCACAAAGCTCTGGAAAACTTGGAACCGAGTTTTTATTACAGTAGTTAAACTTGAAAGTAAAGATGATATTGAAGACTGCATAGATCACTGTTGCATCAACTTTTTTTTCAGCTTTACCATCCAAACCCAGGCAGCTTTAAGTGCCAAGATTATTTTGTTTCCTGAAAAATCTGGACTCATTCCATGACAACCTCAAGTGCATGTTGCAATGGAACAGCTTTATTAGTGAAAACTCAGTGTTATGCCACATACCCTGAGAACAGGGGTTCTTCTCTCACATGAGCAAAAAGAGAACTTACAAGTACTCCAGTTATAATACATGTGTTCCAGTTGTAACTTGAGTTACATAACATTTAGAGGAAATTCAGCCTAGGGATGACTCAGAGTTCATGATCTTTGCAGAACAGCACCTCTGCACAGCTTAGCTTATTTCCATATAAAGTAAGTGATAGAGTGTGACCTAATCAATGCTCTCCTCACCTTGGGGTATCAACTGACCCAAGGGATCAGGTACATCTATCAGGAAGGTTTAATCCCCAAGTAAATAACCTCATGCTTCTTCTCAAAATGAAGAAAAACCTAAGAAATTGTCTTTCTACAACTTTCCTTCCCCCACTTTCCCCAAGTGTAATTGTAATGTTTACAAGGCAAAATATGCAAGCTATTCTCAGTGGAGAAAAAACAGAAGAGGACAAGACACTGGAAGACACCAACAAAACAAATCAGACTGTACTCTGACCCTGAAAAATTTGGCCCTAGTCGCAAATCATTGGGCCTTCAAGAAAAAAAAAGTCTCAATGTAAGGCAGCTGGAAGACAAACTTTTGGCTTCCTTATATTCCAGCTTGAAAAGTTTAAAGTTTAAGCACTTTGGGGAGTTTTTACATTAAGACAGTAAGAAATTATTTTTCTTATGCTGCATTTTTTGTTTAGCTGATTTTGGATGGAAACTGGAATGTCCTGAATGAAACAAAACCAACCAACCAAAACTCCCCCAAAGCCCCCAAGTATTTCAGAATTCAAAGGAAGTATTTTACACACAGTAGATGAACAAGAACAACATATATAACATACCTTTCTTCATTTAAAGCAAGCACATTAAATCAGAGTATTATTCTTTATAGTTACTGTTGGTAAGATACCCATTTCTAACCTTCCCACCTTTGGGATTTGGGCATCTTGGCCTTTTCTTGGCCTCAGGTATTAATCACAGAGAAAGGAAAAATGGGTCAGTCAGGAATCTGCCTCTACTAGTGGGTTTCAGCAGTTTCCCAGTTGGAATTCCTTCCCCACTTTTCCCCACTTTACTGAGATTCTTTTTTCACACAAGTGAGGAAAAGAAAAAAATTAAATCAGTTTGGACTTCAATTCCATGTGGGAAAGTAATTCAGAGACCATCTCACTTTACACCATAAAGATCTTATTCCTAGTCCCTGAATACTTGGTTTCACAGACAAAAAATGTTCATCTTGTATCTTTAGCTTTCAGAAAAGTTGTCTTAATCCCCTCAGTTTATACATATTTACAGCTGTACAAACAAGTTTATTCTCATGGTTTATTTGAATCATGGAATATAACTTAGATGAAAATTAAAGGAAAATATATTTCCATAGGACAAGCCTGAAGAGAAGGGTCACAGCCAACAAGTGAAATTCTACATGGGATGATCCTTAGTTCTTCTTATTGCAATGCATAAGAGGTGATGCAGCATGATCTGAAAGGATGACTAATCCCTGAACATGACTTTTGGCAGCAAGAACAGAGCAATGGGTGTAGCTGGAATCAGAATTATTATATTTAATGGTTTGTTGTTTGTTTTGGTTTGGGTTTTTTTTGGTGTTTTTGTGTTTTTTTGTTTGTTTGGGGAGAGGAGAAAGCAAGGGAAGAACAAGAACAAGACTCAAAA
This sequence comes from Muscicapa striata striata, assembly GCA_030060385.1. Lineage (NCBI taxonomy): Eukaryota > Metazoa > Chordata > Aves > Passeriformes > Muscicapidae > Muscicapa > Muscicapa striata. The sequence continues at coordinate 2,156,236 of JAREIS010000078.1, forward strand.
GAGTGTTGTGTGAAGTTACCCATTGCGATTCAAACTCCAAAACTGGTGAGGGCAGTGAAAGCACTTGCATTGCCAGAACACATCAGTGGTGCAGCATCAAGGACTATTGGTTTGGTGAGGAAATTTGAGGAATATAAGGAGTAAAAAAGAGATTACAAAACTTAGCCTAAAGCCTGGTGCAAGTCCACAGCTCTTGCGGAAGTCTGGCCAACATTTTTGGGTACAGCAACGGATTAACATCCCAAGCCCTGCTGTGGTTTCTTTTTCCCTGAGGTGATCTACATAGGAGATTCCAATCAAGAATTCAGTTTGTCACAGCTACTATTCAAAGTTAGACAGTACAGCCTGATCCCACAGCATAAGCACTAATTCTGCAGGTAAGGATGAGGGGCTGTTCTTGAGAAGCAGCAATGGCACATGGCCCCAGGCCCCCCACATTCCAGACTACACTGCCCAGAGTTTGCAATTCATGCTCCTGTGTGGCAAAAACCCCCATCTCCTATGCAGAGAACCAGCATCAAAACCACAAAATACAGAAAATGTTTTAGTAAGCTTGTTGTGACTTCAAACTGTCAGTACTGACAGCACACATGCAAGTGCAATCTGTTTAAAATACACAGCCAAATGATGCACAGGGAGGACAAGGATCAAGCTCCACTTGTGTGTCTGTACAGGAAGGAGCAGTGGGACAACAGGGCCTTCCCACACACAAGAACGTGTGCCTGGGCATCTCCAAGGGCAGGGCTCCTCATTTTCCCATTTTATATAGTCCAGCTGGCAGGAACCCAGACATTTTCAAAAAAGGTGTTTTACTTGTCTTGGAAAAGGCAGTATGTAAATTATTTTAGACATTACCCTCTGGAACAAGCAGTATGGATAAGGATCAATACTCTCATATGTTTTTGTTCATGCTTCTACTGCAAGTAATTTTCTTCAATACTGCAGGAAATTGATCTTCACTCACTTGTCCACCTCTGTTAGACTGATTTTTATTTCAAGTTTTTATTAAATGCTAAAATAACTATCAAAAAACATTGATGTGTTTCTGATTGACATAGAAAAAGGGAATAGAAGGAAAACTTGCCTGTTTCCCACCTGCACACTGCTACACAGTGTCATGTCAAGCTAAGCAAAATGCCAACAACTCTTTCCTACAGCTTCTCACAGCCAATGCTTTTGTGCAGACTGAGGCTTCCCCAGAGCAGCAAACTGGCTGTTTGTTGTCAAGGGCTAATCCTAGCCCACACTGATTCTAACAAATTTACCATCACAAGCTATTCAAAGCTCTTCCTAAAGACCTTATCAAGAATTAAGGCAAGTATGAGCAGGATGAAGAGGTCCTGAAGCTAAAATTAGAGGTCAAAGTTAACATCACAGGCGATGTATTTATTCATAGTTTTGATCAAAACATAAATACTAAATACCTTCACTAATGAAGATATTAGATATAAAAGCAATAAAGGCAGCAGAGTAAAAGATATCAGTTTTACAAATCAAACTTTCAGACTGTACATAAAAGCTCTAAATCACTAAAAATGGAATTGGGAAAGCTGCCTATATGGATCTGGCTTTGGAATTTTTATTGTTTCCATTTCCAGTAAGGAATTTTTAGTCTAGAAAGGGTGCACATACACACTGCATTTTTTTAACCTTTACTTTACCTGAAAAGAACTAAGATGATCCTTAAAACAAGGGTATAGTTTAAGCAAATATTGTAGTGTTGTTGCTGCATTCAACAACTGCATTAAATGAACCTTCTGCAAGAATAAAATTTACAGAACTTTGTACTTAACTTACAGCAAATAAAGTTAAGTAAGAGCAAAAATCAATCAACCAAATGCCTTTACCGATGGAGAAACACTTAAGCCCTTCAGTTGTTTTAAATGTTTTGTTTACCCTCAATGGAAATACTAATCAAGGGTCACAGGTAACACTTTTGTTTTAAATAAATGACAAAGCATAGCCAAAACCAAAGAAAATGTTTAAGGATACAATAAATTATTCTATAGAAGTATATGTCCGTACAGCATTAATGAATTACACAAGTAATGTAAAAAAATTCTAAAAACAAGTATCACTGAAAAATGAAACCCCACAGAACACTGTTCAAAACACCAATATATATACAACTCTCTTCTCTGAAAGCAAAATGAGCAATTTTCCTCCTCAGAAGCCAGAAACCAAGTGTATATTCGAGTTGTATCATTCATACTTGTCTCCTTTCTATTAATTTTCTTCCCCAAGGTAAAAGTTCAAACATTTCTGAGAAGGAAATCCCTTCTCTATTTTAAGGGAAGGTTTAACTTTCAGAATGAAAAGCACTGAGCACCTCAATTAGATGATGATGACAAACCACTCCTTCTCCATTGCTTTACAATTCAAGATCTCTCACACAGGGTTATGCTACTTTTTTGCTATACTTAAAGTTGAACTCCATCAACTAAGACCTCATATCACAGGTAAAATCTCAAGATAGTACCCACTGTATCAGAAGCAGCACAGGACAAACTGGAGATGAAACAAAAAAACCTAAAAATCCTTGGATTTACTCCACTGCCTTAGCAGAATGCCTGAATGCAGAATGGTCACTACACTACAGATGGGATGAATGCCATTTTCCACAAAAATGAAGCCTTCCCACCACTCAGCTCTGCCTGAACTAAGCAAAAAGTTAAGTAAGCATTCTTGATTTACCTTTTTAGAGAAACTGATCCAACCTAAATAGCCTCTTTTCCACTGGGTGGGGTTTTGCCAAAAGGGAGACAAATATGTCAATCCCAAGATTTACTGCAAATGTTAACTTCCAGTGACATTCTTTCAGCCCTCTAATCCACACTGCCCTCTCCAAGTAGTTGCTTCCTCTTCCCAGGAAGCTAAATGAGAGGAAGCTCAGTGTAAATTGGATGCCAGCATTCCCACCCCAGCCAGGCACTAGAAGCCAACTCTGGAAATGTATGGCCTTAATATATCCTTGTCACATGCTATGAGCCAAGTTCTACATCAAGAGGTTATTTTAATGTTAGTGCAGATCCTGATTTCTACCCAGAAAAAGTGGAATGTGTGGTACCAGCTCCTGCAGCTCCAAACTGCTTCTGTGGTTGAAACAGAGACAAGACCCATGATAAAGTCTGATCACCACCAACTCACGAGGTCTCACCACCAAGATAAATAACACAGCAAGAAACAGAGCTGAGTGGTTGCCATCAGAAATGGAAATACAGCCCTAGGGGAAGTACAGTTATAAATAGGCAGCTCGGGAATAGTCATGGCTGAAGAAACACAGAAAGCCCTTCAGAAGTTACTCCTGAACGTGGATAATAATTAGCTTGGGACATCTTAGTTCCAGGTCAATGATTAATACTATTAATGCCTGAAAATGCCCTAAGCCACTTGCATTTCAAGCTTTATGTTCATAGATTAAAAAATAAGACTAATTCACTTCCAGTCTGATCTACTGCAAACAGAAAATTAAATTTATTTGTATCAAAATATACTAACTATACTTACAAAATACATACATCAACACTGTATTAATATATTAATGTATATGAATATTGCTAAAGTTTGAAGGTTTGTCCCAGACCAACATAAAAGATATTTTTCAAAGATAAAAGAGAAAACACAGCATGTTGCAAACCAAGCTCTTATACTGTCTTAGATAAGCAAACGGGGTTTGAGTAAGTTTCCTTGCTGCCTTTGCTGCCAGAGCCTCCTAAACAAATAAAAATGCACAATCATTAATAATTACTGTATGGAGGACTTGAACAGAAATGTGATTAAAGATGCAGTTAGATATATCTATTTTTCATATCTTCAAATAATCACAGGGGGTTTATTTTCTGGCTTTGGTTGGGCATTTGTTTGTTTGTTTTCTTTTTCATTCTCTTGCAACTACTGTTTCCAAATACCTGGACTGTTTTTAAAGGATGGTTTCACCACTGTAACTTCTGGCCTCAGTAACTTATACAGTGCTAATTATTTAATAAAAGTAGAAGCTACAGCTTAAGCATGTTACATGTAAGCATAGGAAGGAAAATTAAAAGAAACCACTAGTCTTCCTTTACAATCCTAAGCTCCTAATAATTAACAGAAGAGAATTTGGTACATTTGAAACATTTGCCCAGTTAAAACTTCACAACTCCAAGCACACTTGTGTCTCCCTCAGGGAATAACAGAGTCTGCAGTCAAGAGAAACATGAGCGTTTAAATATACTATTGGCCTAAATCATCCAGAAACATCTTAAAAACCCCCAAGTATCTGCAACTGGGAAAATGCATACAAACACCACTTCTGTTTGCTTAAAAAAGGTACAAAAGAAACCTAAAACACAAAAGAATGTCAAACACTCAGGACCAGTAAAACACACAAGTTACTGGTAGTATTTGGTGCTTCCCACAAAACCAAGCTCTGCAACCAAACTCTAAAAGCCAGGAAAGCCAGAGCTGAGAGGAGCCCCTCCAGGCATACTCCCAAAGCCCATGACTAACACACACACTCTGAATAACACTGAAATGAAGAGCTTGGATGTGACCTGGAGTCCAGCCCCTGTGCAAAGCACCACAAGTGCATCACTTCCAGTCACTACCTTCTGCACTGCAGTCCTATGTTAGCCTGAGAACTCCACCCAAATTCCACTGAAGCCAAAGTCCTCACCTATCACCTACTGCTCACAGACCCTTGAGAAGGCTACAGATACACTCCTGTCCTGAGAAGTTTCAGAATGAAAGATTACCATCAGAACTAAGATTCCCAAGGGTTTGAAAAGAAGAAAAGAAACCAACTTGATGATGAAAGTGCTAAAAGCAAAGCAAAATGACGCAAGCAATTCCTCTCAGTCCACACTGCTGACCCCCACCTGTTTTGGATTATGAACTCTTCAGGACAGAGAATCACCACCTTCTTACATTTTATATAAGAGTGTCATGCATCTCTACAGGGCTACATAAATTATCTGTTCCCTGGAACAATGTCCTGGCTTTGCTGGGGAAAGGGCCTTGCTTCCTATGAGGCGTGAGCCAGATGTTGTGGAACTTGGTGGAAAAAATCCATCATCAACTGAAAATGGGCTTTGGACCAAGGACATGTAATAACCTCATATTATGTATTCCTTTCACAGAATAAATTAGAACAACAATTTAGAGAGCAAGGACCACAAGGATGTTTTACATGAACAGTATGAAAGACAACAGCAGAGCAATCCATGTTTATTTAGGATTACCTGTCACTCAACTGCAGATCCAAGAGCTCTACAGAGAAAATGATGCCAATATTTACTTATTCCCTGCTAAATTATTAGTAGCTCCCAGCAGTTTTGAAAAATCCTCATTAGATGATTTTAGCTTTTCCCTCATTTGAAGCAGTACTACAACTTAGAAATATTAGAAGAAAGTATGATAAAGTCTTCAGACTTTTAAAAATGACACTACCAAAAGACATGTATCTACTTTTCACTTGAATTCAGGACCAGAAGAAGGGGCACTTCTTCGCCTAGCTTTCCAGCCACGACAGGGCAGAAATATGACCTGAATTTCAGTAAGAATTGAGGCATATTCTGTAACTCCACAAGCAACTGCATTACATATGCTTGTTTCTGGTAAAATGCTCAACAAAATAATGCACTTTGACATTTAAATTGTTATTAAACTCTGAAAGTTGGAAGTTGATAGGAACAGTTCAAATCCACTGAGATTATGCCTGACTATGAAAATCCAAATACTACTGCTTTCTCACATCTTTAAAGACCAGCAAAAAACACCAAACCCTTGTATTAGCTTCCTTTAAAAGCCTCTCTGCAACTTAACAGTGCACACAGAGTCTCTGCCAACTCCCAGCCACAGCCTTTTTTCTCTCCTCCCTCTTGGTCTGTATGCCTTGACATACAAAATCACCTTCCTGAAATTTTGCCTTGTCTTGTCATTTCAACACAAAAACTTCTTCCACCAATAGTTAATACCACTTCCAGCCAATAGTTAACCTCTGTACATTGAGGGTAGTTCATCAGAATACACCAAATGTGCCATTTTTTATGCAAATAATGCCCTCATGTTCTAGATGTGGCCTTTCAAGGATGCACTTCTCCCTCCCCATTCCACTCAAAATCCTGCCAATAATGTCCTGAAGCCTCATTATCTGAATTGCTTTTAAAAATTCCTTTACTGCAGCTTCGAGTTCAGATTGAGTTTGTGAAAATGTCTTGCTGCCTTCCTTTGCAATGTGTCCTAATGCCACAAATCACTTTCTTCCTCACTGCACCAACCTGAAACATGAAATGACTCTTCATTTTACCTCCACATACTTTGCCTTATTCATTTCACATGAGACAGGAAAAATTTAACTCTGATTAAAGGAAATTGCACAGACAGAGACGGTGAGTAAGCTATGAGCAACCGTCCAAGGATTTCTTCCAACAAAAGAGAACCCAAAGGAGATAGTTTCCATCTGGTTTTATTAGCTGTAGCATTGTGTGTATGTGCTTAGAAACTTCAGAAATCTACACTGAGGAGTTGATATTATAAGATGAATGCCATTTAAAATGAAGCAGCTTTAACCAATTGCAGCACTCACACTGTGCCTAGATAATAATTATGTGCAAACATGACAAGATCTAGATGCCAAGATAGCCACTGTATCATCAGTGTGGCTAAGGAGTGCACTCATTCACATACTTGAAGTTTAGCATATTTTGCTTTCCTATTAAATTCAACACAGTAATTTCTGCTATTACACTAGTGACTTCATAATTGTAAGGTACATCATATCTACAGTAAATAACCAAGTAATCAAATATACATGTCAAATAGATATGCAACTCAAGAATAAATATTTTATTCACATCTTTAAGAATTATGAGCAGATTTATCCAAGAGAGAAAAAACACTGTAGTAAAATGAATAGCGTGTAGAATAAAGCATAATCTACTATGGCTTAGATTTGTTTCAGCAAGTAAAAAAAACCTTAAAAGTACTTTGATAAAATCCTAAGGAGGCACTATTGACACATTCTCCTCTGTTCACACTAACAGTTAAGCACAAGCACCACATTTGTAAAAATAACTCTCACTGTCAGTCAAGAGCAACAGAAATCTAAAAATCCAAACATTTTGTCAGCATATAATACTCTTCCTCACCAGCCTTTATCAAGGCATCCCACAGTGACAAGCAGGGTAAATCACCTTTCACGTCTTCCTTTCAGGAATGACCACTTAAAATTATAGCAAAATACAGCAAATTACTTCAATGGACAACAAGTCAAAAAGGAGTGTCATGGTAGTTCGGCATACAGCAAAGTTTATGCTGTCTTCTCTGTACTAAAGACAAAACAGCTCACCATTTTTATTAGTCTGCAGCATGCAGATTTTCATTAACATAACTCATAAATAATGTTCCTCACACTACTCTTGAAAAAACAAACAAAAAACAAAACAACAAAAAGACCAAAAAAAACCCAATACCTTGCTGCTTTGTAAAAATAATTTCCAAGTCATTACTCTTGACCACGTTTCACTTTGTAGTTTATTTGCTGCAGGACTCCTTTTTCTAGTCCTTCCGTGCCTCTGCCCAACCACAAAGTTTGTTGAATCATTTTGTGGATTGTGCATTTCTTTCTTAAAAGGCCACTGCATTTCTCAACCAAATATTTATGCTTTCAACAGTATCACAATAAGTTGCAAGTCAGTTTTTTAATAACAGGATGTAGCATTTATCCACAGAAAAAAATCACCACCTCACATCTTCTGGGTTAACCCCCTCAATGAAGCATAGCAAATGTTCATCATGCATATTTAAAATTTTTAGGTAAAGAATTGATAAAACTGTAAAATTGTTTTTGTGCATGGATAACAGGAGCATACATCACAGAACCTGTTGCTCATCTCATTCCGTGTATGGCTGGTAGCAAGGAGACACTTCAAATGACAAAATAATTTTTCAACATTTGATCAGTATGGTGCAAACTGCACATGAAGTTTAATTAGTTGGTCACATACATAGTAATTGGTTGCTTTTTTTTTTCCCCCTCTAGTCAGGGGCTGTTATATAACTGAAATATCTTTCTTACCTTCTGAAAAAAATCTTCCCCACTTTTCCCTTTGCCCTCTGCAGCAGCTGTAAAACAAAAGTGGGATCTGGTTACTACATACACAGGAGAAAATTCGCAGGCTTATGTATAGAAATTCTCAGTGAGTACATGCTACTGTAAAATAAGAACTCTGGCTGTTTTTTCTCAAGCAATAAACGTTTGTCAACAACTGAGTAATACCCAGATCAGCCTTTTACAAGTCACCTGCCAAGGACGGAATCCGAACCCTTTCCATTTGCATACTGGAGCTCTAACACACTGATACATATTCTAGCTACAAAATACACATGGTGTAAGTGTAACAATTTAGTCACACTGCATACTTTGCGCCGCAATTCTACCAACAGTGGGATCAAAAGAAAGCTAGGAGAGCCCAAGACTTGCTGTATCAAGTATCACATTATTCAGCGATCTCAAGACCAGACCTGGATTATCTCCCCCTTGTATTTAATCCCATAACTGCAAGTTTAGTTAATGCAAATTATCACATTTAAAATGATACAACTGTTTGCATAGAGCTTATGTTGTATTTTATCAGTTTATCTAGCTGAACTAGCAACCAGTTCAAAACACAGTAGCTCAAACTGATTATGAAGAGCATTGTTTCCTTTTCCCTGGAGAAAGGGATGCCTTCAAAAAGAACTCCAAGGGTGGAAAAGAGTTTCCTGAATGGTACAGGATTACTGAAGCAACTTACGCTCATCATGATTTTTTTGTATTTCTCATGCACAAAACAGACCCTTCAAACCCACCCTATCACCCTGGCTTCAAAGCTATGTTGCACCTACTTAGTTCTGCCCCCTCCTTCGATTACACAGCCAATTCCAAACTCTTAAGGAACTGTTAACTCAGCTATTGCAATGTGATAGCAAATGCAAGTGAGCAGATACAGGCTGGAGGCACGAGATGACTTCTACCCCAGAGGAAGAAGTGCCACTACATTTGAAATAAGCTTACCAAACCTCAATAACAACACTTAAATACCACAGAGAAGAACACACTAGCAAGCTTTATCTGATACAGTTCAGAAGTTCATGATTCAACTCCAGTGCAGCCAGAACAGAGGCAGTAAATGAAGCCTGTCAAGCATTCATCTTGCTGCAGAGCAATTCCAGACTCCTCAGTTCCACAAGTCTGTGAAAGAAAAGCCCTCCACACCTTCAAAACCCATAGGTGCCTGTATGAGAAGAACAAACTGGCCCATATTTCACCAGAACAAGGTTTTCTGGAGGCAGAGAAAACAACTGGTGAAGGTTTGTTTTCCAGATTTACAAGCTACTGATACAAGCAGGAAAACACAACTTCCTTGAAGCAGACCCTTGAGAGGTGCACGTTGCTTGACGTGTTTTCTATTAACTCAGGAATATATAGGAAATACTTTTGGGAAGTGAGGAACACACCACTCTATTTCAAGTGAAACATGGGACCAACATGCTTTTAATCAGAGGGTACATGAGATAAATTGGAGATGAGAAGGCGACAGATGTGTGGCTGAAGCTGCAGTTTTGAGAATAGACAGATTTTGTTCCAGCTGCAAATGCATAGTTTCCAAACTGAATACAAACAGGAGATGGCCTAAGATAATAGCAGTAATGCTCTGCAGGGCATTAAGTAGAATGCTGACAAAGTGGATTCCAAGCTTTTTATTGTAGGTTTATTTTTAATATGAATCATTCTGGTGACCTGATTTACAGCTTGGCCCCACCAACAACTGATGGCACAACAGATAGAACCCAACAAGCACAGACAGAGTGGGAAAGAAGAGGGAATGAAAACATCCCAAAATGGGTTCACAACAAAAATACCCACAGCAGTAGAGACAATAGGAAAGTTGTAGCAAATGGCACTTTAGAAAAGATCTTTAGTTAGTAACTAGTAGGTTTAGTTGTTACAACATAGATATTTAGTGCTTTTCAGAACATAAGATGTGTGTAAGGTTTATGATAACCCATTTGTCAGGTCTTGAGATATCTGTGAAAAGGCAGAGCAGACTGTATTGTGGCTTTTGGAAAGACACTGAAGGGGAAGGTCTGTACTTTAGAACTACTCTTCACATGTTAAGAGATACTGCAATCTGTTGAAATTTTGTCACTTCAAGACAAGTGTCCAAGATGCAGCACTACTTAACCCAGGAAGAGGTATGCCTCTGATTATACCTCATTTTTCTATATTCTAAGGTGGTCTAGTCACTACCATCTCCATTATGCATTGAATTAATAAAGAAATGATGCCCAAAATGGTGGCTTGAAGTATTCTGTTATATTTCACTATAAAAAAAAAAATGCCTAAAAACTTGAAGACAAACTACATGAATCAGTGTATTATGCTTCTTTTGAGGTTAGTTTTTTTCCTAGCTAATGTGTCCCTTTTCCCTCCTTCATCTTATGATATAAATCTTTGTACTAATTATCTACTGACTCTTTCATTTAACTTCCTAAATTTCCTCTGGTTTTTATGAGGAGCAATTACAGTTAAAGGAATTTAAATTCTATCAGTAGTTTAGGAATTTTGTGATGTTACCCACAATTACTGAATGTTTACCCCCAAACTAAGTACCTATGTTTAAGAAACCATCCAACATATGTCTGAAACATTTATGATTCATGTGAAATTATCTTGAAGCCTTTCTGCTCTCCAAACTAGGTAAAGGCTGTTTTAGCACTTACAAAAACAATAGCCAAAACCAAGGGCAAATTTATAACTGAAATTTTATAATTGAAAAGCTAAACAGATTTTGTTACAGCAAGATAAACCCAGCATCTTTTGCAGGGAAATGAGCAAAGGAAGCAGTCCAGAGATATGAAATTCATGCAGAAGCCATTAAAATGCAAATCACTTACAGTGTTCTCCACAAGCAGATGCAATTTAATACGGCATTGAGGTTTCCCTCAAATAAGATTAACTGAGATAAAAGCAAACTTGAATTCATGTTTAGGAAAACAATCTCTTAGGTCATCACATCCCAAGATCATCTTTTCTAAACAAATCTTGAGAGTATTAACCCTGGACCCTCAAAATAAGCTTCAGCTTTGAAATATCGTATTAAGAAGCTAACTACATTTACATCTGACAATGCACTCTTGCAGATTATTTTTGTAATCTTAATAATAATTAGATTTTCAAACCAAGCTTTATTCAAAAAAGCAAGAAGTTTTCAAGTTGTCAAACATCAAAGACAACAAGCCTTTTCTGGGAGGCTGAGGGGGCGAGCAGTGCTGTACCTGTGCTGCATGGAAGGCACAATAGAGCCCATCTCTACTAAATTTGAAATAAGCTTTCAGATTTTAATGGACAAAGTTTCACATTTTCTGAAATTAATGACTTTGAAATACTACACCAGTAACAAACAACTGATAATAAAGAAGCAATAATAAAATTATTGCATGGCACATGCCTTAGGAGACCACTCCACCCGTCTGCCAGTGGTCCCTGTCCCCAAAGCAGGTTTGAGAGAAATCACAAATCAAATGCTAATTAATCCAGTTGTATCTGACTTCTGACTGCCAAATTGTTTCATTTTGCCAAATCAGGAAATACTATTTTCTTAGAAAACAGTATTTACTTTATGGTTTTGAATAGTCACTTAAAAAACCCTCACAAAAACTAGGATTACTTTTACACAAGGTGGCTACATTGGTTTCAGAAATACAGATGAAACCTATGTAAATGTGCATAACAAGCATTTTATATTTTAAGCTATACTGTTTATTGTAATTTCTTCCATACCATGAAATATTTCATATTAAGATTTTTGCTTTTCAAGACATATTGGATTGCTGAGGTTCCATCCAATACAAATATGAAACAGTTGAAACAGGTGTTAACTGTTATGGTACCCATGAAGTGCACCATTTGTCTACTTAATCACCAAATCATAAAAAGACCCAATTGTAATTTCTACGTTCACATGGAAAAAATGAATTTGAGCTTTCACTTCAAATGTTATTTTAGTTATTAAAAAAGTTATTACAATACAGGTCATATTTTACAGGAAGGGAACCCAAGATACACTGATTAAGTCAGGTCATTAAATGAATTACCGTAACTTTGCTGACCTCACACATCAGTTTTGTGTCTTATTTTCTCAACTCTTGAAGTTATCAAAAACTCAGTAACTGAATGTGATTGAGTTGGTGACTTTGCCTTTACATTGATTAGTGTCAAAACTTCTTCCTCTGTCTGCACTGAAAGACTACATTTTTAAGATGACAAAAAAAAGCATGTTCTGCTCTTCAGCTCTCAAGTATGATCAAACAAAATCATTCTTTGTATCAAAATATTCTTTAACACAACTGATAAGATGTTATTTTCATTTTATCAAGACAAACATGATTTCAAGAAGCTGTAGAATAATATACCCGAAGGTAAAAGCTCAATTATCCTTTACCTTTCCTATGCATTGAATGAGAAAGATTTCATAATGTTTATGCCAAGAGTGTCCTTATGTTATTTAGGTTTGAGTTTTTTTTTCAGAAACGGCCATGGAAACATGCTAGCTGCATAACAGCATTGGTTTTTATTTATTCCTAACTTTTTAAATGGAACGGACAGTTGTTTATTGAAAGCCTGAGCTATTTCTTCAAATTTACCAAGCTGCTGTCATACACAAAGAAACCCAACCAAAAACTTCTTTCATTGAACCAGAAACCACCTGACAAAGAGATTGTGTTTTCCTGTGCACCAAGTCAGACACTAACCCACACATCCTCTGAAAGCTTGCTTATATCAAGCCAAGATAAAGAATTCCACCCCCATGACCACAGAGTTAAGCCAAATTGCTGAAAATACGCCTTTAGGAATAAAAAGATAGAGCGTACATTGTTAAAGAAAAAAATCTGACCTTAAATTGAATTTGCTGAAATCCAAACAAAACAATTTTCCATTTTTCTTGTAATTGCAAAGCTAATCTCACTTCCAGTTTTCAGCTTAGGAACTAAGAAGTCACAGAGACAACTCTAATAAAATATACAGTCTGGCAAAAGAAGTAAAAAAGCTTAAGCAAGAAATCTGCATCAAAAATGCAAATATTTGAGACTGTTAACTGGCTTTTCAATAAGGTTAAGTATTCTTTTGACTTCAGCAATTACAATAAACTTCATAAAATAACCTGTTACATATAGGAATCTCACTATTTCAAAGTCCTATGTGGCTTCATGGATTTTTCCAGAGTTGATGAATGAAAATTAGACATTCAATTCATCTTAAACTTACATACAAAGCAATCTTCGGGTTTTGAGGATGCTCACTATAGACAGGTCAGAATCAACAGACAGTACCAGCAAAGGAGACAGAGCAAAGGGAAAAAAGCTCCAAAATTATTGAGAAATTACTGGAACATTCAACAAATGAGAAAAAAAGCAAACAATACCTGCCCATACAGCATGCTCACAAAAAGTAATGACAAAGTCAGGACCTACATGGTATCTGGAATATTACAGAAACTATCCACTATCTACATATTTTGTGACAAAAGCACTCTTAGACTGAGGGTGAAACTGTCACCTTCTACTAAGAAGTCAGACAAATTTTAAAAGTCCAAACAAAACCATCCATGACAGAAACTTAATGTTTATAAGGGAGCATTCTTCCCATGTTAGAGCAGCCAAAGAAGAAGGGGAAGAATGTCAGCATGCTCAGTAAATGACAATAAGTAGCCTGTCAAATATCTGGACCGTTTTGGGTGGGTTCCACTGTATCTGCTCCAGTTAGCAGGAACTCAACACACAACTGCTGAGCTATCCACAGAGAGGCCAGCTGTGCTCCAGCATCTGACAGACCAAACCAGGGCTGGGAACAAAGCAGGCAGAGTCTAGGGTGCTTCTACCCTGCTGCTGAAATGAGAGAGCCAATGAGCCCCTTTGGCCAGCCAGGGTCCATGGGCTCTTTTGGGACCCTCTGCCAGCTGGAGGAAGCTCTCTGGATCAAGGCCTGTGTCATCAGCATGTGACTGTAAACACAGACAGGTAACACATCCATCATCTTCATTCTCCCCTTACTATAGTCATATTCACTTATAAGCATAAACACTTCTCAACTCCTCTGAATATTATATTAAAATTAAATCATTGATACTAAATAAGATTGATACTAAAATTAACATTAAACCAGCTCTACAACCAAAACTCACAAAGCTTCACCCACCCATCATTTGTGACAAATAAATGGAATAGCAGCACAGAGAAAAAGGGAAGCTTAAAATAAACTACACTGGCTTCCACTAGCTCTGCATGCATTGCCAAGAAAGAATGCAAGAAAAAAAAATAACACACATACTCTGAGGACCAAAAAGACATTGATTTTCACCAAATATTCCTAGATATTTCCTCATAGTATTTTGGGGCCTGACAGATTTGGTGACTGAAAGATAAGGGGAAAAACAAATAGAAAGGGAAAAAAAGGAAAAAATAATTGGGTTATACAGAAAGCAATTTGTCTTTTCCATTCCACCATCAATATTTTTAGAGCTGCATAACTATAAAACTCTATCTAAAAATCAGTAATTTAATACATAACTGTAAATGTTAGATATCCAACACATTTTTTCTAATTCTGCAAAACAAATTTATCCCTAAGGAAAAAGCTGTCTCTCAAGACTCTGCATAGCAATAAGTCTGCTTGTTTATTTATTTTTAGAGACAAGTCACAGCTTGAAGGCAGGCTGTGAAGCTGGGGCTGCTTTGGGAGCCCCTTTCTCCTTGGTGGAAATCTCTCCTTTCAAAGGCACATGTGGGTACAGCTCATCCCCACAACCACAGAACATTGCCTGGTGTGATGTGGAGCACAGAGAGTCCATGGCACAGGACTGAGGAGTTTAATGAAGATAATTAAGTGACTGCTTTGCTTCCTGCCAGCCACTCCAGAAAAAAGCCAGGGAAACTGAGTAGCTGTCAGCACTGTATTACCTGATTAAAACTACTCACTTGTTCACTGTTAGAGCCACAAATGCTCCATCACCTCTCTAACTGGGTAAAATATTCCTGGAAGTCTGCTACGTTATCCTTCAGATGCACTCAAGGACTCTTGCTGTTTCCTGCAGAAGATACACCAGCTGATGCTTCCAAACAAATTTTCAAAGCCTGACTGAAGTCTTCATTCCCATGGCTGACAGAACAAATCAAAGGCCCTGCTTTCTGGGATCAGCAGAGGGCTTCTTGGAAATTGCTGAACTAATACAATTCAACTGAAGTCAACAAGAAAACAAAACCAAACAAAGCACAACTTCACTTAGGATTTCCTGAAAGCATAAGGAGTCTCAAACAAACACAAGTTTTCCATTTCAAGTTCGTAACTACTTTGATGTTACTGTGAAGAATATCCATGCAAGCAGTGTGCCCAGCTGCCAGGTTGTGGGAAAGATCAGAAATTCCAAGAAAGACAGATTTGTTGATTTTTCATTAAATAATTACACTCTTATCCCTAGATTTTTAATTACAAGCTACATTTTTCTTCCATTTTAATCAATGGATGAAGACAGCTTTTTGACACCTAAGTAACAGCCAAGTTGTACACCCTATTTCTAGATCCTCTTACAATAGAAAATTTCTGTGCGATTGATAATCACTTTTTTACAAGTGAGCCTATCAAAAGGTCAATTATGAGACAGCTTTGCTAAGATCCTTTGCTATTAGCATGAGTGAAACATGATTAAAACCTTACATTAAGTACATTCAAACACTCTACCTCCCCCAGTTTTGAGAAGAACACCTTCGAAATTATACTGGATACAGTAATAAAAAGGGAAGAGAACAATTCTTTGACTTTCGTGTTTATAAAGCATTTTTGCTGCCTATATATATATGTGTGTGTGTGTGTAAAAACCATCTGTGACCTCAGCCTCCCTTCACTCTTTGCCAAGCAGCTCCCTGAGAGATGCAAAGTGGAATCAGTCACATCCAAAAAGCATCACCTACACTGAGAGGTAAAGGAAATATGATGTGGTTTAGCTTCTATTATTTTAATCAAGGAGTTAGTTAATTGCCTTCCTACCTCCAGAGAGGCCTTTCAGAATTTCAATTTTCCAGGAAATCTGGAACTCTGTAGCCAAAATGATAGGCTGGCGAGGAAAAAAATTCACATTGTATTAATTTGCTCCACATCCTCTATAGTCAAAAGCTGACAGCAGCAGCATGCAGCCAGCCATGAAGGCTGCAAGAGCACTCTCCCACTTCAAACACAGCTTAGATGTTATCAATTCCCTCGACCCGTTATCCAGTGAGAGGTAGTTTTGGGAGAGACAGCTGGAGATAGGCAGCTCTAGCAGCTGCAAGAAAATCTCACCAACATACCATGCTGCTGTTATAAAATACTCCTCTGCAGAGCAATAAAAAATATTAATATTTAAGCCAGCAACTCACTTGTCCACTACTCTAGGCTTCCTCTCTGACACAAGGGAAGAAACCAAAATACTGTGACAGGATGAAACCAGTCCAGCCCTTCTTTCACCTTGCCTGCCTCAGTTGACTCCCTCACTATTATTAGTGCATGAGCTGCCATGAACATAACCCGCACTAAATATGGGGCTGTGCCTCCCTAGGAAAGTATTTTAAATGAAAATATGAAGACAAGGACCCAGGGTGTAGCACTTTGCCTCTTCCCTTCAGTGTGGCTACTGTAAACACTCTGAGACAGGACAGCTGAGTGAGCTGCCCCTGTGCTGTCACATATCTGGAAAAGGGCCAAAGCATTCATGGAGGGGCAGGAGAAATAAGAGATGTAGAGCTCTGCAGTGGGACTGCCTTAAGTCACTGGATGTGACAGCTCAAAAAAAAAAAAAAAAAAAAAGGCCCCTTAAGTGCATCAGGAGGCAGAACCTCCCTTGCTGCCAGTGCCTGACAGATCGAACTCTGCCTCCAAGCCAGAGTATCCATTTAACAGGACTTGCTGTTTATAGGAGGAAAGAAAATCATAATATCAGAAATGCCCTGGGGGTTGACAGAGGATACATGCCAAATACAAAAGCTCTGCTCTCAGCAGATTGATGGCTGGGGATATTCTTTCTATTTGTTTAGCATTCAACTTTCCCTCAATGCACAACCACTTTTCTTGTCAGGTTTGAGCACAGATACTGCATGATTCATTGCATGGGAGGGGAGAATGTAGCAAGGCTGTAAAAAAACTAGAAACAAAAACCCTACAGATTTGGATAAAAATGTACACAATATTTTTTTGATGGTCCTGCTTGTTATGAGTCATTCACAGATGTGGAGTTAAAGGAGAGAAGCCAAGATTAAGTCAAAGACAAAGCTTTATACAGGAAACCGTTTAAGTCTGTTGCAATGCAGGTTAAACACTGAGCTCCATGGCCTTTTCCAACAGTAAGGAGACACTGTCTGTATCTCGACCCATTATGCTGAACAAGATTTTGTAATACATTTGACGGAGACAAAAAAAAAAAACCTCCATTATTGGAATTAGAAAGTCGCTTGCTTTTCTAAAATTCAACCAACCCCACAGTCTCCAGCTTCCTGGATGAAACTGGAATATTTGGAGAAGAAAACAAGAGTTTCCTTTTTCTGTCCAAAACCTGTATGCTCCTAATTTCTGTCTCTGTCAGAAGAAAAAACCCAACAGCCCCAGTTTTTAAATAACACAAGTCAACCTTTTTCTAGGTGTCTGTTCTCCCATTTCTGCATGTCCATACAGCTGGTAACACTTGCAAATCCACACACCCCAGGCTGTTTGACATCTCCTTTTCCCTTAATCTGAGAATTCTGAATGCCTGCTGTCTTCTATTTTGCATTTATCAGTTTCAAAATATACTGATCGCCTTAGATACAAGTTCTTCCCCAGATAAAATGCATTTCAGGCTTCTTGTTATATTTTAATTCCAGGTTCTAAGGCATGCGAAAATAGAGGAATTCTAGAAGAGGGGTGTTCAGTTTAGAACAGTTGATTTCCAGCTCAAGGTAAAACTGATTCACACTTGTACACTAAGTTTGTAATATGTTAGACTACTGACAGTACTACTTAAGCAGTGCCCACTTGACATCAGCTATTGCCTTGAGTATTTGCAAAAAGTAAATTGGATCTTTTTTGTATCTTTTACTTCCCCTAAATGAAAAACATCAGTTTAAATTTACATATAGAAAAATGTAAATCCACTTAAACACTTCATAAGAAGGATAACTGAGCTATAAACCAGCATTAAGCTGCAAAGGACAAAAAATTTAAAAAGCCAAGAAGAAAAGCATAAGATAAATTCAAGTATGTGCAGGCATAAGCACTGGGGCAAGGTGCCGATGCATTCAGTTAAAAACAAAAAAAGAAGACAAAGGTAAAACCCACACTCAAACACATAACCCCATTTTCAGGAATATACTGTATGTCTCAATTCATAGCTTTAAAGAGAGGAAAAATTGTGCCAGATTTTCTTGGATAACATCATAATCTACATAACATTTGAAGAAGGCAAGTTCACCAGTTTGACCCAAGAATTAAAACAATTTGTTCAAGTAACATCACTGAGGATATTGCAAAGCAGATTTGTAAAGAGAGAATGAATCCCCCCAAAGGGTAGAAGCAGAGGAAATAAACTCACCCATCCACCCAGACTAGAGCTGTGTACCACCACAACAAAATGTGCACCAACTTGTCCCCCATTTTTCCATGCACTTCCTAGGCAAGAAATCCAAATTATGTATCAGCACGAAAATATAGTGATATAAGTTACTTTGCCAAACTCAAGTTTACTCACAACACCAAGATCTTTCTGCTTTTAAGAAACTAAGGAAATGAAGTAATTGTTTAGGTAAGAAGATCAAAGCACAACAGAAGTCTAGACCCTTCTGGTAAAGGTGAACAAGTTTTATTTTCACAGCTGGTTTTATGTCCACATTTTCATCATCTACATGAATTTTTCTTATGAACAGCTCCCACATTAAAAAACAACTGCTATACACAGCTGCCAAAGCAATAAATTATTCCATTTGTGTGCATGTATGTAAATAAAAACATATACATTCACAGCAAATCAAGAATGTCAAGCTGCACAATTAGGATTTCTAGACACAGTTGGCAGTAAGATAAAATGGTTTACACTACAGAGGTAAAATTTGGCCAGAAGCTTGGTATCCATACCAGCTCCAATTACCCAACATTAGGTCATGTGGACTGCATAACATGTTAAGAATAATCTATTAGCTTTTAATTTAGAATTGTGAACTGTTTTGCAAAAAAGAGGACAGCTACCTTAAAACAAGCAAAAGCACTCGTATTTTAAGGTGTTAAATTAAAAAAAAAAAAAAAATTAAACCAAGTTAGTTTTAATCTCCTAAATTGAATTACTTCACCTAGGAAATCCTACCTGCTTTTTCACTGAAGCAGCACTACAGATATAAGCAGTTTTGGACTGAGACACAGCAGATGTATATACCCAGAAAAACACTGCTCGAAGCTGGCTCCAGGAGAGAGCCTCTTCTGGGTAAAAAGATACAACTCCACAAGAAATTCTGCACTTCTACTGGTAGCATTTCTTTTTATTTTGAGTTTTTTGAAGTAAATTATCTTCTATGAAAAGTTTTCTTTTCATAGATTTTGGTAGAAAACCCTTGTGAAATTCAGGTAAACAATTATTACATTCTCCCACCATCTATTTCTTGTTAATTTTCATCAATAACTACAGAAAACCTACAACAATTTTCTCTACAGTGGAAGAGGAGCTGAACGACAGGAGAATAAACCTTGCTGATATTGTATTTTGTTTGCTATATACTCTTTCAGAAAACTTAAGCATTCTTGCCAAACCAAGGGTAAGGTGGCATTTACAAGTGGAATTTCAAGTTACACAAGCAAGTAGCAAAGTTGCAGATTAATTACTGTTTCACTGTGAAGTGCTTTACACTCCGAAGAATGCATGATGGCTCAAGTATTAATAAAATTGAGTGCAGGCTGTGTATGACAGTGTCAAAAGAAAAAGTCCACAAGTTAGTCAGCTAAAGGTTAAAATAAACCCAAACCAAAATCTTATCTGGCAGAACATACAGTGATATTTATTCAAATACCTCAATGCTATTGAGATTTGTTCTTCAGAGATTCCAAAGCTCTTTCTGAAATTGAACACAGACATGCTGGAAGCACACATCACTAAATGCTACACATGAGTGAGAAGTTTTAACCGCCCCTTCACCTTAAAGCACTTATCTAGGTTGTTAGCCCTCTTCACATGGGGACTCCTCCCAAATTTGGGCAGATCTCAAGTAAGGAAAATTAGCCAAGGATGCAAATATTGCAGCACTTAAAAAAAAGAAATTAACATCTTATAGGAATAAAGGTTAACAATTTTATAGCTCAGCCATCAAACCCTGTACACATTTTTGGACCATGCTTTCATATACATTAACATACTCAAGTTAATTTTTCTTGGTTTCTAAGCTATGTCTTCTGGCTACAGGGGAGATGTAGAGAAATGCAACGGTCCCTCCACCCCAAGGCTCTAAACAGCTGCATTAACCACTGGATTCCTTGTAATTTCCACCTCCTAGAGACAAGGTCCTGCCAGAGGGTAGCTGAAACACTCCCAAGGGACTGCAAAGTCCTGGCAACACCTTTGAACTGCTACACTTGCAAGGAGAAATCTTCATCTGCACCTTTCAGTACTCAGGAAGCAACACTGCAGAGGGCTGAAACCCCCAGTAGATGCCTGAACTGCTCAAACCTATCCCAACACTGCTGTGGGCATCAGACTAACTCTAAATAAACATCACTTAGGAGTGTGTGCACCAAGACTTGAAAGCCAGCCTTTGTGGCTGCTGAACCTTTTATTCAAACCTTATGAAACCAAGAGAGGCATTTAAGGACTGGGCAGGAAGTGGAGAGTTGAAGTTGTGTTGCCTACACACAATATGTTACTCAAATCCTAAGATTCCTTTCTTTCCAAGCACAAGCAAATCACTGACTACAGTGTATGATCTAAAAGACTAGCATCTGGCCCCTGCTATCTAATTTGTACTTTTATGGACTCAAAGCTATTTCTACAACTCCTGTTTACAAGAAATATATAAGTCAGGAAAACTCTACAAAGCTGCATTTACACAACCGTGTGATACAGTGCAGGAAATGCTTAAGCTAAATTAATGACCACAAGTAAACAAGAAAACATTGTTTTGTGCTTTAAGCAACTGTAATTCAGAGTTACACAACTCATTTATCTAGAAACCTTGACTACTTCTGAAATTAAACTCCCCTTCATTATGTTCAAGACTCAGGAAAAGTCCTGCTTAGAAAGCTGATACAATACAAAACCCTTTAAATTAATGTAAAATAAACTGGAAAGAAACTTGTAAACTTAAAGGATATAAAATGTCAAGCGCAGGGAAGTGAAAAATTAAAACAAAGAATGTGCAATTTCTGCCAAGATCTAGAAAAACAAACAATAACAAGTAAGGAACTAATATTTGGCACGCTTTCTGCCTCCAGTTCCTGCATGGGGGCTTTAGCTCAAGAAATATCATATTTTTGCAAACAAAAAGAGGCTTTAATAGCAAGATGTTAGTGCAGCTGATTTAATGCAATGCTGCTTTCAAGACTGTTTTACCATTTTTGCTCAGTGTTACTCAATTTGGATCTTTTATGGAAAAGTTTATGTCAATTTTTTTTTTCTGTAATATGTCAAGGATCCACTCCTTTTCCAGTAAAAAATACAAAAACAATTCCTTATCACCAAACAATGACATTACCACCTATTCATAAAAACCACTATGGGCTGAGCATTGTGTAACATCTCTCACCATGTTGCACTTGCAAAATATCCCCATTTCTTATAAATATTGCCCATGTGTTTCATGCTTTCATAAAGCTTTTGCCAAAACGCTCGCTTTTCAAGTGACATGGAAAGCTGAGTAATCTGGAAGGAATGTCAGTGAACCAGAGAGAAAAATCAAGTCTACTTTCAAATCTTGCTATTTGCCCTGTTACCTGGCAATTGGTGTCCTTTGGAGAAATCATAATTAACCGACATAATTAACGCACACATCCAGATCGGTTGAGTCTGAGCTGACATGGCACACTTAGCAAGTTAATGAACAAGGAGCATAATGTCACTCTCAAGACTCCATAGTGAATAAGACCAAAACCACAGCCAGTTTTTGGACCAAAAAAATAATCTTAAAGTATCATCTGATAATTAGGTAACAATTAGATGACTATGGTAGCAGATAAGTTAGACTGGAAACCACAGGAAAGCAAGCTTTTACTAAACAGGTACAGAAGTATTAATGAGGTTCTTTGCAAAAAGACCAAAAAATAACTAGCATAAAACATCAACTTAAATATCAAGGAAGCCCTGGCAAAAGGAAAAATATTATCCAAAAGTCTTTAAAACAAGCACAGCCAAGAGCCATACACAGAGAACACTAGAAGAGATTGCTCTTGAGAACAATTCTAGCTAGGAGTGATAAAGACAGCCAGTATAGGAAAAAGGGCTCTTTTATTTATTTACTTATGGAGCCACATTTGCTCCTGAGAAATCTTACACTGTGCGTGACTCATATGATGTAAAGCACAAGCAGGCACTTCCAATAAGGTCCTTCAAATTCAGTTATACAAACAGGGTATTTTTAATTTACAATAACCACACCTGTATGCTGGTATGTGGGAAAACAAGAGCGCCGTGCAAATGCCTGATTTTAAACAGGCAGTTTTGTTTCAAACAGGCAAGGGGGCTTTGAACTGCAAACCTTCCTAAGGAAATACACTCCACTTGAGAGCAGGGGGAAGTAGCTCAAAGTCAGCATTCCCAGACATAAATAAGCATGTACTGGGGTCAGCTTTCTGCAAAAGAAACAAGTTACCCATCGATAAAAAAACCCACTATACGTGAGTTTGCAATAGCCATCAATAGTTTCTTCAACCAAAAATGAACCATGTAAGTGTTTTATGTTCAACAGAATTAACAATAAACCATGCCTCAAGCACTCAGTTTTGCTGCAGACTAAAAATATAATGGCACTGATGCCACTTGACAGCCAAGGGGATCTTAGCTTTGTATTTCAGTGAAAAACAACCACCACCCTGGAGCACAGATTGGTCAATACTCCTTATGTGCCCACTTTTGGCTACTGTTTCCAGTAAACACCAGCTAGTAGTTCATTTTAAAAACAAAAATAAAGCATGCAAAGAAAGCCTTGTTCTAGTCCTAAGCAGATCCAGTTAAGAAATATTGAAAAAAACAGCTTTAGGTTTTCATTCTCTATCAAAATGTGTAATAAATAGGAGTAGATGATGAACGAAGAACAGCAGTAACAAAATCACCCCCATCAAAACCACACAGTCTATGTAAGAGGTGAACATGCTGTAACTCAGCCTCGCTTTCTCTCTGATGACTATTTCAAGTCATGTAATTTTTCAACAGCAAAATGCAATGCATGCAGGCAAGTATCACAATTACAGAAAAGCCTGTCATTTTCCAAGTCCTCCATTACTTCCTTGAAGCTTTATCAAGTCCTCAGAAGAGAAATCTCACATATTAGGAGAGATTTAGACTTCTTGGAAGTTCTGTAACTTGCAAGTTAAAAAAAAAATAGAATAAACATATAATATATATAACAAAGCCGAAAATAATGTCTAATGCTTCTTCCTCTTATAATTTAACAACCCCCACCCCAGAGCAACTACCTAAACTGTGTTGTTCTCAATATAGTGAGCCTCTGACCTTTATTTCAGCTTTTTTTAATCACACAGAGCAACTCAGGAT